>VXAV01006384.1:586882-597308 GCA_013399715.1 Alectura lathami | reverse complement strand
GGGCCGCGCAGCGCTGGCTTCAGAGCTGCTGGGGGCGATTGCACAGCTCTCCCCCAGATGCTCGAAGTCTCCCGAGGGATGGGAGAGGTTGGGGTTCCCTGTGTGCGTGCTGGGAAGAAAGCCTGCTGCCATCGGTAGCCCGGGTCTTTGTCACTGGGCGCTTGTGACACAGGCTGAGAAACAGCACAAGGAGCAGCTGGACTGTGAAGAAGGAGCAGTTGGACTCTGAAGTTCCTCTCTTGTTTTCCTTATTATTGATGTACTTTTGTCCAGTGGTGGCCTTGGCAAGGCACTCAGTCCAGAAAACACCTCTAAGAGTGGATAACAAAAGACACTTATAGGGTTAAATCCATCAGGGCTACATGTTGCCGGAGATATTTTGAAGGTCACCAAGCAGTGCAGGGCGGACATCGCTGTAGCTTTTGCCCAGGAGCAGCCTGGCTGGTGGCTGCAGCTCCATCTCATGGAATCATGGAATCGTAGAATCCTAGGCATCATCGAGTCCGACTCCTGGCTCCACACAGGGCCACCCAAAACCCAAACCCCATGTTTGAGAGCGGTGCCCTTGAGCTCCGGCAGCTTGGGGCCGTGCCCACTGCCCTGGGAGCCTGTGCCATGCCCCCTACCCTCTGGTGCAGAACCTTTTCCTAACCCCCAGCCTGACCCTCCCCTGACGCAGCTCCATGCCGTTCCCTCGGGCCCTGTCACTGTCCCCGGAGAGCAGAGCTCAGCGCCTGCCCATCAGTTCAAGAGTGTTTTTAAACCCAGGCTGGAGAGGTATGGATTAGAAATCATGCCCTGCTTCACCTCAGGGTTGAATGCAATCACTGTGCAATGAGGAAGCAGGAACAGCCCTCCTACGCTTTTTCATAGCTCTCTTAAAGGAAATTATTTCACAACTGACAGTGAAAGGATCTGAGCAGGTCTCAGCAGAGAGGCCCCGGGGGATGTGCCCACGCTTGGGTCAGGGTAGAAATAGGGAGGCTGTGGAAGTGCTCTGTGGTGAGTTCTATGGCAAACTAATCCGGACACTCACTTACAAGAGCCAGCTGCCCCCTTGTTATCCACAGTGTGGACGTAACCTTAGACTGTGCTTCATTTCTTGCCTAAATCTCTTGTTCAGGTTTGACATAGCATCTCCATTAGATACAGTACAAAACAAAGGACGAAAGCCAAGTCACATGCAGTATTGCCAATAATGCACTTACTCTGAGGTGGTACCTGGTCCAGAAACTTCCCTGATTTAAAAAAAATCCACAGAAACCAACAAAGTGGCAGGAGGGGGTATAATGGGCAAGGAAAGCAGCTGAACAGTTTATGGCTAGGTTTGAAATTAATCTTGTACCTCTAAAAGGTGTCTAACAATTCACTAAAGATGACACAAGCTTCCACTCTGGATTTGGTGCCCTTCTTCCAGTGCTCCTGGTTCTGTGCTCACTTGCTTCCAAATCAAAGTGTCATTTAATGTTTATCTGTGAGCAAGACAGTCATCTTGTCTGAGGGAGGGTAAGTGGCTATCTTCAAACAAAACATCTCCCAAAAGGGTTGCTCTGTATATGTAAAAATGTATGTATGTTGGCCTCACAGAAACAGTTCTGTGAGGGCATTCACTAGTATCTCCCTGAAGAACAAATGGAAAAATGTGTATCTGGTGTCACCATCTCAAGATTTCTCTTCTTGAAGAGATTAGAAACTCTTCTGATCTATAAGAAGTAGTATTTCATTCTTTTTCTTTCTCTAGCAGCTCATGAGGAGGTCCAGTCCAGTTTGGTTTCTGATTTCTGGAAGGGCAAATCTGTTTGACTCCTCTTTGCCTTTGGCTCAGGGCAACATTTTCTGTGGGACAGGAATCACTGAGACAGTGGGGTCAGGCCTTGGCTGGAGTCTGCTCAAAGCTTCTCTGTTCCTCAGAACATGTTCCCGAGCGTATATTTGTGCTCGCAATTTGTTGCGGTCTCTGCCTGCCTTACTATCTACCACCGGCCCTTTGTCTCCTTTCGGATGTGCTGTGTTGCTGCAGGATGAGTACCCAGAGCCTCCACAGCCAGACAAAGTCGTGGCAGGCAAGACAGTTCACTCTGTGAGCTCTGCTCCTTGGACCATGCGGCATGGACACACTGTTCCTCTGCACCACGAGAGGGTTTCTCCAAGCCTCCAGATGCACCATTGCTCTGAGGAGCCCTGACGTGAGACCGTGGAAGCTGCTTAACAGCGCGTTATGAAAGCACACAGTTCCTTCACTGTGCTCATCTCTCGTTCCTGCAGTGATCCTTTAGCTGACATTAGCGCGTAAGATATTTTTAGCATATAAAATGGGTGCTTTTCCAAGCAGTATTGCAAACTGTGTCTGTCTCATTTATCATATATGGCATTACTCTACTCATTAAATTCAATTAGATCACTGCTATAATACTTAGCTTGACTATTTATTTTCTACTGCTTATGTTTTGCTTTTTAGGGCAATGCTGCTGGTTTGGTACCATGATGCCTGTGTATTTCTACCTCACATGTGATTAATAAATGTTGTATTTGCTATCAGGCTATAGCCAGGCCATTAAGCTCTCCTTAAACTACTTGCAGAGCCTTGAGAGCTCGCTGCAGCTGAGCGTGGTCTGGAAGCAATAGTATTACTAGTGTTTTTCCTATATCCAGGTTTCCGCAGACTTCTGGAACAACCCCACAGAGTTAACCACAAACCTATTTGAAGTAATTCCCTTCACAACATTCCATATTAAATCAAGACTGAAAAGGGAAATCCAGAAGCTACTCAAAACCTTGGAACATTCATAAGAGCCCTGTAAGTAACAGAAGTACAAGCTTAAAA
This sequence comes from Alectura lathami, assembly GCA_013399715.1. Lineage (NCBI taxonomy): Eukaryota > Metazoa > Chordata > Aves > Galliformes > Megapodiidae > Alectura > Alectura lathami. Next base: position 594,484 of record VXAV01006384.1, on the reverse strand, counting down.
CATACACGAGGTGTTTCATTCCAATTTCTTCATGATTAACTGATTGCTCAGCTTTATCTGCTGCAAGCCAACTGTCAACTTGCAGAGAGATTATTGAAGGCAGCTCAGAGATACATCATTTCACTCAAACAACCCAGATGTCATCTGCTTGCCAAAGTGGTGAAGCTGATCAGAATGATTTTGGTTGTACTCAGTGGTCATATTCCGTTTATATTCAGCTTTATAGCCAGTTTCTACCCAGCTGTTTTCAGGTTGTATCCAGTACTCTGTGGATATCCAGTTTCATTTTTCTATTTGATATTAGTACAGGGGAAAAACACAGTTCAGCCGCTGCATGTTTTCACTTGCACACAGGAGGCAGGATTGATGCCTTACAGCTGACTGAGCCTGCAAAAGAATTCAAGCAACAGAGTGCACAGATCACTCTTGGAAACCTTTTTCAGATAGGTATGTGCTTCCTTTTATTCATCTTCAAAACACTGTAACAAAAAAAAGACATTTGATAAAATTGGTTTTATGCTGTGGCCAAATACGTCCACATCTGGCAAAGGGAGCTCCATGTCCAGTCTCACTCTTTTCTTCATTTATTACAGCAGTCCTTATCATTTTGGAAGGGATTGACCCCTCTAGTTCCCCATTCTCTGCTCCCATGTTCACCTACTTTGTTTACAGGGATCTCCACATTGTCACCTCCAGATATGCAACAGTTGGTAGCAGCTCTGCTACGGTTTGCAAACTGCACATCCCTAAAAGTTTTGCATTAGGGATGTGCTCCTTCCCTCCACAGAGTTAATTTAAGACACTCATGGTAGGCTTGCTTTTCTTGCTTTTTCAGAAACCCCTAGCCAGCAGCAGACAATCTCGAGGAGGCTGCATACTGAGAAACACTCAGCCAGAGTGAAGAGGAAAGAAATGCTGGGTAGCACTCCATGGATGTCCAAATGCCACTTGCAAAGACAAGAAAAGCTCACAGGTGAAGCAATGGCAGAGAAAAAGCCCCCAGCATTTCTTAACAAACAGAAGAACAGCTAATTATTACCAAACTGGCTGGCATGGAAGGTATCTGAGGATAATTTTGTTGTTTCAGGAAACAGTGCTCATAACTCTGTTTGTGGCACTGTGCCATCAGAGCCCCTAGTGAGTTTGTGTCTCAGAACGTCACCCGGGAGACTGTGCTCTCCTGACAGCAGGGTAAACACAGGCACTGGCCATTTGTGACTGCTAAAGAATTCAAAACACTTTGCAGGAAAATAATCATGATTTTGATATATATACATATGTATTTCTGTAGATGGTTCTTGTTGCTATCACTTTGGCAGTACAGGGCAAACTGCATTAAGTGGGGGGCAGTTACTCTCAGCGTCAGTCTGGATGACAGATACCCAAGCAGCAAACTCTTTCCAGGAAAGATTCAGCAACAGGAGTAATCCCTGCAGCTACAGACTGGTCTGTCAAATCCTGTGCCCTGAGCTCTAGATCCATGCCATTGTCTCTCTCCCGAAATTTCCCTGAAGGAAGGTCTTTACATAATAATTTTATTTTTTGTCTTTTTGAGACATTTTAGCTGTATTCTGATTATAGGCGAATAAACACAATGGAGAGCTTTAGATGCCAAACAGCTCTTGGTGGATGGTAAAAAGCTCATAAAAAGATCCATTTTTCTTCTATTTTTACATGTATGTACAGAAGATAAATGGTTGACAGCATTATATTCCTAAGTTTGCATTCATTAGTTTCTATCCAACACAGGTAAGAAATCTCTCAAAGTTGTTACTAAATAATCAAAATTCTGTGCTGTCAGTTTGATCCCTGCAGGATTTGTCCATCTCTGAGAAAATACCCATTCAGGTGTACCAGCAGCAGACGGGTCAAGGGCTGAAAGGTGATGGAGACTTCAATATTTACACGTCTCAAAAGGTAAATCCAGGGGGAGCCACATTAATGAAAATGCTGCTGCATAGATCTTACTGCTGAATAAAAGCATCGTCTTCAGATGTTGTCAGTCTCCAGCCTGACACAGATATTAAATTCACATAATCTCTCTTTTAAAACTGTATGTGTGAGAAGATTTTGAACCACATTGTACTGTGCAATAAAATTTGTTTTTTTTTTCTGGAACTGAAAAGCAGGCAGGTAGTTATGAACACGTCTTCAACTATTTCCCCCACCTGAAATATAAGTAGTGTTTGAAAACATTTAGGGAAATCAAACATCTTAGTAGGAGCTGAAGCAACTTTTCAGGAATTTATTTTAGCTTACATCAGTATTCGGAGCTACAAGGATTATAATTTAGTAGAGAGACTCTCATTGGGAGCGAGGATTGAAGGAGCCAAGGCAGCAGCCCTGCGAGTTGACAGGGATGCTAATATAGCCGTGGCGGAAGTTTAGAGAGCAGATCAGAGCAGCTGGGTGGGCTGATAGAGGGGATCAGGGCAGCCCAGAGGAGCAGTAAGAGGATCCAAATAAGTGGATTAGTAGCATACCAAAGCACACATTACTTTTAGTTTCCAAACTCCCATTGATTTTAGTGCAAGCAGATTTACTAATGTGTGGCAGGAGAAACAGAGGAGGATCGAGGCAGAATCAAGACACAGAGAGCATCTCCCTGTGGCAAGCTCGAAACAGCAAGAAGGCTGGGCTGGGGAGGCGCAGCGTAATGTCCCCACATCAGTCTCAGTCAGGACCTAGAGGAGGACAGCTGTTGTCTGGGCTCCTTCAGCCTGCAGCCTCAAGGAGCTGTCTGATGGTGCTAAATGCTGTTGCTCCTGCAGCTGATTCTGCATTTGTCTTCTGTCTGTACCTCCAGCGACTGACTCTTTCCACAGCTGCACTCTTACATCTGTCGTCAGCTGCTGTGAGCGAAGCAAACAGGCACACAAATGTAGGTATGATCAGCAGCATAGCCCTCTCTGAATTCTTCCTAGCAGGGGACTTGCTGGGCTGCTGGACTCAGAGCTGAGCTTGCCATGAGTTGTGCCTGCAGCATTCTTCAGCGATGGGACCCCTCAGCCTAGCCATGCTTGGCCTCCCCTCGACCCCTGAACTACCCTAAGCTTAAATGTGCCCTTTCCAGGAGTGCCAGCTTGGGTTTACCTAAGCACTGCTACTCTTTATATGAGCAACCTGATCTAGCTGTAGATGTCCTTGCTCACTGCAGGGGAGTTGGACTAGACGGCCTTTAGAGGTCCCTTCCAACACAGGCAAGTCTGTGATTCTGTGATTCTATACAGCACCAAAAAACCCACAGCATTCCTGGCAAAATAATGAGCCCTGCTCACATAGTCCTCAGTTACCTTGAAGCATCTTGGGTTTTAAGGCAGAAGTAGGGCAAAATTTGTGCAGCTCATGATTTCTCCACATTATGGAGAAGCACAGCATAGGTATGATACAGGCAGACTTCTCCATTCTTCCACATCAGCTATCATAAAAGAGTTGCTGAGAATTTTTCCTCTTTATCCTCCAACCAGATCTCTTGCTTGTACACCTCGGCCTTCTCACTCGCTCCTTCCAGAATGCAAATTTGAAAACTGGCTTATCCTAGGGGAGGGTTGGTATCTTAATTTCCAGTTATCCCACAAGTATTCAATCAGAACAGATGACAAACTTTGAGACTATACAGCCCTTCCCTGCAATTTTAGTCCAAGGTACACAAACAGTGTCAGAAGGAAGAAAAAGCCTAGCTTTACAGTCAAAATGGATTTTGCTGTCTGGTACAGAAGTACACAGAGCGCTTGTAACGCACACACAAAGAACACTTTGTACACAGGCTCAGTTATACTCTTTATTGTTGAACCAGTTCTGGAATGTTTTAGTCTCCCTGAACTGGCAAACAAATGAAAACATTGGTCTGTCCTGTAGCTTTTTCCTTTAAATTTATCTAAGGAAGATTAATGAGCAACAGAACAGACAAAAGGTTATTTCAAAATAGTGTCCCAAAGGAAAAGGAGAGTAAGAATAGAGACAAGCTAAGATGTCCAGTAATGTGAGTGAAATGTTACAGGGAGAACTTTTAGGGGATCAGAAAACAAGTAAAACTACACTTCTATGCTTCGGACTTCTTTTAGACATCCAGAAACCTATTTCTGTGTTGACCCGGATATGGCAAGATGAAACCCCCCAGAAGGGAAGGTTTGTAGTAAGACAGCGTGACATCAAAGTTATTGCCAGAGTGGAAGATGAGGAGAAGTACTGCCTACAAATTTTATATGACCACAGAAACATCACTGGAAACCCGCAAGGGAAAAGCGCTACCACTGTTTATAAGATTTTCAGCAACATTCATTAAACGTAACTAAGCGAAATAGCTAACCTATTAACCTGTCACCTATGCAACGCCTGATCTCTGATTTACCTCTTCACCCTTCTCCTGCTTTCTAATGCTGCCCTGAACTTCCTTGAATTCCAAAAGGAGTAGTAATCGTGGCAAAAATATTAGTCAGCAGCCTCTTCCTACTTGTCTCGACCTTATGTCAATTCTTTGATGTCAGATGTAAAGCCTCAAATCAATTCATCAAGTTTTTAAGACTTTTTCAGTACTATTTTTTCAGCTGAAACTGAAGAATCTCTTAACACACCTGTACAATTCTCCTCAGCTCTAGGATTCTTCAGTCATTTTTGTCCTGTAGAATCTTACTCTGTGAATAATAATCAAAACATTGTAATTAACTGCATGCACCTGTTCTGGAGATGAGCCTGGAAGCAAAGAAACAGTCTGGGACATCCTGATGTAAAGAGCACTGCTGTTGTGAGTACTGAAATATTACTAGGGTAATTGTATTTAATTGATTAGTTATTGATCTACATGTGAAATATAATAGTAATTTACAAAGCAGAAAATTGTCAGAGAAACTTGTCTCAGTCAGAACAAGGAAGGGATGTTTCGAAAGTAACTTACAGCAGAATAAAATGGCAACTAGGAAATTGCCAGGCATAATCATACTGACTTGGAATATGATGCAAGATAAAGCCTTTATTTAGTTAGCTAATTTCATGGCGTTTTGAAAAACACATTACTCAATTACTGATTTGACCGAGGAAATACTTTGTGACTATTCTTGAGTACATGAAAAATGCTCCGCATTTTCCTCATTTTCACCAGAACAACAACAAAAAGGAATTATGGTTTCTTAATACGTATTGAAAATAATCCAATACTCAGACATTAAGTGAAATAAAAGATGAAATTAAAAGCTGACTGTTCCTTGGAGCCAGTGCACTTTATCGCAAGTCTCCTGTCTACCACAGCCAACTATCTGGAGTGACACAAGGCAGCGAGGGACAAAGACAACGTTCATCCCCAGGTTCCTCCGGCTAGGATAACGGGATGGTGGCCTGCGACAACGACCTGATGGTCTCAGCCCAGTTGTACCAGCCCCAAAACACCACCCCAAAAGAGGCGTGCAACTTGCTGCAAATGGGGACTACAGGAACCTTTGGGTCCTTGAAGCATTTTTTGTTCTACATTGTGGCTGAGAAACATCAGCAGTACAGGGTGGAATGATTGTTTTGCAGTGATTGGATCCTCCTTCACATTCTGTGGTTAACTAGAAGACTTTGACCTAAAGTCACCTTGTCCTAGTTTCTAATTCACTTTTATGCAGATGAGATTGCAGGATCAGGGCCTAGGTATCCAAACTGGCTAACACTTTCATAAATGAAAATCACAAGATTTACTCATCCAGGTAGCCATAATTAGGCTTGTTTGCAGGATAAGCTTGTTCGGCATGGAGCAAAGGGTGAATCTCTTGTCAAATGCACAAGAAACAAAGTGAGAAATACTAAGGAAAAAAGGGATGTGCAAACTTGTAAACTGTTACTTAATGTGCAGTGTTCAGACTAAAGTGTCATTTTGAATTGCGAGTGTTCCTTTAAGCAAAAATCTAACACAGAAGAGGAAGAACTAAAAGGAGAAAAGGAACAGCTGATAAAACACTTTTTCATAAAGTATGCCCCAAAATGCTTCACAAAATTGAATAACTAAGGAAAACAGAAAAGACCTTTTTACTTTGGTATCACATTCCTTTGGCAAATGCAGGATAAAGCCTATCATGTGAGTTGAACAGTAAACGAAGGCCTTATGTCTCATAAAATTCTCCTATTGTCCTAGTAAGGATGAGAGTCAAACACCACAGTTTCAGCAATGCTTTAAGTCTGGCAAATAAAGTTAGCAGACAGGAATCAGCAGATTGTTTGAGGGAAAAAAAAAAAAAAAAAAAAAAAAAAAAAACNTCTTTTTGTACACAAGGTTTAGGCACGCTGCTCCTGCGTCTCTGACCTGACTTCACTGCACTGTATCAGAGATTAATTGGACCCATACAATTTAGCAAGCAGCATCTGACATCCAGCTACCTTTGCTGCTTCAGCATTCACCCAAAAATATATAATGCAGGATTTTAAATAGTACGTTAGCCCAGTTTCCTTTTACAAAGTCTTACAGCGAAGTTTAGGAAAATTCCAAAAGTAGCATATTGATTGCCTCTGGGATTTTCCACTTAGCAGTTTAATAGAAAATTACACCCTTACCCAATCTGTGAGGTTTCCATAACCTCCCTCCTGAATTTAATTTTCCAGAGTCTAATAAATTTTACCATTGGGCATATTTTCTGATATTGCCTCGCCATTGAGCCTATTTCCTGATTTTGCTTTTCTGGAACTGGGTATACTCTGTGCGTGGTGTTGTTCAGCACCTTCCGCCAGAGAATTCAGGTCTGTGTCTACAGGCACCACCATGATACAAATCATTATAGTTAATACTCACTTTGTTTTCCTCTTAGTAATTTTGTTTCATTACTCCAAGTGAAAGGGTCAGTCAATATTACTGGAGCCAAGAGAATTCTCCTGGGTGCTCTGATTAGACCAAGAGATCTGCTTCTGTTTGAGTATGCATATGCAGCTATCACATACTCTTCTCCTTGTCACAACAGCCTGACTACACTTAAAACACAAGATGATGATCGGGAACTGTGTTTTGGTTATCTGTAGTCATAACTGTAAAAGTCTGAGTCCTCTATCGGCAATAGGCAAAGGCGCTCCTGGCTGTAAAAACTAAAAGAACTACCCCAGAAACGAATGTAGTGCAATACAAGTGAAATAAGTGGACCAGAAGTACGGCTGGAGGCTTCAGCTGGTGGACAAATGAAAGCATTAAGTTCAGCAGCGTCTAGATCATCCATACGGCAACGGTGACCTCCTTGGTACTCATCGGAGGGTTGCCAGACACTCTCGGTGTTACTCCTGCGGAGGACTGAGGCTGGCTGTTACCACGGGACTCCGCATTTGCCTGTGACACTTGGTGTTCCCCGCCAGGACAGCGGCTCAGAGCGCTCCCCACGGTCTTGGTTCGCTCCCCACTGCCCTCCGCGACACGATCGGGCACATCGCTGTGACAGTTCCTCTAAAACACAGCGACGAGCAGCCAGCGAGCTCCAGCCCAGCCCTGTTTCTGGGCTTCGCCCAGCCCAAGCACCCCCCTCGCAGAACGGCAACTTCAGCACCACGAAGTTCAGCACCGGCCCGGCACCGCCGTCCCCGCCGGACCCCGGCCAGGCGTCGCCCCCAGTCGCACCGAAAGCCACCCCCGGCCCTCGGGGAGCCGCCGCCGAC
>VXAV01006384.1:555522-579504 GCA_013399715.1 Alectura lathami | reverse complement strand
TTCTGCAACAGCACGAATGAGCAAAATGTGACTTTGAGTACGTGTGGGCTGCGAAGTGAAGGGAGCTTCAGCACAAGAGAAATGTGGTGCTAGAAGCAACTTCTGCTGGTTGTGAGGGTGCAAAGCCCAGCTACTTTTAAATGGTGCCTGATCAGCTTATGAAGTTTGTATGTGTGATGCAGTGGCTGAGTTTGTGGAGACATAGTGACCTGTCATCTTTTCTAATCCTTTGCTCTGTTAAGATGATAAATGAGGATTTACATCTTTCTAGCTGAAGGATGCACAGCCTTTGCAAAGTTCAGGATGAATCCATTGCTACTGTGCTTTGCAGACAAGGACTGGCACCTTTTTTTTTTTGTTTGTTTTGAAGGAAGGGCTTTCTTATCTGATATCAGGAGAGTGCTCGATCTGAGAAGGAAGAGGCAGTGGAGTTAAGTGTTTCAACCTTGAATATGATTGAGATTTAAGACAGACCTGTCTTCAGCCTTTACCAGTTACCAGCGTAAATGTTCTCAAGGCTTCTAGCCCAGGCTTGGAGATACAGACCATAATAAGGGGAGCATACAACCTGGTTTGTGGGCAACACTGATTAAAGCTAGCTTGCCTGTAAAATATCTTTTGCATATGCCATATTGTTTTGTTTTGTTTTGTTTTGTTTTGTGTTGTTTTTTTTTTAGTCATAATATTTTATGATCAACACACACACACACACACACACACACAAAAGGCAGAAGTATAATATACCTCCAGACTGGGTGTTTTTACAATGCTTTTGGCTTGAAATTCAGGCTCTGTGTATGAAAGGTTAATGTAGAAAACTAATTATATTATCCTGGTATCCAAATGTGCGATGAGACATTTGTCTGTGTAATTAACAGTGAAGAACTTTATAGTTTCATAAAATCGAATGCTATACACAGTGTGCTTGGAGCATTTGCTTTGAAGAGATGTCCAAAACAGAGATGTTTATGACTGATATAAAGTGAAACTGAAATGCACTGTAATGCAGGTGTCTGTGCATTTTACGGCATTTCACATTGTTGAAATGGAAGGCAGCAGATTAATAACTTTACTGTGTCATGATAAAACAAATAATGTGTTCTTGGAGCTGGGGAATGATGCATAAGTTACTCACTAATTCCAAGAATTTATTTTGTCCTAGCAACAATATCCTTTGCAATTTATTCATAAAGAAAAAGTTGCCTTACACAAGTGTTGAAGTTTCTTGGTGCTTTTAATAGAATTATATCCCAAGCATGATTGTTGGAATAATTGCTTCTATAATTAAGACTGTGTAAGAGATCAATTGAGAACATGGATATATAAAATAAACTAACCTTGCAAAACATTTCCCTTTGGGGCTGAAGCATGATCTTGACCTAGGATATTTCAGGGAAGATGTTGTTGCACATCTATTATTATTATTTTGTATTTATATGACCTTGGTAGTGTGTAACTGTATCCAACAGTTGCCCTCTTGTTGCTTCCTGAGTGATTTACCTGATGCAGTGTGGCACCAAGTTTGCAACTTCTGTATCTGATCCTTCTGGGTGTGTGTGAAACTGTTTCACCAAGCTCTTCAGAAGAGTTGTTTTGTGGTGGTGGTGCTCCGCCACCTCAGCTGATTCCGCTTCCAGCCCCCAAATAGCGAATGGCCCCAGGCTCTGCCCCGGCTTTAATTCTGCAGACTGCTTTGCATATCCTAATGTTTGTGGTGTTTGTTAACTTCCTGGGCCTCATGGTGGACAGGGTTATTGATCAACCCATGTACCTCCATGCTCAGTTTTGAGCAAGGAGTGAGAGCACCTAGTTTGAGCGTGATTCACTTTACCTGAAGATATAATTTTAGTGCTTTGTGTGGTGGTATGAAGAGGGGTGCTTTTAAATGATATTTTAGAGCACAGGTAAGAATACTCACCTAAGATAGTTTAAATATCCCTACATGTCTGCTAGGGGCAGTAAAAGTTCCCAGCTCATAACTCATGTTGCTTGCCTGACCCTCTGACTCTGTTCATGACTGCTTGTCTCCCTGTTGACTTGGGTTTTAAGTTTTTAATTTGAAAAGCGTGTTGTTGCCTGTGCTACTGGTTCAAGGGAGGCTCTTACATGCCAGCAAAGACAGGGGATCGTTTATTTCAGAAATGCGTGCTTATCCAATCAGGTTAGCTACACCGTTGCCCAATTCACATTATCTGCAGAGCAGTCACAACAACTTTCCATTTGATTTAGGAAACCTTTGATCTGATAAGGAAACATGCACATGGCTCTCTGTTTCCCAGTGCTGAACTGCACAATCTTCATTTTCAGCAGTGCTGCACGGCGCAAGGTAATAGTGGCAATAATAGCTGAGGTTTGAAAGTTAGAATTTGCTATGAGCATGGTTTTTGATGAGAAGGGCTGCCTAACTCTCTTCTGGGAAAGCTGTTGTTCTTTAAGGAAATCTTTGAATACCAGATGATGTTCACGAGGGTGTTTTGGTCAGTTCAGGCTGCGCGCTGAGGGCGTGTCCCCCCTCCATTCCCTGCAGTACTCCGAATTAGCCCTTACAAGTTCTTCAAACATGGGCAGCTGACTTTCGCTGGCCCTGCTCCAGGGAGAGCAGCATTCAAGTGGTGCCTAATAAACTGGCATTTAATATGCTTGATTATATAACCTGCATGCTCTGTTGCAATTAGTTCTGAGGCCTTGAAACTTTCAAGCCATATGCATCAGCTTTTTCCTCACCTCTAAAGCCTTGTTTCCTTTCAAACGAGGCGGATGTTGTCACCTCACTTGAGTTTACCTAGCTGTCTAGTGCTGCATTTCCTACCCTCCTGGTAATTTCTGAACCAGTTTCAGCCAAGTTCGACACTAAGGTGGGAACCTCTGAGATACAAAGTTCCTTCAGTAGATAGCCTGATACATAGCCAAGAAAGGAAAATCTCCTTAGGAGTTGCATTTGCCAAAACAGAACAATACAGAATGAGACACTAATTGATAGAAAATCTGACTTTATAAAAAGTCAGCTGGTCATGAATATTTCCTGAATATTTCCCAAACATTTCCCAAAACATTTCTCATAAAATTTAAAAATAAGGAAATAAATTGCATAAACAAAGTAAAATATTGGGCCAAGAGAACACTACAGTTACTTGCTTGCATATGCCAACGGAGGAAAAAAAAAAAAAAAAAAAAAAAAAAAAAACCATCATACAGACCATTAGCCAGCCTTGACTCTACTCATTCATATATTACTTCAAAAGATATGCATTAATTATATATTTGGCCACCATTTCTTTTATGCTGGAATATAATTAATGTTTTAACATATGGCTATGCTTGCATGTCATTTTGTCCTTCTAAGTAGCACTATGACAGTATTTGACAAGTTATTTGGAAAAGTATAATAAGGTGTTTGTAGGCAGTGAGCCAGATTTGTATTTAGTTTAATAAGCATAATAGTGAAAAAATATTCAGTCATCTAGGGGCAAATAATTGAATTAATGAATTATCGATGACATTAACTAAAGTTGTTAACGGTTCTGTTACTTCAGACAGTGGCACACAGCATCTGGATGCCAGTTCTTGCTGGAACGCTTGTTTTACGTCTGTGCATTTGAAATTTACAGCTTTCAAAGCAGTAAGTTTTAACACTGCACATATTTTCAGTAAGGAAAGAGACTGAATTTAGTTTGAGGGGAAATTACTTTTTATGAATAATTGATGTAGAATTTATGAAAGGTTTTTTGTCTGTTGTTCTTTTATAAGATTACAGTCAGGCCATCTGAAAAAACAGTTTGTATGTAAGGGGCCATCACAGAAATGACTGTAATAGTAATTTTAAAAAGTTGCTAATAATTTTCTGTTACTACTAGTGTGTTCACCTGTATGTTCCTGAATGGGGCTGTAATTTGCCATGCTTATCTATTTTGATCAGTACTTTGCAAGTGAATTCATTGCTTTGAAATAAAACCAAAGTGATTACATGGGCAATCTAAATAGAAAAACGTTGGCCTGCAGTCTGCTGATGAGCGCCATTCTCACCTCCCAGGGAGGGGTGAGGGGTCCTGGGGTACATACCCATGTGGCTTCCAGGCAAGGGCTGGAATAGCACCAGAGTCCTGAAGAGGGAAGAGATGTTGAATTCTGGCAGATGGGCTGGGATGTGTGCTCCAAACATTGCTCCTCCCAGTCCTTGCAGCTGTCTCAGGAGGCTTTCACAGATAGGTGATACAGTCACAAATTTATTTTTTCAGTGCTTTGTGATCCTGTTCAGCATTTGGAAAGAAAGCTGGCTCTTAGAGTTACAGAATTTTAGAACAGTTTGGGTTGGAATGGATCTTAAAGCCCACCAAGTTCCAACCCCTGCCATAGGCATGTTGCCACCCACTGGATCAGGCTGCCCAGGGCCCATCCAGCCTGGCCTTGAGCACCTCCAGGGATGGGGCACCCACAGCTTCTCTGGGCAGCCTGTGCCAGGGCCTCACCGCCCTCTGAGCAAAGAATTTCCTCCTAACATCTAACCTAAATCTGCCCTCTTTTAGTTTAACACCTCTCCCATAGGACATAGTAGTTTGAAGGGTTTGTTTTTTCTCAGCACCCAATCTTTTTTACTTTTTAAATTCCATAGCTGAATGTGATCAGCTATGGAATAGCTGATAGCAGAATGTTGTTATCGGGCTCTAGAGCTAATGGCCAGATGAGATAACTAGGGAGCAAGAAGTTAAATCTGTTCTTGCAACAGCCTGCACATTCAGGCAGGTGGTGTAGCATCCGCTTGTGTCATAAGACTGCTGCAGGAGCTGGACAGTTACAAAATAAAAACCATAAAAAGATGGAAAAGTCACAGCTGGGGTGGGTGGATGGGTTGTTGTAAACTTACACTCTATAGGCTTGACCTGATCTCCAGTGAATGTTTTTATGGATCTTCCTTCCAAAGAGGAGACATTTTTGGGAGGAGAAAAACAGAATTCATAAATAGGAAATCTCCCCATTTTAAGCAGAGACCTAGAGATCTACCTAAATGCAGAGATAAACTTACGCAGGACTTGTTGAAAGTTCAGGATTTGGTGCAATATGTATGCTGGGGTTTTTCTGTTTCAAGGTAAGCGTGCTCGTGTCACTGTATAGGAGGGCCTCTATACAAAGGAACATGTGACCAGAATCAAGGCTGAATAAGCTCAATTAATATTTTATGTAACTGGGTAAGGGTAATTTAATCTTTCAAACAACATGTCACCTGACCAGCAATGGAGCATGCAGTCACTAAACCCGACAGGAGATGGTGGGTGGGAAGCTTTTTCGATGTTTAGCTACAGTTTGCTATGGAACGCCAATGGGAATTGCTAACATAAAGCTCTGAGAGCACCGCATGCTGCTAAATAGGATGATGGCAAGGGATTTTATTGGAGTGTTGGGAGCTCAGGGATGGGCAGGGAAAGCAGCCTTCAGCTCACAGGTCTGAGTGAGCAGCAGTCGCACTCCTGTGGCCTCTCAATTCCCACTGAGGCTGGGAACTGCAAACAGTCAGCCCCTGGCTGGCCTGGGTCCGACGGGTGCTGTTTGTTAATTAAATCACACGTGCTTATAAGTCTGCAGAGAAAACAGTGAAATACACATAACGTGGAACTTCCCTGCAGATGGCTTTTCTCACCGCCAATCTGGAGCGAGATGATGCTCTAGGACCGCTGCATGGGGCTGACAAGTATTTTCTAAGCTGGGACCAGAACCTTTCCTGCAAACCACCCTCTCCCCTGCCATGGTTGGAGTGGGCTGGAGCCAGCTGGCCCTGCCCCAAAGGGACTGGGGTGCCAGCCCAAGTGGGAGATGTACTGATTCCACACGGGCTTGCTCCCATAGCACAGCTTGCTCCCGACATGCTGCCTTGCCCCTGCAGCAACTCCCTTGCTGGGTACTGTGTGTCCCTGGGCACAATGAGCTTGGCCCGTGCCGTGTGCGGCTGTTTTTTTATCTGCCTGGCTTAGCCAGCTATCTAAGCGTGTGCCTAAGTTTAGGCAAGCAAATGGTGCTGTTGAACTGACAACATAGTTCACATGCCTGGCATTAGCACACTCTGGAATACCTTGTTGGACCTGAGCCAGTGCACACTGGGTTTTGGAGAATTGGTTTGTTTTGTTTTTCCCCTGAAATTTCCTCTGAACCGTTGTTTTTCCAAAAATGAGCTTATTTTGGGAAGTGAGAATGTAAATTGACTCAAGGATAGCAAGTATTGCTGCATTAAGTATACAGTTTAGGAAGGGTCAATCCATCAGTTTCTTGATCTCTGTTATTCTATTTGCTAAGGATGTTTGATTTTTCTATTACTAGTAAAAAACTGAAGCTTCTATTTCAGAAGTGGTTATGAACACTTCCTTATTGCCAGTGAAATGTAATGTATGCTTTAACGAGCAAAATAGCTACTATCTGCTCAAAACATATATATTCATTGTGCAATCAGCAGTTTCGTACATAAAATTAATAGTTAAGTGGTGCCAAGAGCATTAAAGTATGTAATTGTTATTATTTAAATGCCCTGGATTTATTTGAAATAGTCACATTTTTCTTGTAAATATTTTCATTTTGTATTCATAATCTACATTTTTAAGGCATCCAGCAGTTAGGCTATATACAGTTACACACATATTAGCTGCTTTTTAATTTATTCCTGTATAATCCAGTAATATTAAATTCTGTGCAGTAAGGAACTGATCCTGTTTTTTAAAATCAGTAGATGCAGTGCTACAGTGTGTGTGTGTGGTGTGGTGGCTTTGTGTTTTTCCTTTGTAGGATCTATCCTTAAGCATATAGCAAACTGATATATAGAGGTCTGATTCCTTAGGCTATGCTCGGAAAATATCCAGTGATGTCAATGCCTGAATAGGATCAGTCTCTTAAAAGGATAGAGTATTTGAAACTGCTCTTGCTATTATTATTTCCTTCTGCAGAAAAATAATCTTGCTCATCAAAGCTTTAGAAATGGCATCAAGAAAGCCAAGTTCAGCAGGTCTTTTAACCATGCAAGATCTCAACCATTGCTGTGTTAAAGCGTAGCATAGTATGTACCCGCTGCTGTTCAACTGTGTCTTCTCTTTCTCTTTTTTATTTATTTATTTTTGTACTCCAGCATCTAGAAACTCTTACTGGCATCTAAAACCACTGATCTCAACCCATTACTGTTTTTTGCTAATTTACACTGATAACTGTGGCTCTGTTTTCATTAGGAGATGAAAGCCGGGAAATTAAAAAACAAATTACAGGGATGAGAAGATTACTGAATGACAGCACTGGAAGAATCTATCAGCGAGTTGGCAAAGAAGGAGAAAAACTGAAGGAGGAGCCCCAGGATTTAGACTTAGCCTGGGCCCAGCGCCTGAATCCCCCTGCAGAGTCCCAGGCCAGCCTTCATGCTTCACAGAGTGGTGCATGGAATGAATTATCACCCCAAGCTAGCCACTTTCCAGGGCAATATGGAACTCGGTCCAAAACGTTCCAAAATCAGACACGAACCGTGGCATCCAATGGTAAGACCTACACTAGTTACTGAGAATAGTACTTCTTTCTTTTTTTCCTGTACTGTACAAAGTTTTTGCCTTTGTTCTGATGATTTATTGTGCTGCTGCACTGAAATCAGTTATAGTTCAGAGTCTACAAAATGAGCACATAGTTATCACTTTGAAAAGGTGCGAAAGTGGGCACAGTGCATTCTGCTGCCATCTGTCTTAGCTTTTAAAATGGATTCCTGGTGATAGGACAGAATTACTCAATTTTGCTATATAGGCTTAATTTCTTTACAGTACTTATTAAAACAGCTTTTGCCATTGTTATTAAATTCATAGCTAATTAAATGTCAACTTCTACCACTCCTCTTTGCAATGAGTAATGTAGTATTGTTGTGACACCACTTGTGGAGCAGGATTCTACTGACTTTCATAAGCTGATGGAATCAGGCTTAAACTGGGGACTGAACTTCAGGTACAAATTCCCAGTGTAGCCCTAGGGCTTTATTCTGATGGGACCACTGGAGAAAAGATAGGATGGAGTCTACCTATGAATAGCATGTACCAGATGATGGTCCATCTTCTTCTGGCAGAAAATCATACCCTAAAGTAAGTGGGGGTGTGCCCTCTGAATGTATTTCTCTTGCTGCCATCAACCCAGAGAATGGAGGGTTTACTACCAGATTCCAGAAGGTCTTCCTTAACAATCTAAATTAAGTTTTTTCCTCCTAATATGCAACCCTATACTTAGAAAGGTTTCCGTGTTAGAGGGATACCTCGGTTCTAACATCTGGAAAATTAAAAAAAAAAAAAAAAAAAAAGGCAGATTGCATCTGAAGCAGCATCAATTTTCAGTTTCTAGTGGGTTATAAAGGTACTCAGTATTTTCCATATAGGGGCATCTGTTGTGTGTCCTTATCTAAAGGTACATGTGTTCTCATTGCTTGTAACCTGCAAAATAATAATAATAATTACTGTTATTATTCTCAGTACTGTCCTTTCTGAAGTATCATCCCTGCACTAAAAGGCATACAGGCTTAAGTTTCAACTCAGGACTGACTATTTCTCCATATAGATGATGATTCACACAGGTGTACTGGGTGATATGGAGAAAGATGTTGCAGGAGGTTATGCTAGGTTTGTTTGCTTTGTAACACTCACTTTAAAAAAAAAAAAAAAAAGGAAGAAAGAAAAAGACAACCACTATAAGACAACCACTATTTGAAGATGCACAGCAACTTAGAAGTGGATGCAGGGGTGAGGGGAAAACAAGCACTTGATTGGGTTTTGCATTCAAGTCTAAAACTATGCTCTCAGAAGGCTTCTGTGATGGGATTTTAAGTGCAGAAGGATCTGAATTTCATTGCACATCTCCCTCTTTGGCCTGAGAGTCCCTGGGCACCTGCAGGGACAGTTCTCAGCACGCACAGAAGTGCCTGAGCCTGCACAGCTTAGCTGCCTGATTCCTGGATCCAGAAAGTAGGTGGAGCAGCACCTATTTCCCCTTAGGGGCCTGATTCAGCATGTGAGCTAAAATGTGTTGACAAGATTTGGCCCCATCTGCAAGAAAATGTCAGCTTTTCAGTTCTTTGTATGAGGAGGAAAGATATTTGGTGGACTGTGATCTCCTGCAGGCTCAAGTGGTCTCTGAGAAAGCCAGCCTGGGCTGAGTGGCCTCGCTGGCCTGGCAGAGTGGATGCCCACACCTCTCAGGGAAGTGTACGAAGGGAGCCTGGGTGGAGGCACCTTCCACCCCTCCCTTTGCAGCTCCTCTGCTGCAGAAGGGAATGCAATCTTTAGGCTGTTACATAAAGCTGGGTGTGGGCCCTCTCCCCTGGCCACCCTTGAAAGGCAACCTGCCCAGTTCTTTGAGGGTGAGATTGTAGGTTCTACCTCCAGCTGGGTGTTCTGGATCCTGCTGGGCAGTCCCACTGCTTGGGCTCTGGTGCACAATCTCTGCAAAAGAAAAGCTGCTGATGTGTTTCTGGGCTGTGAGCAAGCTCTGGAACTACTCATCCAGCACACAGCTTTTTCGGGCAGCTGTTCTAATATTCCCCAATTCCCCCCATCCCCTGCACTGGGAACACAGGTGTCTAACTCAGTAATTTATGTGTTATTTGCAGGATGGACACAGCCCTTGGAAGCTAGTTCTAGTAATGCTGAATGGTGAGCATAAGCAAAAGTGCTCAGGTAGGAAGTAAGACCTAGGGCTGTCAGGTTTAGGTCATGGCTGGGGAGATGTCCAGGCACCTCTAGCTGGTGGTAGGAGTCCAGAAACTGCTTCTGTCCACTGGACAGATATTGCATGGGAAGCTAGGGTCTAGCGGATGCGCATTGTAGCAAATTCAAACTGAAATTTGAATGTATTGGGCAACTAAATCCATCTAACCAGTACAGTTATCTGTCTGTTTGGTAATGGCTGGAATGAATCACAGAATGGTAGGGGCTGGAATGCTTAACAGATGCTGGTATAGAAGGCAGCTGTGAAAAAGGTATTGGCAAAAGCAGACAGAAAGAAAAGAGGAGGAATGGGGAGAGAATGCTGCAACAGAAGGAAGAATAGGGATGTACTTGAAAAGCAAAGCACTTTGTTCCAAACTGGGCTTAAGGTGATGGCTCTACAAGTCAGGATGTGAGGTAGATATCTGTGACCCACTGCTTGTAGTGGAAGCATCTTGGGGCTATAAACAGCAATAAGCATGCCTATCCAACTAGAGTCAGCAAACTCAGAGTCTGTCTGAAATACTTTGGTTTCATTTCTTGCATTCTGCAGGAAATCCAGCAGGGATGCAGCAGCTGGATTTCGTTTTTTTGGTTGTGCCAAGACTGTTTGCAATAGATTTCACTTGCACGTTTTTGAAATATAAACTTGCACAGAAATGTTACACCACATGAATTTACTTTCAGCAGATCCAGCTGCAAGAACTGCTGTCCTGGGCTGCTTGCTGCTCACACAGGGGAAGCAGTGTAGTTGTGTAATGTATTTGTCTTCTCCTTCTCTCAATCATACAAGCCAGTATCAAATTCACATGCTGGCTAGCTTCCAAAAAGAGAAGGAGATGGGTCTTTAAAGACTCCTTCATAAAAATAAAAAGTCTGTTCTCCTTTTAAAATTAAAAATTGATTTATAACAAGTTGAAAAGGGTTGCTTTTGTCCTCTAAAAATGATAAAGATAGTGCTTGGAACAATGACTGAGAACACTCTACAAGATGTTTCGTACAAAACAGTAGCTGATCAGAAGAGGGAGGATCGGAATAAAATAAAAAACCCTCATGAATATGTATGAAGTCAGTAGAACTCTGCTTTGATTTGAAATATTGGTGGTCTCTTTTCCCATTTCCAGTGCCTATGGAAGATTTACATGGGTAATTTTTATCAATGCTAATGGGGATTATAATGTAAATCCCCCATGCCTCAATGGGAAAATAGGCCCTTTGGTTTTCCATCAGGAGCCTGAGCGCCCGCATGCTTTCATTAGAAATGTATTATATTGCAACAGGGAAGATGTACAGGTATTTACTGATGGAATTTGTTTTGTACAATTTTTACATGTAATCCATCACAATGTAGAGTCTTTGCTAAGAAGACAAAAGCCACCAGCCCTGTCTCCCACTGTAGTCTTTCCCATCCTATTTTCAGGGGTCCACTTTGAATACTTGATTCTGATTAAGAGAAAGGATGGGCCTTAACCTAAGGAACTTGTTAGTCTAAACAGCAGAGAAGAGAGAAAGCACCCGAAGCGTGGAGGAAGGGATGACTAGGATTTTCCTACTATGTATTGCTCTAATTAATAAAACTCCTAATTTTCTGGCACTACGTGTCTCTGGAAACAGATACTCCATTTCTGCAATACCTGCTTGTCTTACTGAAAAGTACAGAGTTCTGCTGGTGCTATTAACTTTGAAAGTAGTCTTGAACCTGACACCTACTTAAAAGAAAGTCTGCATTAACAAATAAGTAAAAAGGCGTTGGTGGAGCCATGTTCTGGGATTCTGAGCAATCTGCTGCAAAGCAGCAGGTAACGTTTTTTTTTTTCCCTTTGCACTTTTTACAATGGGCTAAACACTTTATGGACCACTGAAAAGATAAAGTCCTATCCATGCCACAAAAACCTTTCAGTGTGAAAAGACAGGGTACAAAGGAAGGATGACTTCAAACTAGGCAGGGTTGTGCTGGGTCAGAAATCTGTTTTTGTTTTAATACGAGGCTCTCAGCCTGTTTTTCAGATTTACTTTTAAAAGTTGTTATAGTTACAGCCACATCCTTGAAGAGGAAAAGGCAGAGGAACTATTAAATTCACACTTGTTAGATTGGCGGAGTTTCTTAGACTACTCCATTTATCCTCATGAACTGTGAACAGTTTTTGTCCATGGAAATCTTTAAATTTGCAGTAGTGGAGACGATCAAAATATGCGAAGAAAGGAGGAGAGTGGTACCCAGAAGCCATGAGCAATGTTGAAGTGACACATCAGTTTAGTGTCACAAACAACTCACTTCTGGGAGAAAAACTACCAGTTTTCTCAAGTCTGACAGATGTTGCATAAGCTCTGACAGAGTGAATGGAAGGGACAGAGAACGAGTACCTGGAAAGGGTGTTTTGAGGGCTGAGGGGCATGTTGGAAGACCTAAGAAAGGGTTGGATCGCTTTAGCAGTGGTCAGATTTTCAGCTGCTGCAAATGAGGGTTGAAGTCAGAGGATGTATGTCTCTGACATCAGTGGGGCTCTGATGAAAAGAGTGCAAACCAAGCCTAAAAAGGTATTAATAACCGATTTGGCTTCAGAGAAAAGCAAAAGTAATGATGAAAAATGGAAGGATTTATGAGCAAAGATTAAATGAGTTGCTTATGTTCACTTTAGCTAAGTAATGATTAAAGGACACCTGATAACTGTCAGGATATGGAAGAAAAAGGGAAATACACTCTCTGAAGTCGACCACATGTGACACCAAGTGAGATGATTTTTGTTAGAAAAAACATTGTTTTTGTATATATCTTCATGAAGTGATCATCCCTCCTTTTGCATGCTTTGATGAGCAGTAAAACAGCCATCAATTTAAATGGCACTAAGCACATTTTGAAATGAAGGGAGGTGCATTCCATCTGGCCTCAGTTTCAAGCAGATACCGCTAGGTGTTCTGTTAAATTTTGAAATTTTTATTTGCAGTATGAAAGCTAGGATTGCAGTTATTTTAAACTAAAGCACAGGATACAACTCATCAGGTAAAGCCTGAAAACTTGAAACTGCTACAGCCTGTCCTAATTCAAGACTTACGGCGCAAAATTTTTGGAAGACAACGCATTGCAAAGAGAACCAGAAGCATGTAAATTCAGTTAAATGCTAATAATAACTACTAGAAAAGGAGAGACTGTTCTACTACAATGTTAATCTTCAAAGAAAAACTATGGAAAACTCATCCTGTAGGTTACAATGCTGGAAAACATGCCATGGAAAACAATTCCACACTAGCAACAGACAAGCAAATCTGAAAGCTTTCCTTGCTGGTGGTTCCTTTTATTCTACTGGTTTTTTTTTTGTTGTTGTTTGTTTTGTTTTTTCTCCCACTGAATAGAGGATTTTATTTTCATTCTCAGTTCTCCATGTGGTAAAGAATCACATGTAACATTCAAGCAGTTTAAAAATTCTTGGGCCCTCATTTAATGTGCAGTATAAACCTTTATTACGCAGCCTGTCTTCATTCTTTGTAAGACTGTTCTGGGAGATGGGCTTTTTTTGTGTGTGATAAAGTGAGTATGTTTATAATGAGGTTTGGTGCTATTGTTATTCAAGATGAACTAGCCTGACAATAGAGAGCCCTGCTGCGAAGAGTGCATTGTGTTCAGGCTCTGAGCAGTCTTCCCCAGTCCACGTAACATTGCATCCCCTACTGTATATAATTGCATATGCTAGCAGCCTCTTCCTTTTAAAAGGGAACATGCTGAAAATTATTTGCTTTTTTTGCTTTGGATCTGATTTCATGATCAGACATACTGTTAATAGTTTCAGATTCCTGCTGGTAGTCTTTATTTGTGTGGTTTTGTGTGGATTACATAATTTCTCGCCTATTTCTTTCTTCTATCATTCAGGAGAAATCCCAATGGTGAACTCATCCATTGGACCAAACTGCTGTACATGCAATTGCCAGTCAACTCTACAGGCTATTCTTCAAGAGCTCAAGACCATGAGGAAGCTGATGCAGATTCAAGCAGGTACAATGACTGTTCCCATACATGCGTGTCCATGACTAACATCTTCTTGTTAGGAGAAATGGTCTGCTAAGACAGAAGTCGTTCTGGAGCCTCAGCAGAACCTGGACTGTCTCCTGCTTTTTTGAAACATTGTTCACAGTCAAATTTTTGCAGGCTCTGTGGAAATGTATTTTTTGCTTCTTAGGGCCTCAGATCCTTACCTGTAACATGGGATATTAACTTGTAGGAACCATTTGAGGCTAAATTTAAAAGAACTGATGTGGTTAGATACTCTGGTAATGGGAGCTGAGCAAGTATGTTAAGATGCCATAACTACCCCTAGTTTGTGTGTATCTGTTCAGAGATGCAAAATGCTGCTTTTCCTGTTAACACCTAGTTCACCAACCTTAGGAAAAACAAAACAAAAACAAATTTGGAAGGCAACTGGAAGTTATTGCATAGCATTCCATTCAAAGATCCTTCAAGTTCTAGCTCCATGGCAGCCTAAACTGAGCTAGCTGCTGCATGTTGTGGCCTCCACCCTTCTTCTGGCTGGTCTACCAGTTCCTGTGTTAAGCTTTTTCGTCTAGCTAAACTAGCAATAATCTCTTCACTGGGGAAAGCTTTGGGGGCTAGGTTTTTGCTAGGTTAGGAGCCATGCAGAGCCAGAAGAGCACTATGGCCAGCAAGATGATAAAACTGTGGCAGCTGGGAGTTAGGTCCTTGTAGGCTAACATGAAGCTGCAGCTTCTGTGCTTCATAAAAATTAGTGTAGATGCTAATGAGGAGTTGGAGACATTGGAGATTTTGTCAGCTGAGTTCCCTGTGCATTGTGAGTGACAGGGTGTGGAGCCATTGAGGTTTTTGTCTTACAGTTGGTGAATACCTGTTCTGTAAGAAAAGGGAGTGTTGAGTAATTACATGAGATATGGGTGGAGTGAAGGGCTTACTTGTAAATTCCTTATATCCACAGCAAGTAGTGCTTTAGTGAGCTGAGAAAGGATCAGGCAGGTTTTGTAATATCAGTTGTTACAAATGAACATGCTTTTCAAAAAGTCATTGATTTACAAAGGACACACAGGCCCAGTTTTAGTCTTTGCTGGGAGAGGGAATTCTTTGCACAGTTGCTCTGATTTCATTGAAATTACGTGCATGATTAAAAGTGACTTGTGAGCGAGATACAGGCTGGAGTTTATGCCAGAAGAGCTGGTTCCTCAACAGCAGGAACATTTCTTATTTCTTACATATCTGCAGTATAAATACTTTGTTAATTAGTGAATCTCTTGATGAAGAGGTGAGGGAATAGTTCATATTTTCTGGTATGCATAGAAAAAAATAGTTTTCCAGAGGGAAAAAAAAAGTTTGATCTTCTTTATTGATAAAAGAAAAAGTGTAAAATGCAAACATGTATGTGAAAGTGTCATAACTTCTTTTGGTATTCAGCCAGCCTTCCGTCCAAATGCTAGACTACAAATTACAGCATTGTACGTCCTCACCAGAAATGGAGTACACCAGAAATCATTTAATAAACAGTACCCTAGGATTTTATTTATTTATTTTTTTCCCAAGCTCTGTGAGTGAGGACCATTTGTAGTTCACCTGTAGATCGAATGAGTTTGATTTGCATGTAGCAAAACAAATGTCTGTAGCACTTAGGGGTTTTTTGTTTATTTATTTTGCCCTTGATGTTATTAATTGATCCATGCAGACAAACCATTGTATCTGCATAGCGTTCTGCTGGAGGACTTCTCACATTGTTGTGGGTTCGGAACTGCTGACTGTGGATACTGGAAAATGCAAGATATTGATAAATAGGAAATATGGTCTCTTAGGGTTCAGATGTAACACATGAGCTGTCACTTCCTGTGTATGAGCAAAACAAACTGATACAAATTTGGGTTACTTTTTTTCCTAGAAATTAAACTATTGAATAGTGTTTTCACTCATTCTTGACATAATGGCACTTGAAATGTTCTTGCTGAGCTAATTAACTTGGTGACTACTTTCAGAAAAATAACTGTAATTGCATTAGCACTCATGTTATTTTATCATGAAAAGATGCTCAAAGACAATGAGATTCTCAGTCACTCAAGAGAGTATACAAATTAATCATTGCTTAAGTCCTTCACATCACTAACCATCCAGTGGTCACAAGGAAGAAGAGCCACATGTTCCTCATTTTCCTAAAATACTATTCGTCTGTGTGTCTTGAAATACCTCATAGTGGAGCTCAGAGTCATCATCTCCATTGTGCAGATTGGAAAATTATGCAAAGGTGATAAAACGTAACTGTTCCACATGCACAAACAGCACTGAAAACTATACCATTAATCCAGAAGATGAGTTCAGTATGCCTGTAGTTTAATGGTGTGTCTGTGTGGTTATACATGCTTCTTTGTCTATAAATTTAATTCGTTACTTTTTTTTTTCATTCAGTTGGGACTCAAAACAGACAGCAACCTCCAGTTCCTCTGATTTGTGCTCAAAAGTCAACAATATCAAGAAAGAGAAATAAAAAGAAAAAACTACCCCTCAAAACTGTTGAACCAATTACCATGAATAAGAAAACCAGCACTACAGAGAATGATAAGAAGCTGCTAGCAAACTCCGAAAGATCAGATCTGCAAGCAGTTGAACCCCCTCTAAAATCAGAAACCCCTGTTTCAGGATTTGGGATTATCCTTGAATCAGCCTCATCAGATGTAAGTTATATTTCAATACATTGAATTGCAGGTTTTTAAAGCATCGATCTGTCCACATGTCAGCTTGAGATGCATTCTCTCTTCTTGTTGAATAAACAAGAAAAATTGGTAGATTTGAATGGAGACAGTAGATTTGAATGGGGAGTGCTGATTAAAAAGTTTGAGTGGTTGTTTTTTGTGGTTTTATTTTCCAACTTCCACAAGCATGAAGTTCAGTCTTGAATTCAACACTCCCTGTTGTCTGAGCTTGCAGTGGAAACTTGTTGTTCTTCATCTTTCCTGTTGCCAAGAGCCACCATGAGGTTGGGAGCTGTGGAAGGTGCTGCATGCACGCATGATTTACAACCCTGTCACTTGTTGATTAATTCAAGTAGTTCACACCCTTATGCCCTTATCCTGCCTAGATGTACTCGTGTGCTTTGTTTTATGACTGGCTGGTCCTACTGGCTTCAGAGGTCTCCTCGCATCCATAAAGTCCGTACCTAAGTCTTTGTTGAACTGGGTCCTTTAGTCTTCATTGCTATTGTTGCTTCATAAGTGCCTTGGTACTGTGGAGGATGTCGCTGTGACTAAAGGGGCCAACATTTGCTGCTTTTAAAATGTGTACTTGTCACATGTAAAGCTGCAGTAAGCCTGTTTTCTTGATTCACGTAACATGTATGCATTGATAGAAACTTCATGTATCTGGTGGCTGATTGGCTTTGTTTTAATGACCAAACAGATGTCGTGTGAACAGCTCGCTGACGAGTAAACTAATCATTAATTTCTCTAATACATTTTTAATTTTGAGAAGATGGTTTCCAATTTCCTAAGTACTGTGAGATGGATTAAATTCAGTATCAATAACTGTAAATGAAAACAATGCTACAGATAATGTTCTACTTTTCTGGAAGTGGGAAAAACAAAAAAGAGCAGTCATGATAATTCAGTTATATAGATGCAAGCCACACCGCTAATTAGATTGCACTGTCATGCCATAAAGTCTGTGTAGAGACAGGAAGTAACTAGTTTGGTGCTTTCTCAGAGGTTTTCCTTTTGTAGTATGATCCTTAAGAATGTTTGGAGGAATGTTTTGGGGAGAGGCCAGTCGTTTATCTCCAGTACGTGACTTCTGCTTATAATTTTTTTCTTGCTTGTGGCAGTCTTTTCAGCTTGAAACACGGTTCCGAAAACAGTTTTGCACTTGCATTGGAATATAATTTGACTTTATGAATGTGTTTCATTGCTGGACACAATCCTTTGTAGGTGCCAATTTGAGCTTTAAAAAGAACAGAAAGCATGTGGTTAATAAATCAGATCTTCTTCTGTTCTCCCATGCTTTGGACCCTGTTGCCACAGCAGTTGTTTGAATATATTTACAGAGCCAGAACCCCAAGACAACAAACTGATTTTTCTTTTGCCTTTGGAAATAAAACTGTTGAGTTCTGAAAATAGATATATTTAACGGTGAAAATAAAATGTGACCTTAAACATTTTGAAAAGGCTAAATAAAGTCATTTCTTTCAGAATAAATGGTGGTATTATCTCTTTCTATTTAGTCGTAAGTATCTCTAGTGAGCTTATGACCAGCATGTCTGAGCGCCTGAAGAATCTGAAAGATATTTTGCGTAGCACCATAATTTAATGTTCCCTTTACAATATCACGAGTCGTGGGTCATGCACCACTACTGCTGCCACTGTTGTTTTCCCAACGTTTATTGAAATTTAAGAAGATCATCGAGTATCCTGAGCTGGAAGGGACCCACAAGGACCATCAAGTCCAACTCCTGACTCTACACAGCACCACCCAAACCCTGTGTCTGAGAGCTCCTGGAGCTCTGGCAGCTCGGGGCCGTGCCCACTGCCCTGGGAGCCTGTGCCATACCCACCACCCCCTGGTGCAGAACCTTTTCCTAACCCCCAGCCTGACCCTCCCCTGACACAGCTCCATGCCGTTCCCTAGGGTGCTGTCGCTGTCCCCAGAGAGCAGAGCTCAGCGCCTGCCCCTCCGCTCCCCTGGGAGGAAGCCGTAGGCCGCCATGAGGCCTCCCCTCAGCCTCCTCTGCTCTGGGCCCAACAAACCAAGGGACCTCAGCCGCTCCTCACACATCTTGCCCTCCAGACCCTTCCCCATCTCCATAGCCCTTCTTTGGATGCTCGCTAATAGCTTTATGTCCTTATATTGTGGCACCCAAATCTGCCCACAGTGCTCGAGGCGAGACTGTACCAGGCAGAGCAGAGCGGGACAATCCCTGCCCTCACCAGGCAGTGCTGGGCCTGAAGCGCCCCAGGGCACGGTTGGCCCTTTTGGCTCCAGGGCACTCTGCTGGCTCACATTCAACTCGCCGTTGACATCTCAGCTGAAGAACTCAGTATTTATATAAAATTGGAGCCTAATAACTAAAACCAGTGCAATTAGTTCAGACTTGCTAAGATGAAATACTGCTGCTTATGGAGATGGAAGAAGTCTTTGTTCAGCTTACAGAGGCCAACTCTTAATCTGGGCCATGAATCAGATAACCCACTTTTAAAACATAATGATCTGTTGCTCTTAGTTAAACTTCCGTGTGTTTGTTTTACTATTATAACATTTCATTTATAATCTAATCATTTCTAATCTAAGTAGTGCAGCCTACTAGAATGTCTAGGATTAGTTCACTGCCTGTTAATTTTAGCACGGCACAAGCCTTTGGCATTCAGGTCTTATTTATTTTATTTTATTGTGCAGGAGTAGTTTACTCACCAGTTCCTTATGCCAGGATCATTGTCTGTTAACAAATGCTTTTCCTTTTGAGAAATCACATTCAAATTGATCATAAAGTTCAATTAGGTACTGATTGTCTTTGATTGACGACTAATTTTCAGCTAAAGCAAAGCAAGAATAAATCAGCATTTTTTCTTCAACTGATGCATAAATTGATTAAAATATTTAATACAAGGAATTCAAAGCTAAAATAATATCGACTCCTCTATGCTGATGCACAGGTGAGGTTTCAACTGCATTTTACAGCTGTGTAGTGAGAATTATTTCTCGGTGCTAACCTGCTTGTATCATCGAGATCGTCTTAGATTGCTGTTTTAAGACCAAAGTAGCAAAATAGGGCAGGATACTTTCATCACCATGACAACTACATTCTGTTTTTTGATTAACATGAAGTAGAATTTTTTCCCAAATAGTAAACTTGGCCCATACTTATTTACACTTGAAAATCTTTTGTCACCAGAAACTTAGAAGTAAAATATTAAAAACCCACCTATATCAGAAGGTTGCCAAATGTCAGAGAGAGTACTTCTGTTTTGCTGGATCCAACATTTTTACATTTCTCAAGGTAAAAAAAAAAAAATAATAATAATAATAATAAAAATCTTTTTATTCAGAACAAGCTGAAGAAATTCTGTGTTTTTATTCAGATTTATTATTATTATTATTATTACAACATGCATATTTTAAGAGATTCCAAAAGCATTATGATCTTCAGTTTTAGGTGTGCGTCACACAATAAACATGCATACCCAACGATTGTGTACGCTTTGAAAATCCTTCTTGCTGTAACTCTCTTGATATTGATTTTAAAAATCCATGGGAAAAGAGTTACACAGCCAAATCTATCTGTGCTTGGCAGCGCTTTCTTCTATCTAGACTCAAGAAATTTACAGGTGATTTGATGTAGGCTGGCATTTGCTCTTGTTCTTGTAAACATTTTTGAAAATGCACCATCACTGCTGAATGTATTTTCATACAGGGGAAAAAGAAAAGAGCAAGTTGTTAGGAACAAGTCTGTAATATTACCTTATTTTCTTACGTCATGACCACAGATTTTTTTTTTTTTTCCCTCTTTACAGTTTCCTGGTAATATCTTAAAAAATACAGTCTTTTCATGATGCATTTTCATTCTAGATATGTAATTATTCCGTGCAGATGCCTTGTGTAAGCATTGTATGGTAGTCATAGAAGAAAATGCTGTGAATATCTCTCATGTAATTTCTGATTTGTACAGACAGGGGCAGCAAAAAAGCTCTCAGAAAGGGGACTTTCCTGAAGGCCTTTGTCTGCTTTGGCCCACAGCATGCCTGAGACAAGTCTCATGAAATACAAGATGATTTTTTCCCTCTTCTCCCTCTCCATCTTGCTTTCTGGACGTAACATATATCTCTGTGATATACCACTGAGGTTTTTTGTGGGTTTTTTTTGTGCTGAAATAAGCGGTGTATGTAACATCATCCTGTTCTGAGGATACATTTTGGTGATACGAAAACCAAGGGAGAAGTAGCTGATCAGCAAGCCCTGGCTACAGAGGCAACCTCCATGCTATCCTCTGCTTATGGGCTGTGTTTGTACTGGAAGACCTCTTGGGAAGCTGCATGGGATGGGCTGTTGCCCCTGTAGTTGTCCTTCCTGGAAATGCCTGGCTGCCCCACAGCATGCAAATCTGCATCATTTGGCAAGAAAACGGGTCCATAAAATGATTAAATAAATGTCCAAAAATCTTTGCATAGGAATACTGCTCTGAGATGATGCTCTGGTTTGTAATTATTATCCAATATTGAAAGGGATCTCTTTTCTTTTTGTTAGCTGTATGCCTTGAAATAATGTCAGTGATTGTTAACTGTTACAGTGGCTAGACATAAGTGTGATTATTTGATTTGCATTTTAAGGTTCTTGTTCACTGATGGGGTTTGATTTCAGTGAAGTAGGCTACTGTGGTACTGAATAGCTGTAAGAAGATTCATTATTTGATTATTTAAGTGATTGAGAAATCTCACCAGATGCATGACTGAAGTAAAATAATGCGTTTGAATGCTATTTTAATTAAAACATTTGTATTCTTTTGGTAGCCAGAAGTGCAACTTGCAGAAGGCTTTGACGTCTTCATGCCGAAATCTCAGCTGGACTCTATATTATCAAACTATACTCGCTCAGGAAGTCTGCTCTTTAGGAAGCTGGTTTGTGCATTTTTTGATGACAAGACTTTGGCTAACTCTTTACCAAATGGCAAAAGGAAAAGAGGGCTCAATGACAACCGAAAAGGACTAGACCAAAATATTGTGGGTGCAATAAAAGGTATGTTCTTGCTTTCTTTCACATGTGTAATTAGAACATACTCTCGACTAAGGAGAATGTAAAGGAATTAGAATTTCTGACGTGCATTAGGTCTATTAAGATATGCAGTCTTATTTTTATTCCCTTTCATTCACTTGTTAAAAATAGATTCCACAGGGACAGCTTGTGTTAAGTTTAAGCCAATGATCCCAGTTTCTGAAGTCAGGCTCCAAGGTTAGAATTTCAGTGTTATTTTAAGATTTTTTTTTTTTTCCTGGATATCAGAGATGCAAAGAAATCTTGAAAACATAATGACAGCATAACTATTCCTCTTTAATCAAAATTCTGAGGCTTGCTCTACATCTGACTGTGTCTGCTCTGTAAATAGTTTAGTAGCTGGTGGCTGAATTGGGGAGAGGTGGAAGAAGATTATACTGGGACTAAGAGATGAGTTTGAGGCCGATAAGAGCTGTGATGGTTCATCTCTTGTGGAAGCAAGTTTCTTAGTTGGTGGGAGCTTATGCTGAGTGTTTTTGTTAGTGATCACTGGTTTCCTGGTTCCAGAATAACATATCTACTTTCAAACACCAATCACACCATATAAAGAGCTAGTATTACATCAGAAATTCTGAATTTGATTCTGCTGTTTTAAAATTTCATATAGCAGAAAACATACCCAAGTTACAAAAAGACAGTTTGTGTTGCAAAACAGCTTATTTATGGCCCCTGACTTGCCCTGAGATACAGATTGCTAACCTAGGCAAGATAAGGCAATGAGTAGAGCATCTATAAGCACATTGGCAGCAAAAAGAAGCAGCGCAATCTCTTGCAGCCACCACTGTGTGTGGTTTGGCCCCCCTCCCCATGCAAGAAAGACATTGACGTACTGGAGTGAGACCAGTGGATGGCCACCAAGACTGAAGCAGGTAAGTGATGACATATGTGTGTGAAGTGATTTGTGAGTAGAGACTGAGAGAACTGGGTCCAGTCATGGAGAAAAGAATGCTCAGGAGAAACCACATTGTCCATAACTATGTAGGGGGATGGTGTGGAGGAGGTGGAGCCAGATTCTTCTCAGAGGCACGAGAAGCGTTGGACACCTGGAAAACTTCAACCTGATATAAGAAGCTTTTTCAACATGAGGTTTGACATTGGAATGGGAGCTCTTAGAGCCTGTGGGATCTCTGTCCCTGGAGGAATTCAGAAATTCGCTGGACATGGTCCTGAGCATCACGATCTAGTTGGCTGTGCTTGGAGCAGCAGGTTGGCCTTGGAGACCTCCAGAGGTCCCTTTCAGCCCATGCAGTTCATTGATAAAGTGTCTATGTCATAGTTCTAAAGCATCTTACAGAGTTTCTGGTGGACTTCTTTTACAGTTATGTTTATGTTTCAGTTATACATACTACCTTTTTTTCCTTGAGCTCAATCATCTGTGAATACCTGAAGTTAAATTCACTCCATCTATATCTCATTCTTCCTTAAAAGCTTTAATAAATAAGTTAAGTAGAAGGAAAATGAGTTCAAAATTCCTACTAAAATAAACCCTCTATTTGGACCAGCTCTGTGGTAAAAAATTGGTTTTCAGTAAATGCAGTAACACTGTTAAAAGGGCAGTCATCATCCACTGCAAAGAGCAACGTTTCTCAGTAGCTAGGTTTGTATCACCAGAGCAAATTTTGAAGCCTGGTTCAACCTCTTCCCTTGGTCCTGGAGGGAGAAGAGGGAGGAGTTGTAGTTTCAACAGATAAATTTTGTCTGTGGTGGTACTACCAGGTACCATGTAATGGCAGCGGTCTTTACTGGCATTTACAGTATTGCCCAAATGCTGGTGCATGATCCCTGATGGCAAGCCCACCCCTAAAAGCTGTGGTGGAATACAATGCCAAGGGTTGATGTGCTGTGGATCTTTACTCAGCCTGGCCCCAATAGCACGCTTTTTCCCTCCAAAGAGCTAGGCTATTGGACACTGTGGTTTCATTTGTTCCAAAAAATGACTGAGTCAGTATGAAATCTCCATGAGAACAACGTCATGTTGTTTGCATTATTTCATTAGGATATTCCTCTGCCACCTGCTCAAGATACCCTTTAGTGGCACTTCTAGTCCTTCTCCATGAAATAGATACAAAAGTGGAGAAAAGGCTACATTCATGGCAGAGATGAGCAGAGAGCTTAAAGGAAGAACTGTTGGCTTGAAAATTGTTTTTCTTGTCTGAAAACATTGTAACTGCCATGCTTACAAGTAATTTAACACTGCTGCAACAGGATGATTAGCCAGGGAGAAATTCTTCTTTTTGACTTGGGATGTTCAGTGGCACTTGTGGAATCAGTTGCAGTGTTTCTCCTGGGCACTCAGTTTCCCTTGTGAGCCGCATCAATCTTTCGCTTACAGCTTAGAGGAGGGGGGAAAGAAAGATCAGAAGTGGTCGTTTGTTCATTATATTCTTGACAAGAAATGCAGCCCTGCATGAAGGTCCATTTCTGCAGAAGTCAATGAGCTGTCTTCAGATGTGCAGGGAGATTTATGGCACAGGTGGTTAGCACCGTACAGCTCAGATGGACTAGAGAGGCGAGGTCCCACTTCTCTTGCCTCCTTCCTAC
>VXAV01006384.1:526531-555485 GCA_013399715.1 Alectura lathami | reverse complement strand
TTTTTTTTTTTTTTTTTTTTTTGTCCATCCGGGTGCTTCCCTAACCACACACTGAGCAATCAAAGCTATTCTGGATTTCATTCAAGAGAAGAAAAAGCAGGAAAAGCAGGGCAATGTACAGGCTCTCCAAGGCCACAACACTGGTTTCCCATGCAGGCTACTGCAAGCAATGGTCATAATTCCACCTTAGGTATATGCAGCAGGTAGCCTGGGTTCAGCCTGATGTCACAGGTGGTCCCCAGATCCCAGTCACAAACACAAGCTGCTGTCATGTGTTCAACGTAGGAGTCTTAGGACATCAGTCAGGCTCCCATTGTATTAGGGACCATATGAATTCAGAAGGGAAAGATTATTTCTGCCCTCAAAGAGTGTGAAAGCATTGCAGATTGGACACCGGCAACATGTGGGGCGGTCCTGACTTCTCTGGCAATCCTCCTGAGCTGGCCCTTCGTCCTTGCTGATCAGGCTGCAGAGGAAAGTATTGTTAATACCTTTCATACAACAGCTTTGTCAAATTGTTAACATGAAAAGAATTTAGAGGCTGTGATTACTTTGGGTACCTTTGTAATTACCAGCTAGCACTGCATCAGGATTCTGTGTACAGAAATACTGAAATGGCCAATTTTTGTTACATGCTTCCCCCATCCCATTTGTCCGACATTTATTCCCAAGGATTACAGATTCCTTCAGTTGGGACCAGTTTTCACTCTTTCTTTGCTGGTCATAAGTGGGCAGTTGGCTCTGAGACCTATGACCAAGGCTACAATAGCCATGCTAACCATAGTAATATTTTTTGTATTTTTGCTCTTGTTGACTTTTCACACACCTCTCAATTGCATTATAATGATCAGTTGCATCAGTTTCACTCCATTCATGATTTCCTATTTTCAGTATGACATTGTTAGGTTTGCTGTAAATATGTTCAGAATTTCCTTTTGTTTATGGAATTAAAGGTAATGTTGATCATGCATGTACTATTTTTAAATATATATATATATAAAATTAGACTTATGTGATTCCTGTTTTTCTCAAGAAAGTCTTTTTTCTTACTGGCTTTATAAAAACACTATTCCATTTAATTTGGCAGTATAAGAACGAGAACTATAGAGATTTCTGCAGTGGTAGGACTCGTGTCTATCATCAGTTTGCTTGCAGACTTAGAAAAAAGACTGAGAGGCCAGCAAATGACCAAAGTTCAGTTCTCTACTTACACCATATGGAAGGCAGCATTTTGAAGTGCCTACCACATCTGGATACACAGTTCAAAGTACACTGATATTTTCTGTGATATTTTTATGTGAAATTCATGAAAGTCAGATGGATATGTGGACCGTTTCCCTAGGATAAGCTTTTATAAGTAATAACTGTGGTATTTATACTCACAGATGACTTCTGAATGATAAATTCATGAAAAACTGAGTTTGACTCTGTTCTTGCAGTCCTAGAGTTGGCCATTTAAATGTTTTTTGTTAAACTGATAATTTGATACATTTTGTTTGTAATTCTCTTCAGCCTCCTTTTCTCAGCTATTGTGACACATTTAAAAAAGATTGTATGTTTTCATTTCAGTCTTCACGGAAAAATACTGCACTGCTAACCATGTGGATAAACTTCCTGGTCCTAGGGACTGGGTCCAGATTCTTCAGGATCAAATAAAACTGGCAAGAAGACGATTAAAAAGAGGCTCAGGTATGTATACACATATAAGGAAAAACATGTGAGTGTGAGATTAAAATCTTACAGCCTTTCTGTCCACAGAAGTGTTTTGGTTTTTTTTTGTGTTGACTGTAATTGCTGTACACATTCACTCTATGAAAATCTGACCTCTCAGATTTTGGCAGGTTTCCGTGTGAAGAGGAGGGTAGCAAGTTTAGGAGCTGCCTTTTCAGCCAAGTTAGCTTAGAGTCTTTCTCAAATGTTTTCTCCAACCTCCTTCCATTAACAACCAGAAACTTCTTAGAATCATAGAATATCCTGAGGTGGAAGGAACCTATGAGGATCATCAAGGTCAACTGCTGATTCTACACAGGGCAGCCTAAAAGTTAACCCATGCATCTGAGAGCATTCTTCCCGGTGTTTTATGGAATTTTAGTCGTAAGCCAGCTGATCCTGCCAGGCTGCAGGTAGAAGTTTTGAAATTCTGTTATCTGGCCTGACAAACCAATACTTACCATATTGCTAGGACATAAACTAAATTACCTTTCCCTCCAAACCATGTGTGTCTGGAAGGACAGATGAGTTTTCTCACATTACTAGTGAAAGAATCAGTGCCACTGTAGCAAAAAAAAGAACCCACGCTGGCTGTGCCCATGAGGACTCACCAAAGCACAGAAGTGAGCTTGCCAGCAGTGAGTAGCAGGTAATTTAGGTAGGGATTTGCAGCAAAGCTACTCAGCTTTCCAAGATAACATGCATGCTTGAGTCCGGGACCAGCCCCTCAGAGCCAGCTCTGCAGTGGAGCAAGACATTCACCCTGGCAGCATGCAGCTGCATCGCCTTGCCCATGAGCTCTCAGCTGAGATGATGAACACTAATGTGCAGTCTCCAAATCCCCTGTAGAGTTCACAGGAATCTGAAAGCAATATCACTGATTAAAAGATGTGTAATTACTTTATAAACCTGAACTAGTCTCCTTCCCATCTTCACACTCCTATCCCACAAGGGACTTTCTTCATACCGGGCTTCGCTTACTTTTCTCTTCTAGTGTTTCTTAAGGCTCTCCTGTTGTCATATTTCCTGCCCATCTCTCCCTTGGGGTATCTGACACTTGTTAGCATCCATGGGCTTAAGGAATGGGAAACCCAGTGGCTCAGCAGGGGATGTCAGCGGTACCCCTGGCTACAGAGAGCTGAGCTAGACTGCAGGAAAACAGAAAAATATTTATCTCCAACTCCATGTTGTCTGTTTTCTGTCCAAACACACACTTAGACTGGCATCTGAAATCTTTATCCACAGCTCTATTAATGGCAGGAGGAAAATGTGTAAAACTAAGGAAAATGGGGAGCACCTAGAAGCAGAAGTGACATGGAGCAGGAAAGGAAAGGCACATTATTCAGTAGCACAGGCTTATTAATTAAAACGACAGTGATGTTCTGCTTTTGCCGTTTAAATGGCATTTCCATCTCTGGTCCTTTCCTGGGGTGGGAGAATTTAAATAGAGGATATTGTCTCTAAGCTAGCAAGACTATGAAAAAAAAAAAAAAAAAAAAAAAAATGAAGCTGAGTACTGTGCAACTGAATGAGGTAGGCTCCAGTCTCAGCAGAGGGAAGCTAATGCATCAATCGGTATGGGGATGGGTAGCAAACAGAAATGTACCTAGCAGCCCCTTATTTACCGAAAGAAGTACATGGGAACTGGATTGCTAGAAGGCTCTGTTTTTTTCTGTTGTTCAGTTTACAGACTATTCCCTGAAGTGCATTGTTTTCTTTCTGCCATTTGGTCACAGGCAGACACATTCTTTTATATCTAGCAGGAGTGATTGAAAATGCCACTGTTGTTCTGTCCACTGCTTGGAGGTGCCCCCGTATGCGGCGGAGCTGCCAGAGCTGATCACGGAAGCACTCTGCATTCTGCTCCCAGTGCAAGCTCAGCCACGGTGATTCAAACCAGCTTCAGTGGTGGCTCAAATTAACCCAAGCTGACCTTGCGCTGAAGCAAATGAGAAGTGTTCACGTGTTCCTTTGTGGCAGAAAAGCAGCAGATAGCAGCAAAGAGGCAGGAGTGAGCAGGTTGTAATAACATCTTTATCTTGTTGAAACAGGATTTTTTAGTACTTGTGCATTACAACCGTGAGCTTCTGTTATGAGGGGCATAGATCTGATCAGACAACAGATCTGTCCAGTCCTCTGTTTTGTTTCCAGCAGTGGCCATTAGCAGATGCATAGGTAGGTCTACAGGACCAAAGGAAAGGTGTGATGTTTGCTAGCAGAGTCTCACAGACCTCAGAAATTTTATCCTGATATAAACGTGGCTGTGTGGGAACCGTGCAAATTTGAACTATTCATCGTGAAGCCTTTCTGAAATTGCCAACACTGTGTGTAACTTACAGAGACCAAAACAGGAGAGGAGGGCAGGGATGGAGAGAGGTTTGATCTGCTTAGGGGAAACGATGAGTTCATGTTGCAAAATTTGTTTTTAAGAACCTGAAAGTGAGTGGAACTCCAGCCACTGATCTAAATACTTATAGTCCCTTGGTAACACACGTGGAGAGCATTAACTGAGAAAGAGGCCTACAAATGAGGTGCTTGGAAATAGAGAGGAGCTAGGTAGGACTTCAGTCCTACCAAGGAGTGGGGGAGAGGCTGACACCTGAGCCCAAGCAGGTGTCAAATCATCCAAAACACCCTCTCTGTTTTGTCTGTGCTTACTCGCCAACACGTGCCAGCTAAGCTTATTGGTATGGGCTAAAATGCCCAAAGAATAAATCTGAGCTAGCCTTAAACTAGATTGATCTGAGACTTTCTAAGCCACGGTGTCCCCTGTTGGCTGATCACCCTGCTTTATCTGAATCAGTTTCTAGTTTGTTTTGCTGCACAGGGTATACCTGGAAAAAGCTTAAAGTGATCTATTTAATTCACAGAGGCCACAAAGCAACTTTTTAGTCACTGCTGAGTTGTGCTAAATTTGAACAGCAGAAGTGTTTAAGAGACAAGGGGTAGGCTTTCCATTCTGTTTGCCTTCCCCTGAGCCATTTAGTCCATCCTCTGATTAGTTTTTCATTTCAAACCAGGCAATAAGACACTACATTCATGAGCAGCCCTCTCTGCTTTATCCTGTGAAACATTATTTCAGTCTGATAACGTAAATCCTGCTCTAGCTTTCAGTGATATTAATAATTTCAAAGAATTCTAGTGAATGAGTGGGGTGGATCTGCTTTTTGTACCTCTGCTGTAGTGTATATTCTCTTGAGTACTCCCAAATTAAATGAAATCATGATCACTGGATGATAGGTGCTGTCCAGCTTGAACCTTATTTATCATGTTTGACTCATCTCCTAGAATTAGGGACAGAAAAGCTCCCTACTTGGAAAGCTAATCAAAAAAACACTTAAAAATTCTGCTTTCTAGAAAATAGTTCCCCTGTGTAGCTTCTGAAAGGTTGTTATCCTAAGGCAAATAAAAATTCATTCAAGTTCTGAATCAGTGACAATATTTTTCATAGCTGGAAATATTCTTTTTTAATTTATTTATTTTTCTTTGGGTTTTTCTTAGTTCTTTTAGATTATTGCCTGAGATCTGAGACTTGAGGAGATTTTTTTGTTGTTGTTGTTAGATCTGAGAATAAAGCTGTCACTACCATTAAATTTTTATTGGCCTTGTTCAGTCTGTTGAAAATTTCACAAGTTGGCTGTCACAAAGGGGAAGAGAGACTGTGAGGTTAATGTTACAAACAGATGTTATAATTAAAATTAAATAGTATGATAATATCCTTCAGCCTTGACTATTGGTCCCACTTCATGCCAACAGCACAGGGTACTGGGGCACAGCTTCATAGTTCCAGATCTGTCTCCTCCCAGCACAGAAGCTGAGCATGCTTGGCTTCTGGGGTGGGACTCGAAGTGGCCCTGGAAGGGAAGAAGTCAAAGGAAAAGCCACATGTGTAGGCTTCCTCTTTTAAAGCAGTGTGAATTACTGTGCAAATTACCTTGTAATTTACTCAATGTGTTTCCCACTGTGTGGTCTTTCCACCCTACAGAGAGAATATGGGTAGGGGACTGGTGGCCTTGCCAGTGTCAGCACAGAGGCAGTCGACCATTAGCATAAAGATCTAAGAAGGGCAAAATCAGAGGGAGCTGACTTGCTGTTCGTGTGGCCTCTGTGCTAGACATAGTATCCCAGCCTTTTGATTACTAAACTCTTCATCCATTAATAAGCAGGAGGTCAGGGGCCACACATCTCTTGCAGTCAGTTCTTCCTCCCTTTTTATGTTCTGAAGAGAGCGTAAGCCATTATTCTGTAACATCTGTCCATTGCATAGCCAGGAAAGCTGATGCTGTATGACTAATACTCCTGAAGTACTGAGGGTAAGAGCTGTTCATGCAAAGTGATTACATTGTGCTTAACCTGGAAGCTTTTGATTGCCATGCTCAATAAAGGAAAACACAGAAATGCTGGAAAACATGCTGAAACTTTTCAGGCAGAATTAATTTAAATAAATTACATTCCATGACATTTCATCCTTGAATTGTTGTTTAAAATTAACATTACCTTGTTGCAATGTAAAATAATGGGAACAAAGGGAGAAAAAATGCTTACACTCTTTCAGGAAACATGCCTTTTCTCCCAAGTCCTTGTTCAAACTGCTGTTTTCATTGACTTGTATGAGGGTTTTTTGTTTTCTTTTCTTTTGTTTGCTTTCTATTTCTCTTCATCCTTCTGATTTCCCTGATTTTGTGGGTTTGATACAATATCTCTATGTTGTGAGAGATCAGGTTGATTTTTTGCTTGGCAATAGACACAAGACCGGAAAAGATGTAGAATGCGAGTCCAAGGTGTGGTACAGTGCTTCTGTGGCCAGTATCTTACATAAAGATAGGAATATTAAAGTAAATTACTGCAGTAATAATCTTTCCAGCCCTAGGCATACACGTACTTCAGTCCAAGGAGCAAAACAGCAGGTATACACTTAANATTGTTTTGCAAGAGCTACTGAGCTCTAGCTAAGCAAAGGACAGAAAAGAGTCTCAGAATTGCCACAGCAGGATCTATTCCTGCTTGCCTTGTCTTGCAAGCTGGCTCAAGACAAGTGAAGCTTGGCTGGCAGTCTCTGGGTGTGGTTGTTGAAGGCAATCCTTCTTTCCTGCTTGGAATGCAATGTGAGAAGATGCTGGTTTACATCCCTGTTAGGAGGTCAGAGTGTTTGTCATGCGTTTGTGAGCAGGAGCTTTACTGGTCATACTTCACTTGAAGCTGTGGTTACGCATCCAGTTTCATAAAGCAAATGCAGACAGCCACTGAGAAGAGTGAGGAGGCTCTCAGTGCTGTGTCCACTCCCTTTCTGGCACTGGCAAAAGCATTCCTGTGACCATGTTGTCAGCTTTTAACTAGTTCTGATCTCTGTGACCATATGAACACTTGTGCTGGCATGAGGAATGGGACTGGAACAATTGGCGGTGAGCTGGACCTCCTCTATCAGCACCATCTCAGTATTGTGCCTGATTAAAATGGCTGGGTAATTACTTTTGTCATTAGCAATGTTGGTTCTGCAAATTTGGAGACTCAAGTCCTTATCTTCTGGCAGCCAGGTACTTCCTAGCCTCCACTTGTTTCTGTGTTACTTCCTTCCTCTGAGTTTAAATCTCAAGTTTAGCCAGGTGTAAGAAGGGCAAGAAGGAGGAAAGACAGCCACAGATCTAGGACTACTTGAAGTCACTGCTGAGACTTCCAGAAAACCTGCCACTTGAGTGGACAGCGTAGTCAGCATGGACCCTGACACTGACAGAGGGAAGATCTTCAGACTGTTGCCAGCGCTCATCTTGCTTCCCCCATTTTCATAGCTTGGGTCCCTGCAGCCCGGGGGGCCATTTACTGTTTCACCCCGTGTATACTGAGTAGCCATACCACAGAGCCACTTGGGGCAGATCTTTCATCATAACACAGCTAGAAGTTGGCCTCCGATTGTCACTGCAGTAGTATATATCCTATTGGTTCTTTCTCAGTTGCTCACTTCACCACGCTGTCTCCTTTCTTGCTCATCCAGTCCTTCCATCACTGTTAGTCCAGTCCAGATGCAAACCAACCTTGAGTCAGAGAATCATGTAACCTCTTCCCATTTATTCAGCTCCATGTTCTTTCCAAAATTAAAAATTTTTGCTGTAAGCAATTTTCTTTTTGCTCAGTGTGCCACCCTCTCACAGGAAGCAGAAAAAGGCATCAGTTCGAGGCAGAGAGTAATTTGTAGGTTCATGCCAAGTACTTTTCAGGGCTGCCTATTTAAACCTTCCATGAGAGGAAAGCTGTTTAGTACCAGGACTTTTTATTTGTTTCTGCTCTCTACAGCTACCTGAAAGGAGGTTGCAGGGAGGAGGGTGTTGGTCACTTCTCAGGTGGCAAGTGATAGGACATGACGGTCTCAAGTTGCACCAGGGGAGGTTTAAATTGGACATCAGGAAGAATTTCTTCACAGAGAGGTTGGTCAGGCATTGAAGCAGGCTGCCTGGGTACATGGTGGAGTCCCCATCCCTGGAGGTATTTAGGAGATATGTGAACACGGCACTAAGGGACGCAGTTTAATGATGGTACTTGGTAGATCAAGTTGGTGGTTGGGCTTGATGATGCTGAAGGTCTTTTCCAGCCTAGATGGTTCTATGATTCTTTAGTTCAGCTAATTTTGCAGAACTGAGAAGAGAGCAAATAGCTAAAAACTGAACTGGTTTCCATGCAAGTGAGAAAGGGTAGCAACATCCAATGATGGATAGCCAGGGAGAGCTGGAGGAAGGGCACTCTGATGTCACTCAGCAGCTGGATTAGTTCTTCTCGTGATATCCTCATAAAGACAACAACTCAATATCCTTTTGTATATCTATAATACAGATCACCAGGACAGTTACCTTCATTTCAAGTGGGGGCTAAACTAAGTCTCTCAGTATATCTATAGCCTTGGTCAAACGTGATGTCTGCGGATAATGCACAATGAATGGATGTGATCAGATGTATATCCACCACACTGACCATGTACAGTGTCATGGGCTGCTTCTTTATGACCACATCTAGTTTTCTTAAGTGCTCTTGAAGATCTCATTGTGTTTCAAAGGCCTTAAATATCATGCTGAATTGTCAAAAGACAATTTGTCAAAAGACAAAGATAATAGGATTTTGAATAGGGCTTGTGTAGCTTAGGCACCTAATTCCTGGTGGATGCCTGTAATTTACTTTGGGTTCTACCACACACGGCAGGGTACTGCAGTCTTAACAAGTTACTGCACATCTGCTGAGCCACATTAACTATCTTTATACATACCCTTGGCCCGTGGCAAATATGAGATGAACAAATTAGGCTTTTAGCCTTCCTTCACCGTGGGCTAAATTAAGTCAAATGATGTTGCATAAGCCGTGGGTTAAAAGCATGTGTGTATATGTACACTGTAATTGCCTGTGTACCTGCATGGTTATATGTTTTTGTGATTACACTGGGTGCCCACCTGCACCTTTGAAGACATTCTGCCCTAGCATATCTGTTCCTCCCCAGATGAACTTGCCTGTGGTCACAGGAAGTTTGGGTGCAGAAATGGGAGTATTCACACTTTGCCTTTAGGCACCTGTTGATGGCAGCTGCCGGAGGATCAAGCACCAGCTTTGGGGGCTCCTCTTCTGAGCATTGCTGGAGCTGGCTTAACAAACAGGACTTCTCTTATGTGATTTTATGAAATGATTGCAGCTCCTCATATCTACCTCTTATGTCCTGAACCCTTAAAAGGAACAAGTGTTACTCCAGCCTGTTGCTGGCACAACTGCTTATTAATACCAAACTCCCTCTTCTAAGTCTGCATTTTTATTGTATGACCTTTTTTCTCCAAGCAGTGTGTTTTTAACAGAGCGATCACAAATTGAAGCTGAGGAAAGTAGATAGAAAATGCAAAATCACTCTACAGCATGTAGCTTTTTAATCGCGTCCCTGTATTCAGTAAAAGTAATGAGATTTCTTGTTTATATTTGTAATCAACAGAGGCAACTGACTGTGATGAGAAGCCGGACATTTCTTTACTACAAACAGGTAAAATGCATTACATTTTTTATCAGCTTCCAATGCATGATTGTCTTTATTGCACAGAAGCATTTTTCAATAATCCTGGCATGCCATATACAGTCGGGTAATTGCACAGGGGACCCAGCTATCTAAGTTTTGAATGCCCTGTATTAAAAACCAAATGCACCAGAATCTTACAATTTCCCCCTCCATTTCATATTCATATAACCTCAAGGTTCATGGTAGCAGCTAAGATAATAAGACCAGTAAGTTACCCTTCTTATTCTAAACAGGGACTTGTGCTCACCCCTGGTATTTCTGGTAGTTTTTCGAATTCTTAACAGTGTTATTGGTAGGGTCAGACACAATGATTTCTGTTGTAGCATCTGTTCAGTTGTGCAAGGTATTAGCAATAATATCTTGGGTTTACAGAAGGATTGCAAAAGCAATTTTATGATAGTTAAGTGTTGCTCTACTTTTTCACGAAGGGCAGTCATCCCACCTCAAAGCCTGACAATTGTTGAACAGCAACGTAGCTATGCAGTGGTGTGGGCTAGGGAATAAATATTTGTGCACACTGTTGCACATTGTGTTAAAATCGAAATAGGCTGAGAGTGAAATCTGAATCATAGAATCACAGAATGGCTTGGAAGCATCCTTTCATTATGAGTCAGCCCATTAATAGGTGCCCTGGTGGTAAGGACTGAGCTCCTAAAACTGAGTGGAAGCAGAGGCTGGGGAGGTGGTTATTTCCCTGTAATTTTACCAGGATACAGCTTAATACTGCCAAAGCCAAAGAAAAAGGAGGGATGCTACAACAGATGCTGCAAGAGCTTTAGCAGAGGAACAGGGTCAGGGATTGCAGTGCATTTTTATCAGATCCCTAAAGTGTAACAACAAAGGGTGGCTGGAGATCAGCTGTGCAGTTGGTGTGGTGGTCAGGACGTGGCTGGCATGGAGTTGCTGAGCACAGGGTACAGGACCTGGAGGCTCAGGGTGGTCGGAAAGCAATGCCACAGCATCTGCCTCAGCAGGATCGCTTCCTAATCTCTCTTACGTAAGCACTGGAGAAGGGGCTTCCACCCACCACCCCACGTGCTGGGGGCAGCGCAGCAGCTGCCAGCCGCCGAGCGCGGCAGGTTGAAATCCTGCTGGCAGAGCACGTGCAGTTACTAAGGAATAGGGCCAGGGAAGCAGTGGTGGGGACAAGCAGCTATAGTCTTGTGCTGGCGTAGACCCAGTGGGGGCTGGGAGCACGCGCTTGCTGTGAGCTGCCATGCTGCTTTCTTGGCCAGCCGCTGAATATCTCAGGGTAGTGTTGTGGTAACAGACGCAGGAAGCCCTGGTTTGAAAGGTCTCTTCCAAGTGACATCCTGTTTGTTTCTTTTATCAGGGAGGGAAGCAATTCCATCGAAAGAGAATCCTAATAAGGCCCACTAGTACTACGTAGTGTTATCTTTTCACTGCTAGCATAATCGTATTAAGGAGCAGAATTACCAGATCGCTGTGCTCTTCTTTGGGTTCAGCTCCCGTAGCTACTACTTGCAATAACTTACGTTATTGATGGAAATCAGTGTGCTGAGCTGGTTGTGGCAGAGAAGACCCCCTTTCTACTCCACCACAGGCCACCAGTAGCGCAGTCTGATTGCTCACACACCTTTGGGCATCCATGCATGCGCACAGTTCTTGAGCTGAAGTGTTCCTTTGCATGTATGCATCCCCATGCTATCTGTGGAAGGATGCCTAAACAAACCACGCTGCGCTTTGCATTGCTGGGGGAGGTGATGCCCGCAGGCTGTAAGCCAAGCATTTGACTCACACCCATTATTATATGTGTGCAAGTGCCTCTTTGGTGTACGTGTCAATATAATATCATACTGTTCTTGGAAGCAGACGATTTAAAGTGATAGACAGACAGTTTAATGACGGTGTTTATGACAGAGAGCCAAAATATAGATGTCTGCTATCTAGGAGTGTCACAAAAAGAGGTGGAATGTAACTTTTACAGAGGTCTTTCCCTGTCTTAGTATGGCTAGTTTTATAGAGGGTGTT
Organism: Alectura lathami; assembly: GCA_013399715.1. Lineage (NCBI taxonomy): Eukaryota > Metazoa > Chordata > Aves > Galliformes > Megapodiidae > Alectura > Alectura lathami. The sequence goes on along the minus strand of VXAV01006384.1, from coordinate 543,748 downwards.
ACTGACAGGGCATTAAAAGAGAGCTTTAATGGGAGGTATTCAGCTGTTTTCTCTGTTTGGTTTGAAAATCCTTCGGGGAAGAGCCTCTCTGTGTTCGTGCAGTGCCTGGCACAGTGGCCTCCCTCAGAGCTAGTACCTCCAGGATCTATTGCGAGATAAATCTGTAACAATCCGTGGTGAACCTGGTACGGTGGTAGGGTAAAACCAGGCTGAATCAGATTGCACAAGGGGAGTCTTGCACAAAGCTGGACCAGGAGAAAAGGTGGGGTGCTGAAGCTACTTGCGACAGACATCAGGTAGTTTTGGTCTTCAAGAATTGGGCAAAAGTGCGAAGAGAAAGCTCCCAGAGTGAATTGAATCATTGGTAAATGTTGGGGCAGAAAAGGGGCAGCTCAGATGCCTTTTGCCTGCCTTTTCCACTCAGTCAACGCTGCCTGTGGCCCCAGCGATATTATAAGTGTGATCTGGGTCCACATGGACTGTTGACGCTGCAGTTCTTCTGCCTACACACTTTCAGATCACAGCCTATGGCTGGCACTTCGTTAGAGACACCTCAGCTAGAAGTGTGCTTGCCCTTGGCTTTCTTTGCAGTTGGTAGGAAAAGGAGTAATTTTGGATCAGCTAACTTTGTGTTCGGAAGTGACTCTTCTTTGGCACAAGGAGTTAATTTATACAGGTGCCTACAGCCAGGTCTGAATTTGTTCCCTCTGGGACCACAGGTAGCAAAGTCCTGGGCTTTGGAGAGAAGAGGGGTGTTTTGTTTCCAAACCCCTCCTTTGGAACTCAAAAGCATTGTAAAAAATGTAGCTTTCTCATAAAACGAAGGAAGACGTCTTTGCCCAATTACGTTTTAGCACCTCAGAGCAGGAATCACGCTCCTGTTTTAAAATCATCGTAGCTGCTACGAGTGCCTTTGCTTTGAAGGCAGATGATTGAAGGGTGTTTAAAGAAAACTAGAACTGTGGCAGTTAAACGTGCTGGGAACTTTAGTGGAATAACAGATAAATCTAAGGAAAATACTAGAAGAACGGTCTTTACCAAACCTCATGAAAGCTCAGGTCTCCCACAGTTCCAGCTTTGGCACATACTAAAGCAGCTGTTGCTTAAGCTGAAGTCTGTGTCCAAACCTGAGCTGAGACAGATCAGACAGCTCCCGGGCTAATTACTGTGTGTAACTGCAAAGACTGATTAGTTTCTCAGTGATGAGGGAACATGAAAGGTGTGAGATACAGCTTTATCAGACTGAAGACATGGCAGCTTTTAGAATCGTTCTATATCGGTTAGCATTGCAGAAAAAAGCTCATCTTATTCTGGTCTACAATTTACACAAGGCATCTGGATTTTGTGTTAAAAAAAAAAAAAAAAAATACCTGTCAGTTCTGCACGTGGAAACAAATTTAAGCCAGCTGCAACACACTTTTCATGAATTCTCATCTTGAAAATCACATTTGGAATACATATGCAGCCCAGGACCATGAGCCCTGCTTTTACCCATGCCTTGGACCACAGCTACACTGAAGGTTTTTTATCGTTTCTCCACATTGGGGTTAATTTCAAGATGAGAAATAATCTTGATATCCCTAAAAGAAACAGTGGGAGTAACATCCCAATGCTCAGGTCCAGAGGTGATACAGCTTTGTGAAAAGATGAGAGCAATCTCTTGGTAAAGAAACCAATGATAAGAAAATAGCAGTGATCCAATTCTATACAGGTTGTCTTCTTTTCTCTGGCAATACAGTATCAAGAAAATGAAACTTACAAAAGAAAAAAAAAAAAACCTTTTTGAAACCTTAAATATAAATCCTTTATTGTAATATAAATCTTTATCCCTTCAGTGCATGATTGTATGAGTCTTCCCTTTTCATCGGGTTGTATTTGCCTCTCACACTGATTGATGTCTGTCTCCTATTTGCCCTGTGTTCTTAGCACTGTAGTTGTAATTCTTCTGTCCATCTTCCATTGTTCTGTTTAGAAAAAACACATTCTTAAAGTGGTTTTAAAAAGACGGGATATAATCATACAGCGTACCTGCTTTTTTTTATTCTGCCATATGCATTCAGACTGCTGTGGTGTGGTGGTGTTTTTTTTTTTTTTTCCCTATTTTTTTTTCCAAAGAACATCCAAAAGTATGTACTCCAGGTTTAAAATTCATGTGGTGCTTTTTTCACTTCTTCAGAAACACAGCTTCAAAGTGCGGAGCATTGCAGTGCGGTTTGTGCCGTAGTCTAATGCATCTGAAGTGGAGTGTACTAAATTTCTGTGGAAAACTTTGCTCACAAATTCAATATTAAAATATATATATATATATAATTTGCTTTCTTTAGCCAGTTGGGTTCTACTCTAGAAGGAATTCAGCGCTTGCTGTCTGCGTACACACCAGCAGTTCAGCCCCATCACAAATTCAAATTAGAACTCAAATGTATAATTTCTCTACTTTTTGTTTTGAAACAGATGACTGAACTGATTTCTTAGAAATGTTTTTCTTTAAGCTAATTTCTCCAAACTCTTCCTTCCTTCAGGTAACCTTTTCGACACCACAACAGATAATCTGATAGACACAACCCTAGATTTTTCTGTTTAAATTTCACATTCTGCATCAGTGCTTCTAGCAGACATGAACATCCTCTCATTCGAGTAACGTTCCTGCGAGATCGGCGTGGGGACATCAGCGTGCTGTGAGACGGGGATGTCCATGCAGTTTTCCCTTCGAGTTTGTGTTGTTTCACACATTTTCCACGTAACTTCAAATAACAAAGCCGCCAGATTGTTTCACTGTTTTTCATCTTAATTAAAGATGATTTCCCTCCGTATCTAATGCATTATTTAATTAGTGTGGTATCCACTCTAACTGAAGTCATTCTCCTGCTTTTGTTTTTCCTTTGCCATTGTACTGTTCCACACGGCTGTATGCTTGCCAGCAGTGTTCCATCTTAAGCTATGCACGGGTGAATAAACACAGCTGGATGACTCTTCCCCTCCCTGGGGACCGTGGTGGCATCTCTCTCCTTCCCGAACCCAGGGGGCTCGATGAGCATTGAAGAGGTGAAGCACTTCGCTCTTGTGCTTTTGCAGACCCCCTTTTCCTTTCCTAGCTGCTGTTTCTCGGTTTAGAGAGCCGTGGTTCAAACAGCCAGTCAGGTATGGCTGTAATTAAAGGGCACAGTTGGATTTAGCAGGAAAAAGAGCAGGATTCATAGCAGTAGGGCCTGCTTCTGCATGTGTAGCAGGGAGAAGCTGTTCCTCAAGCAAGCTGGAGTTCCCCTGTGTGTCCCAGTGTGATGTCTCGGGCTGTTTTGTAGTGCAATTGCTGGAGAAGAGCATTCTCTCCTTGCTTTCTCCTCCAACTTTCCCTACCACCTCGATCTCAAAACGCGTTAGCTTGCTAATTTCCAGGAAGAGGGTCTGCACACTGTGATTGTTCAACTGCTGCCCTTGGGGACAATATTCACCTATTTAAAAAAAAAAAAAAACAAGAAGAAGAGTCACCTTTTGACTGGCACTCTAATGGTTTCTCGGCAGTTAAGATTAGTGAATTGATCACGAAATTGCACTACCCTTTTGGACACAGAAAGTGTTGGTCCTTTCAGGTTAGGGCGAAGGTCAAATCTTACACAGCCCTCCATGTAAACTGCCACTTCTGCACCTTTCAACAGCACTAAATTCACTTTAAAAATGTGGAGGAAAAGTCCAGAAGGTCTTATGTGCAACATTTATTGACCAGCAGAGAGTTTCAGTGTGTTCCCTGTGATTCGAGGGAGAGGTTGCTATAGCCTTCACCATTGTGATTCATTTTCCTTTGTGTACTTTAGGTGCATCTTTTCTTTCCCCTTTGAAACTATTTGGCCTTTTGAGTGTTTCAACTGAAGTGCTATTACAGAGTGGGATTTTTTTTTTTCTCAAAGTATTTAAAGATTTATTTCTATTTTAACAACCCTGAAGTCTGTTTCTCAAAAGCTGTTGAATGGCCACAAACAGAACTGTGGTGTGTTCTCCCGGCACCTGAGAATCCAGGCTCCCAGCCTTCCCCGCCCACGAGCAATGTACTTTTAGGAATGACTGTGTCTTCTCTAAAACTGTGGAATATATTGAATGTGCACTGCAAACCTTAAAAAAGTCTTTCCTTCCTTCATGGCTTGGAGTTGTCTGCACTGGGCAGCCCCTCGTATCGGTATCGTAACACTTCGGCAATGGAATCAGCGTTTTGTAAATTTTGGAGATTGCATTTGTGTTTACTTACTGTGACTACTGTTCAGACTTTCTTCAGAGATCTTTTTATAGGGTTTATTAGAAAAAAATAAAAAAAAAGAAAATCATTCCATATTTAGGTAAAAATGTCTCAATCTTCTGTATATAAGTTTTATTAATATGTAAATATTTAGATATTTTTAAATTACTATGTTCTTAATAAAGCGACAAGGGACTAGCTGTGAAATGGTGTATAACATTGTGTTGTGTTATCGATCTCTGGGAAACCCTCTTTGTCAGTCCAGAAAAGAAAACCTACAATAAATAACTTTAATTGAACGTGCCTTTCTGTGTTCTGTGCTGCATTCAAAGGAATTACCTAGCAATTCATGGACCAGGTAGGGAAATGTACGGAAAACCCCAAAGGCTGCTGCCACAACGCTGTCCTTCCAGCTGGCTTCCAACAACTCTGCCTGCCAGTCAGAACAAAGGCTACGTCCAATCACACAATAACTCGTGAGTATTGTGTACTGATACGCTTGAAATCTACTTTTAATTGAATTAGGTGCCTTTATAATCTTCACTTAGAAGGTTAAGCTCTGCTTCTATGGAAACAACACATAGGAAGGACAAACCACTGGTCATAACTTGGAGTAGCCACAAAGATATACACCTGGTAATTTATTATTGCACCCTCCTCACATGTTGTTTAGCCTTAGAAGATATTACCTGCAAAAGTGTGTTCCTGGTAATCTTCAGTCAATTACAAGCAGCCGGTGGAGTGCAAGAGTGCCTCGCTGCACCTCTTCTGGCTTCTGCAAGGAGTGCTGGGGAGCAGTTGCTAGTTAAAAGTCCAGCAAGAGTTTCGTTTGCACTTCTCTGGGAACTACGACATGGATAATCTCATCCCTGGTGGGGATGCATCAAGGCTCCTGCTCCACATGTCAAAGCAGCTCCAGGGTGGAACCAGCACTGCAGCTCCAGCTCCACGCTGTGCAGCCCATCCTATTTACAGGGCACAAGAGATTATTGCTTTGGGGGAAAAAAAAAAAAAAAACATTTAAGCTTAAGAGGAAAAGGATATCCTCCTGGTGACATGAAAGGAAACTGAAGCCCGGGCTTTATAAAAAATGCATGAATTGCAAGACAAGAAGAAAGTCATCTGAAATGCCTGTGACATGTTGGTTTAGAAACAGCTGGCTGAGGCTGGCAGGGGAAGCACATGCCATCGCACCAGCTCGGTCTGAGGAGCAGCAGCCCCAGTGGATCCAGCCCTCGAGAGCAGGCGCTGTTGGTGGAGAAGGCAGAGCTTCTGCCCCAAGGAAACCCACTCCAAGCTCTGCTGAGATAGCACCCAGCTGGCAGTGCAGCTCTGATTGCTGCTGGAGGAGGGGGGGGCATGGTCCCAGGGAAACCTTGTGGTGGGCAGCTGGGGTATCTTACCCCACTGCCACATCTTTCCCTTTAGACAGGCATAGCCAGCATCTCATGAGAGTTTGCAAAAGCAATGCACGTGTACACATTCTCACCAAAATCTAACATAAGGTCTGTGTCACAGAGAAGCATGAGAGGAGTTTCTACAAGTAGGTCAGGTATGATCTCTCATCTGCCGAAAGCTAATAAAAGCCACTGATGTGAAACCTATAACATTATGTGTATAAATAATTTAGCTCAGTTGTGTAAACATTGATTCCGGGTTTAGAAAAAAAAAAAAAAAAGAAATAATTCCATCAGATCTTTCCCCTCCCCTGCATGCATATATCATCATGTAAGACATAGCCAGGGCAAAAAGCAGTTAATACTTGCAGAATTTTGAAAACTGGGGAGATGCCCACCTTGTGTCTCTGCACTGTCGCCTTTCTTCACCCAGACCCACACAGAGGGATCAGACGAGCAAGAGAACTAATTAGAAACAAAGACATAAGTTTTGTCTTGTAATTGCAAGTTATTGGGGCCAGGAGAAATGTCATCCTCAGGAGATGCCTGGGCAGGTCAGGGCAGATGGAAAAGACCAATTCATGCAGGTCTGCCACCCACTGACCCCCAGGTGGCCTTGAGGACCTTCCTTGCCCTGGGGTGGTCACCACATAGACAGTGCCTGAATGTTGGAGGCGCTCCCGCGCTCCAGCAAGGGACGGCCATCCGAGAGACTTCCCAAAAATGCCTTGTCTGCAGCCGTGCTCCTGCCCCACAGCATCTCTGGAGGCAGCAGACAAAGAAAGTGGGGACAGGATGAGGACAAGTGGGGTTTTGCATGTCCGTGTGCTGTAAGCCTGTGCAAAGTATCCTACCAGGCACAGGGGAGTCAGCGTGGGGATCTGGGCTGGCACAGGCATGTGGCTATTGCTGTTACCACAGTTTAGAGAAAGCAAAGATTAATGTAATCATTTAATCCCAAGAGATTTCAGGATTCACTGACTGTGTCTCATGCCTCCATTCATCGTAGCACAGGGGGTGTGTGTAAACTGCTCTGCTCTGATATGGGCGTACCTCTGCTTTCCCTCTTCCTGATAAATTGCACACACATTTAGACCCCAGCTTGACCTGCTGCCACTATACCCTTTCTTCTGCTGTTGCAGCAAGGCGCCTATAGGCCCTGCCCGCAGCATCCTACCTGTCTTTTGGATGGTGAGAATGGAGATAACACTCACTGATGTCTGGCAAGACCTATCCCGACACCCTGAATACAGATATTGCAGAAACCAGGATGGGGGCAGCAGCGTGGGATGCATGGCCAGGATCATATCCTGGTGTCAGTGGCTGTGAGGGCTGCATCCAAATTGCTGCAAGATGAGAGGAAAAGAGGCAGTGACGACCCACCCGAGACATCAAAGTGTGACCAGGATCAGAGCAAGGATGCTGAACCCAATTAATTTAGCTCTGAGTCAAGTCATTCACAAGATACAGATCAAAACGAAAGTTCAGAGCACCCTGTGGCTCCAAAAACCATCAGAAGCAGCACTTTTGGAGGTGTTAGGTTGGCATGAGCTGAGCCAACACCTCCCTGGTGGTCAGTTCCCAATAGCCACTGATGCTGGACGCCTCACAGCCAGGTCACATGGACTGTTCCTGAGTTAACATTGTCCCACTGTACGGCCCAAAATGCTGCATTTCATGCTGTTCCTCCTCTCCCAGCTACACCAGATGAAGTACAGAATCACTGAACGGCTGAGGTTGGAAGGGACCTCTGTGTCCAACTGGTCCAACCCCTGTTCAAGCAGAGACACCCAGAGCAGGGTGACCAGGACCACATCCAGGCAGCTGCTGAAGATCTCCAAGGAGGAGACCCCACAACCTCTGGGCAACCTGTGCTTTGCATTTCCTGATGAGGGAAAGGATAATCTCCCTTAACCTGCTGGCAATACTTTCTCTAATGCACTCCAGGATACCATTTGCTTTCTTAGTGGCAAAGGCATGTTTCTTGCCCAACTTGGTGTTCACTAGGATCCCAGGTCCTTTTCTGCAAAGCTGACATCTTGCTGGGTGCCCCTAGCATGTCCTGGTGTGTGGGGTTGCTCCTTCTCAGGTCAGAACTCTGCAGTTCTCCTTGTTTAACTTCATGAGGTTCTTGCCAGCCCATTTCTCCAGCCTGTTGAGGTCCCCCTGGACGGCCGCATGGCCCTCTGGTGAGTTAGCTGGTCCACCTGAGCATGCCACACGATTCTTTACAGCTGTTGTTAGGACATCCTGAGGTCAAGTTTCCCTGTCCAGACCCACAGCTGTGTCCTCAGTCCGACCGCGCTGAGTATGGTGGTGGAGGAGGAGCACCAGTGACACCCAATGACTCCTAACACCTCCATCACCTCATAGAATCATGGACTATCCCAAGCTGGAAGGGACCCACAAGGACCATCAAGTCCAACTCCTGGCTCCACACAGGACCACCCAAACCCAAACCCTGTGTCTGAGAGCCGGGTCCAAACACTCCTTGAGCTCCGGCAGCTTGGGGCCCTGCCCACTGCCCTGGGGAGCCTGTGCCATGCCCACCACCCTCTGGTGCAGAACCTTTTCCTAACCCCCAGCCTCACTCTCCCCTGACACAGCTCCATGCTGTTCCCTCGGGTGCTGTCACTGCCCCCAGAGAGCAGAGCTCAGCGCCTGCCCCTCCGCTCCCCTGGGAGGAAGCCATAGGCCGCCATGAGGCCTCCCCTCAGCCTCCTCTGCTCTGGGCCCAACAAACCAAGGGACCTCAGCCGCTCCTCACACATCTTGCCCTCTCAATCCTTGCCCATCTCTGTAGCCCTCCTTTGGATGCTCTCTAATAGATTTCTGTTCTCTTTTTATATTGTAGCACTCAAACCCGCCCACAGGCTCGAGGTGAGACTGCACCAGGCAAAGCGGGACAATCCCTGCCCTCACCAGGCAGTGCTGGGCCTGATGCACCCAAGGGCATGTTTGGCCCTTTTGGCTCCAGGGCACTCTGCTGGCTCACATTCACCTCGCCATCAGCCAGAACCCCCAGATCCCTTTCTGTGGGGCTGCTCTCCAGCCTCTCATACCACAGTCTGTACATAGAGCCAGGGTTGTCCTACCAATTCCAGGTGCAGAATCCAGCATTTGCTCTTGTTAAACTTCACGTGGTTGATGATTGCCCAGCCCTTCAATTTGTCAAGAGCTCTCCGCAAGGCCTCTCCACCCTTGAGGGACTCAGCAGTTCTTTCCCTTCTGTCCCTTCCTCTGGCAAGGATACTGTGCATGATCCAACACTGCCAGGAGCCACCAACCTCAGGATGCTGCTGCCCTTCGCTGTTTCCCCAGTGCCAAAATGCTGGCAGCGGCCTTAGAGCAGTGTTTGGGCAAGTCAGTGCTGCTGCAAGAACTCCTCCGTGTTCTGCCTCCTCTGCCCATAAGTGCATCACCTTCCCAGCTGCATCACCCGCAGAGTAGAAAGTGTGCCAAAGCCCAGTGCATTAGCATAGATTTTGCATTTAACATTTATCACAGTAATGAGCTTCAGTGCAACCCTTTTGTTGCCCTTTGCCGAGTGTGATCGATCACCCCCATCCCTCACTGAATGTCCCCAAAGTCCCTTGGGAAGGAGCTGGGCTGGTGGCTGGAGCAGCAGAGGCTGGTCGCAGAATTGGGACCTGCTGGGGCAGGGGAGGAGCAGGCAGGGATGATGGAGGCCTTCAGCCTCCTCCATCCTCCAGAGGAGCAGCTGGCAGCGGCTGGAGGTGCTGCCATCCCCAGCTGAGCTGAGCAAGCCAACAACCTCTTCCCAGGCTGCAGGGTTTTCCATGCAAGACAGCATCCACCCTAACAAACAAAGGCAGATGCTTTCTCCAAAATAAAATCCTTTATAGCCGGTGATTGCTTTTGGTGGAAAGTCCAAGTTTATGGCCAGGGTTTTCACCCTTCCTGCTCCGAGTCAAACCATGGCATTTCTTTCTGCAGCTGTCTGAAAATCAAACAGGGCAACCAGGGGAGACCTGAGTGGCTGCATCGGGAGGGTGATGTTGCAGGAACCTCAGTCTGTTCAGCAGTGCCCTGTTAAACCCAGCGCTGGGGGGAGGAGGAGGGTGCAGGAGGATGTCAGTGAGACCTGGAGGACATCACCACACCAGGGCTCCAGGTCCACGTCAGGAGGTACCAACCTCCTGCTCCAAGCTCTGCAGTGCCATTTGCAAGACTTCAGCTGGTGGGCATGCAGTGGATGCTCAGCCCATGGAAAATAAATAAATAAATAAATAAATAAATAGATAAATAAATAAATAAATAAATAAATAAATTCTGCCCATAGCTGGGGCTGGGAAGATGTGAGGTCCCCACATTATTGCAGGGTGTGGGAACTTCCCATGCTTCACGCTGCAAGATTTGCTCTAGGAGGCAGGACCGTGCTGGGCGACCTTGGGCAACCCGGCGTCTTCTCTCTCCTCCATCTGCGGGAGGAAGGATGAAGCCACATGCAGAGGGAAATCACTCTGCTCTCACCCGACGCGCAGTGCTCCGCAAGAGCAAAGGTTAATGCACACCCAGCGCCGTGCCCTTTGCAAGGCGCAGGTTTGCTGGGGAATCCAGCTCCCTTCCTGCAGAAACAAATTGCTCTTCAACTATTGCCATCTTGTGGCGCCTGTGACCTGTTACTTGTTCCTTTCATCTGCTAATGGTGCTGGGGAGAAGCAGCAGTGTACACAGGCAATTTTAAAATGAAATGTAAATGAATCAGAAATGCCTACAGAGGAGCCATTAGCATAAATCCAATCAAAGGGCTTTGTTTAACTTGTTAAAAATGACTAAATATTTAGTGAGTGTGGGTGGGTGAGGTGATTCCTGCTCACACTCGGGAAGTTTCAGAAGCAAAACTCTCTGATTTCTGAAATGACTGAACTTAAAAGCAATTTTCTACCCTGAACTCTGCCTGCTTGCTGTGTAACTCACCAGAATATTGCTGCATATTCAAGGAGATCACCTCTAAAACATGATCTTTGCTTCTAATAGGAACTGAGGGACTTTGGAGTTGCATTAAGCAGCATGAGTAGAACCTGACCACTTCAGTCCACCCCACGGGCCATTGGTGCCCTTCCTTGCCCACAGAAGTGACACCAGCCTTGGTACAGCCATCAGATCCAGAAGCTAAAGCATTTGTCTGAGCTCAGTTCTGTTCCATGAGCCATTAGTTACACCACAGCCATGCAAGTAAGAATATTGGGGTAGCAAGGTTTGGCTCTGCAGGGTGGGTTAGTTCAAATAACTGCATTAAGACCAGCAGTGGCTCTGTGTGTTTGCAGGCACTGCTCCAGCAAGGGGCAATGCCTTCCTTTTGGAGCAGCATCTCTTCCCTACGGGTTTGCTCTCCTGTGTGGAGATCTCACTCGATGATTTTAGTTAGGGACGGTGCTAATTGCATTGCTGGAAATCAAAGCGTCCGTCCTCACCACGGTGCCTGCTTCTGGGGCTGCTGGCAGATTTTTGCTTTTGCTGCTCTGTGGGGTCCTGCAAAGCCATTGGAGAAGTTATTAACCTGGGCACAGGTAGGAGAAAATGCAACCAGAAATCACTGCAGTGGGAGAGATGGGCAAGAAGATGCAGGGGAACGGGAAAGAGACTGAGAAATGCAAGGATTTAATGGTGTGGTCTGTGCTTTCCTTGGATGTTTTGGTGTTTATTTGGTTTTGTTCAGTGCTGGAGAAAGCCCTCCAGGAGCCTGTGGGTCACCACTTTATTGCAGTTCCCACATCCCTGCCCTGCACGAAGGAGCAGCCCCACCAGCGGGGAACCACACCCCGTTAAACAGCATTAGCATCCCTCCTGCTGCATGCAGACCAGGCGCTTTCCAGGAGTTCCAGGAGCTCAGCTTAGCAAATTGCGCTGTCTCCTGACCCAGCTGGGCTGGCAGCTGGATGCAAGAGAGATGCTTCAGTTTCTGCCAGTCACTCTGCTGTGGGATTGTTATGGAAACATGCTCAGCTTCGGCCCCTCAAAGAAAGCAAACCCCCTAACCTTGCTTATGTGCTTAAAAACTCCTGGAAATCCAGGCTCACTTTTCCCAATGAAGCAATAAAATACCCCAGCACATAGCAGCGATCCACTTGGAGATGAGCAGTTGCATCAAATACATGTTACGTCTTCCAGGGAAATTCCACACAGGCACTTTGCTGGCATCACCCTTATTTCCCAATGGAGAAAGTCAACGTAAAAACTAGGTGTCCAAGTTTTGGGTGCCCAGTTGGCACAGTCCAAGGGTGGGATCCATCTCTGCTTCAGCTGCCAACAATTGAGGATTGTTGGATGCACCCCAGCTGCCTGGCACCTTGAAAACCACAGCACCCAAAGCAGCTGGGGTTGAGCCCAAGCCACCAAGCACATAGGTGATGGAGAGAACCCCATCCTCTGCTCTGCAGAAATCATGCTATAAGGAGAAGGGAGATCTAAGAAAGTGACACCAGGGCATTTGCCTCCTGCATTTTCCCCACATGTCCCACTGAACTCTAACCCAGCAGTGACCAACTCTGCAAATATTGGATAGGGCTGCAAGCAGTAGGAGACAAAAACTGGTGATGGACAGTAAGAAAGAAGCCTACTTCTCAGAAAATTGTCTGAAGCTGGTGGTTCCAGCTCTCAGCAACTCAGTTTATACTCTCCGATGGCTTGCTAGAAGATGAGCGCCGGCACTGCTGGGCTGAACCCATGGCTCGAGGTGGTGACTCAGGTCTGTGTCGTAGGGGAGTACATTTCAGGTGGCTGCAGAACTGCCCTCCTACAGTGTCAGCTGCTGTCCCCCAGGCAGCAGGTGATGGAGAGGCAGCCCAAATGCTCATGGCATGGCTCTTGACATGACCCAAAATGCTCTGTGACAGCAGTTCCCAAGCAACAGAAATGGCTCTGACCACTCCATAGGGCGCAGGCTGAGCGGGATGGCCAGGCTCAGCGTGGTGGGACATGGCTTGGGGGAATGAAGTCCTACAAAGGGTGCAGGACACAAGGAGGAAGGAGGGTTGAGTGTGATATGGAGCAATGCAGGACTTGAGGCTGCAGCAGGGAAGCGGGGAAGATAAGGGACGAGGGTCACGGAGTGGTTGAGGCTGGTCCATCTGGTCCAACCCCTGTTCGAGCAGGGACAGCCAGAGCAGGGTGCCCAGGCCCATATCCAGGCAATGAGTCTGGAAGCTTGGCTCTGGCTGTGAGATTCTGCAGGAGACAGCAGCAGGCAAAGGCCCGTCCAGCCCAACCTCTTCAGCTGCACGATGGATGAGCCAATGCTCAAGAGCAAGGTGGGAGCAAGGATGGCAGTCCCCAGGTGGCGATGCCAAGCAGGTGGGAGACAGTAAACGCAGGGCTGGGAGCACGACACCTAATGAAAGATTTTGCTGAGGCCAAGAGCGATGCAGCAGAAAGCCACCCTTAGCATTGTGGGCATCTCTTGCACAGGCTCACACAAGAGCACGTGGATGGATCTCAGCTGTACGAGCACAAGTGGCGAGAGCTCCTGCTACCCGAGCCCAGGGCTGTTTCTACAAACCAAGTGACAACCAGGCAAACAACCAGGCAAAAACCAGGAGGTGAATGATCCTTTGGTGATTTTGGGGTGATCCTTTGGTGATTATGGGGTGACCACGCGCAGCAGCAAGGCATGAAACACTGCAGAAGTAATGAGGACAAGATGGGAGAAAGGGCCAGTGCAGCGCTGAAGTGCAATGTGATTTACCCTCTGGTGCAGACGCTGTCCATGTGGATGGTCCCCATCGTGTACCAGCAGTCACTGGGACCTCACTGGCTGGGTGAGGGTAGCATCATCCCCTGCTTTACTGACAGGAGGTGCAGCACCCTGCTCCACAGAGCCTGGCCCAGGAACTGCAAGAAGCTGCCTCATGGCTGTGCTCAGCTCAGAAGCCGGCACTGCTGCACCAGCCGACACACCTAAACCAGGTCCTGAAAGTTTCAGTTCTTGCCTTTGACTCAAGCATCTGCAAAATGTGCCTGGGGGAGCAAATCTGGCTGCTGGGATTTGGGCAATGGCAGCACTGGACACATACTGCCTGCAGAAACACACAGACGTGAAGGAAATGGCAGTTCCTTACGCTGTCATAAAACATGATGAAAAATGTTAATGCAACCTGCTGGGCAAGTATTATTTATTTGGATTTTTCAAAGGCTTTTGATAAAATCTCCCATCAAAGACCATTAAAGCACCTTATCAAAGGTTAATGGGGCAAAGTCCCAGTTGGGTGACAGAAAACAAAGACATAGCAAACATCTGCTCCTTGGAGCACGGAGGAGGAAACATTGAGGTACAGCAGAGAGCAGTGCTGCCATCATTAGAATTTAATGCCGCTTGCGCATAAATGAGATGCAGGAAGGAGGGGAGGCGAGGCAAGCTGACAGCAGCACAAACTTTGCTTTGTCAAAACAGGGACGTCAGCGAGGCGCTGTGTTGTGAAATGTGTTCTGCAACATGAGAAATCTAATCATCACAACAGGGTTAAAGTTCTTGTATTAAAAAAAAAAAAAAAAAAAAAAAAGCAATTCCCACTGAGACTTGGAGATTGTTTAGCATATGAGGCCCTAATTCTGTGGATGTTAAGTAAGTCCATATGTTTAAGCATACAACCAGCCCCACATGTCAGAGAGAAGTCATCTCCAACACGTTGAGCTCAACATAATCAGGGCTCAATCAGCTGATCAGATTTTACCAGCAATTTTACTGTGAAATATGAAATGAAAAAAAAAAAAAATCCTTTCTGCTGTCATTTCTTTTCCTGGTTTTATTCAGCTCTGTTTCCTCATGCTCTCATGATGTTGCTCACAGTTTCTCACTTACAAACTTTGGACATGGAGGCTGTATTGTTTTATTTAAATAAACCACTTCTGCTGACATTTAAGGAACAGAAGGGGGAAGAGTTCGAGTGCTGCTCATCTGGCAAGCACCAAAGCTGCAGAACCAAACCTGAAGCCTGCACCAGCCAGAAGCACCACTCAGATTTAACTCATCCAGCACTTGGGCAAAGAAATCCGAGCTGCTCCCAGCCCCTGCTCCAGTCATCAAAGGGAAGAGACCGCCCTGCTGCACCTGCAGAGGTGAAGGAGTCCCCTGTGCTGGGAGCAGGAGGCGGCTGGCTTTGATGTGACAGCGTCAGACAGCACCTGGGGGCACAGAGGACTCTTTATCTTCTTTTCCTTTTTTTTTTTTCCCCCCTTCCCTCTTTTTTTTTTTGCACTTCCTAAGGTGTGCAGAGCAGACCGTTCTCATGGCATTGGACCCAACCACTCCAAAGTGTAGAACTTCTGCAGAATTGCNAAAATCTTTTGAAAATTAGAAGAAAAAAAAAAAAAAAAAAAAAAAAAAAAAAGCCTTTAGAAGAGGGGAGGGGTGTGGTGGGGAAAGCCATTCAATTATTTTAACGCTTAAGTTTGGAAAACCATTACTTAACTCTAGGAAAATGCTGTACAGGTAATTTGGGTGTGCAGGAGGCTGCTGGTTGCATCCCTGCCCTGCAGAGCACCTCTGCCAGCTCCCCGTCCCTTCACACATCCCCACACTCCCCCCTCCTCACCCACCCAAAACCCCGGGGCGGCTGCATGCATCACCCCCTCCCTCTTTCTTTTGGGTTTTGCTTACGGTGATAGAGGGCACCTCCCTCCCGTTCCTGAGCAAAACTCGGGGTGGTACCACCGCACCTCTCCGCCTTGGTGTGAATTCTGAAGCATACAGGTTTTCTTTTGGTAGCGCTGCAACATGGAAATCTCAATACTTTGCTGGTTTTGTTGTTGTTTTTTCCTGCTGTATTAAAGAAATATCTGCCCAGCCCTCATGGTTATGGAGAAAAAAAATGAAAATGTGATGAAAATGTGAGGCTCCATGGAGACCCCCTTGTGGCCTTCCAGTACCTAAAGGGGGCTTACAAACAGGAGGGAGAGCGACTTCTTACATGGTCTGACAGTGATAGGAAAAGGGGGATTACTTTTAAACTAAAGGAGGAGAGATTTAGGTTTGATGTTAGGAAGAAATTCTTTACTCAGAGGGCGGTGAGGCCCTGGCACAGGCTGCCTGGAGAAGCTGTGGGTGCCCCATCCCTGGAGGTGCCCAAGGCCCAGGTTGGATGGGCCCAGGGCACCCAGATCCAGTGGGTGGCAACCAGCCCATGGCAGGGGTTGGAACTGGCTGGGCTTTAAGGCCATTCCATGGCATTCCATGATTCTATGACTCAATTCCTTCAAAGAAATCAGAAAGGAAAAAAATATGCAAGTCCATAAGTCAGGGCTAAAAAGCAGCAGTGTTCCATGTTCTTTTACCTCGGTTTTCCTTATGTTTCATGATTTTTTTTTTTTTTTTTTTTTCAAGAAACCAAGGTGCTGGCAATAGAGGTGATGCTTGAGGAACATCAGATTCCACCTCTTGAGGCATTTACAGCACTTGCAGATGGAAATCATCCATCAGAGCATCAGAGCACACCGACATCACAGGAGAGTGGTGCTGGGAGCACCCCAAGAGCTTCCCACTGCACTGCCACAGAGGAGGAGGAGGAGGGACGGGAGGCAGGTGGGCTCAGCCTCCCGGTGAGGACCAAGGGCATCGTGGCCTCAGACATCTGACAACAGCATTGTGTCTGCTCATGGGGAGCAGGAGAACTTCTGTGCGTGGAATACACTGGAGAGAAGCGCAGGAGAACCTGGAAAAAAATCAGTGAATGGCACAATTAGTGACCTCCTAAAGGCGCTCTGCACCGGGGTGCTCCTGGCCCTCAGCTCCGCCATCCTGCAGTGCTGCAGATAAAAAGAGTAATTAACAACGAGGCTAGAAAAGCAACATTTCCCTTTTCCTTCATTTTCTGCTTCTTCTTAGGCAGGAGCTTTTCAAAGACTGCTGCACAAAAGGCAGTCTTTGAATTAACAGGCAATTACTTAATTAGGTACTTAATTGCAAATTGCAAGAAGAAAGCTGACTTTCTTTATTTTTAAATAATCTGTTCTGCAGTGTAAAATGGGGCCCTAGCGTCCGCAACAAGGAAGCCCCCTCACTGCTGAGCAAAACTTACCTGGCATGCAAAGTGAGACAAATTTTAAGGGAAAATCATGAGACTTTGGCATTTTATTGGTTGGGAAGAGGGGCTTGTTCAGCACGGCAACCCCCTCCAGGCAGGGATACAAACGAAGTCAGCTCCATTATGCGTGATGGAGACTATCGAAACCATACCAGAGCTCTCCTCCAGGCCCACGCCGCTCTCCCGGAGCTGCTGCTTGCCCTCACTTCGGCTTTTTGCCTGGTTATGGGGCAAAATAACCCAAAAATCTGCTGCGGGCCCTCCTTGGCTGGGGCTCCTCAAACTCAGCACCGCAGTTACCCAGGCACAAACGCGCTTCTAATTTGCGCCGTTTCGTTTGAACAAAACCCTAAAAGCTGCTGCACCGTGCGGTGCCTCGGCCTCACACCTGCGCCACGCACCGCGGGGGAGCTTTCCTCCTAACAACAGCCTGCACTGCACGCATCTCCTTTGCGAAACCGGCCCAGACCGCACGCGCTCCCCTTGCAAAAATCGGGCTGCATTGCACACGCGTCCCCTGCAAAAATCCAGGGGCGCCGCATGCCCCCCCCCC
>VXAV01006384.1:513490-525298 GCA_013399715.1 Alectura lathami | reverse complement strand
CGGTGCCGCGGCCCGTGGGGTTCGCCCCGCTGCGGGGCCGCTGAGCGCCCGGGGACTGGGCTGGGGTAGGTACCTGGCTTTCCTCGCCCCTTCGCGCCTCGGCTTTCCTCTTTCCGCTCGTTAGGGGAGGCAAGGGTTAAACTTCAGGTTTTAATATTTATCACGCCGTTCTTTGAAAGCCAGTACCGGCTGGGTTAGGAGGTGCTCGCTTCTGCTGGGGAGCGGTGCTTAGTTCCCGGCTGCGCTTGGTTGCGTGCGCTGCCTGGAGTCACGAGGAGCTCGGTCTTGCAGGGAAGGCTGCTTCCATGGCAGCCTGTGAAATGCATTACTGCATGCGGCTTTATTTAGACCGTCATTAACAAGTTACTGCCTCCTTGCAGTCTGTTTTCTGTTCAATAAAATTGCCTTGTTTGTTTCAACATTTGTTTTTTCAAATTGGTGAACTTTGTGTCTTGCTGTCCACAAGACTGCAAAAAGTTCCCGATAGGCTGTGGCCTCTGAGCCTCTGAATGCTTTCCTATGGAAGTAGGTAGGGGGTGCTAAGCATGTTGCAGTTCCTGGTTGGAGGGAAACGTTCAAGCTGCTTTTCATAAATTTCTGGAATTAATTAGAATGAACAGTTTAAAAAAAAAAAAAAAAAAAAAAACACCAGCACAACCCTGCTTGAAAAGCTTTAGTCTCCCTGTTCTGTTGACAGGTTGTTTTCCCGCTAGTGTATATGTATATAATTTATTTTCTATTGCAAGTGCTCAGTGCCTCACGTTGGAAGACAGCAGCTATGAACTGAAGTCATTGCTCATCCAAGACACGTTCCTGTAAGGAGGGTTTGGATTCCTGCCCGAGCCGGGTTGTGGGAGACGTGTGTTAGAGCAGCGGCACGCCTCCTGGAGCAGGAGGGAGAGCACCGCACAGAGCAGTTGGGCTGTAGCGGGAGTTCTCAGGGAGCTTAAAACTTGAGTTCTTACAGAATATATTCAGCAAATTAACAGACTTCAAGTGTGTATGTAACTGATGTAATTGGTGATCAGTGGTAGATATGGTGACTCGATTGCACTGTAGGCTTACTTCTGTCTTAGTTTCAGTGCTGTTGAAGCTGGTGTATGCCAGAGTCAGGGTTTTTTTTGCTTTTCAGCACAATCATCACTATCAGATTTTGTCAGCGATGCATGCTGCACACTGTTTCCCTCGCTGTCGTGAGGAAGGATCCTTGCTTTCTAAGAAACCACCATGTGCAGGTCACTTTTAGTAATTCCTGAATGGTTTTTCTCCAAGTAAGATGGATTGCGCTGTATCATGTCTGTTCCTCTTTAGAGGATTTCAGCATTTCAGTTAGGCCTCTTATTAGGTTTGGACTGTGCTGTATGTGAGTCAGAGTGGAAAAACATTCTAAAATTAGATGTGCATTGTTAAGAATTTTATTAAATGAGTTGCATCAGTGTCTTTTTACATTATCATTCTAACGGGCAATTCTCTGTATTCTCAGTGTCGTTGGTTGACTAAAAAAGGCCTTGAGAGGCAAGAAACTTCCCAGTGTTTTTATGTCTGTGAAGATGCTAAAAGGTAAACTGATGTGTTTGTAGGTGAAGCATTCTGATTAAATGCAAGCCCTTTGTTCTTCTGTTACCTGTACTAACAGCACCAGGGCTGTTTTCCGCATAGGAGAACAGGTGTATTATGGAGTTTCAGCTTCTTACATCAGAACCAAAGCTGAGCCAGTGTTTGAGAAGTGTTCTACCGGTGAGATTAATGTGCGAATGGATAAAAGTGTGTGCCTGTGCTCTGCTGAGTACAAACAGATGTCTTTGCTGCGCGCATTGCAGGATCAGGGGCCAGGTTTCCTTTGGGAAATTGACTTTGGTGCTCAGGGAACTGTTATTTCTTTTATTACTGCTGCGTTAAATGAGGTTAAGTTCGTTTTTTGTTTGTTTGTTTTAATTGAAGACCTTAAGCAGCATAACTGGAAAAGCAATACATTCTCAGTGGTTTTAAATGTTGGAAGGTAGGAAGAGGAGCCATTCATCTGTGGTCTCAGAGAAGTGGATGGTGTGAGGGATGCCCACCTGTGGCACAAGTGCACAGTGCAGAGTGTTTTTCACTTTTCAACTTGCTCTGGGTGGAAGACCTGTTGTCTTGCAGGTCACAGGATTTTCTAATGTTACCAATTTTTTCAAACAGACTGATCAGCAGAGAAACCGATCCAGTTACTGTGGGGTGGGGAAGGCCAGCGGTCTGCGGGAGGGAACCATGTCTGTGCGGGAGACGTTTAACCCCGAAAGTTATGAACTGGACAAGAGCTTCCGCCTGACCCGATTCACTGAACTGAAAGGCACAGGCTGCAAAGTGCCTCAGGATGTCCTACAGAAGCTGCTCGAATGTCTACAAGAAAACCATTTTCAGGAAGATGAACAGTTCCTGGGGGCAGTTATGCCCAGGCTGGGTGAGTAGTTGCTCGTATAGACACATGTGATCCTGTCTGTTTTGTCTGTGTAGTGACTCAATCTCATTTGCCATTTGCTTGATGTTTGAAAATTGTATGTTGTGTAATGCATGCGCATCATCCGGAAATTTGAAGAATCTTGTTGGCATCTGGAATACAAGAATAATACTAATATCCTGCAGTGCCCTCAGCTGTGAAGAAAAAGTGGTCAGGAATGGCCGTGGCAAGTACAGCCTCCTCTTCCCTCATTCCTGGGGCAGAGAAAGTGACAGAAAACTTTTCACTTAGCAGAGGCTGGGAGTGGATTGTTTCCCAGCTGTGATTTCTCCTTTCAGTCCTTCCATTGTACCCAGCTTTAACCTTTTTGCTCACCTATAGAAGCTGCCTGGGAAGGGCTCTTTCCAAGACCTCTGTGTTCTTGCCAGCTTCACTTTCTCTGGTGTTTGCACAATGATGCAAGCAATAAGAGAAAGCAACCTTCACAAGCAGCCTATATGGGGAGCAGGGCGAATGTAGGTATTTTGATACCAGCTACTGTACCCAGTATCGATGTAGATAACTTAACGTAGTTTATGTGTTTAATTACACTTTTAATTCTGTTTGCCTGTTTACTCAGCCCTGCATATTCAATTTCTGCTTTGCGGTGCAGAATGGATTTTTTCATCAACTTGGGAATGTCAATGTAGTATTTAACCTGAAGTTATTTAATTATCAATTTAGTGCCCAATAGCCTTCTTTAACATTATTTTAACATGGCTAATTATCTATTAGCAGACTAACAGGTTGCAACCCATTATTCCAATGGGATTGAATTCAGTGAGAGATTAGTGAGAAGCCTGTGTTCTTGCTTAGACAATAGCAATGTTTGTATGGAATATCTAAGCTGTAATTGTGTGTCGAGCTGGGGCAGCCCTATAATTTAATATTGCCTAATGAGGGACACTTTGAGCTTCTTTTATTATCAAATTGCTATTTATATGTATGTTTGTTTGTTTTTCTAAATTAAATATGTAATTTACCACAACATTTAAATCTGGCAGATTTCTAATATCAGTAATAGTATCAGTAATAGTTGATTTTAATTTAATTTCCTAGCTTTTTTTTTTTTTCCCCTCATAAACTTACAGGCTCTAAACAGTAGTGGAACTGCTAATAGATTTTTTTTTTCTCCAGCTATATGAAAAGGGAAAAAAAAAAAAAAAAAAAAAAAGAAAAAAAAAAAAAAAAAAAAAAAAAAAAACCACCACAACAGATTGATGCCATCAATATGTAGGTGTGTTATTATGTAATAGGAAATCTGTTTAGTAATGGAAGGTGGAGAAATCAGATCCCTTTAAAAATAGGCTTTTACAATGAGTATCCCTTTAACAAATTTGTCTTCAGATAACTTAGGTGTTAATTGCCTCTAATAACTTGTGCTTGCAAGAGATAGACAGACAGGTAACTTTACAGCCCATGTTGAATGCATA
This sequence comes from Alectura lathami, assembly GCA_013399715.1. Taxonomy (NCBI): domain Eukaryota; kingdom Metazoa; phylum Chordata; class Aves; order Galliformes; family Megapodiidae; genus Alectura; species Alectura lathami. The sequence goes on along the minus strand of VXAV01006384.1, from coordinate 521,392 downwards.
GTGCTTTTGAGATGCAGTCAAACGGGAAATTACCACTTACAGGCTCAGCATCACTCTGTTTAGTTTTGCCAGTGGTGTTACCCAGAGCAGTCTTAGATGTGGCAGTGAGTATATCCGTGAGTACAAAACTTTGAGCTTGGTACTAATTCTCTGAGCTGTTACAGACCTTCAGATCACTGTTGTCAGTCACCCCTTTGAATAGTTGCCCTCTTTTTTTGTTTGTGTTTGTGTGGAACATAAATAGCCTCCTAAAGACCAGGGTGCCTGTCTGTCAAGAAGCGCTTCTGCTGAAGTGTCAAAAACCTCACCAGCAGAGTCAGTCAGTCATGCCATGTCATGGCATGAATAGGTGAACTGAAGGCAGAATAGCTTCTGTATGCGAGCCTGTCCTCTGTAACTGCTTGTATGAGCTTCTCTGAGCTTCACTTCCTGCATAGTGGCTTGGTAGCCTCTGTAGAGGATGAGCAACTCTGAATTACTGCTTGTGAGTATCCCTTCTCTTCTGAGGCAAGATCTTGTGCCTCCGTAGCTCTCTGCCTGTAGAGCCGCTGGCTGGCTGGCCTTTTGCTCCTCGTCCTCAGCAGGAGCTCAGATGGCAGCAGCTGACTGTTCACGTACAGGACGCTGCCAAATAATTGCTTGTAGCTCTTGGTAGGTAGCGTGTTTTGTTGCTACCTGGGGGAAGGTTCCTGTGTGGCATCTGCTCCCTGAGTACTGGTTGTTCTGAAGAGCATTACCCTGTGAGGTACACAGTGATTCCAGGCAGCTTGCTGTTAGTGTGTAACGGAGCTGCCGCTAGGCAAGAGCTTATCAACAGGGGGCCTGGGGCGACTAGTGTTTGGATTTGTGACCTGTGGCTGTTGTGCACAGTCCTGCATCGCAGCAAGCGTCTGGAGATTTTAATATTGCTTATTCTGTTTGAAAAACCCACAGTTAGGGATGGCTGCATTTGGTGTGGTATTGTTTTCTCAGAAGTGTTTCCCTGTCTGGCAGATCATCTTGCTACCTTCTGGTCTCACAGAAGTAGCACAGTTGCAGGACCTCCAAGTAAGCGAAACATTTTTCACCAAGGGCCTAGGCTGTGACTTGCAGTGCTTTTTGCTTCTCCTGAAGTGAGGAAATGGCCTTTGTGAGAGACTATGCCCTTTTAAAACTGTCATTGTGTTCTTATTGAGATGCAAGTTGACAGTGCCAGTTCAGGCGCCTCTTAGCTTTAAACATACAAGCACAGAAGTTCTTAAAAGGAGTGCACTTTTATTGGACTGCAACAAACTACAGAACTTTGCAGTTTCATTCTTGCCTTAACTATTTGCACTTCTGCTCTTTTCCAGTCAGGAGTTTTCATTCTTTGCCCGTTTTTCCTCTTGTTTGTACTATGTGCCTTCTCCAAGGAAGGAATTTGCCACCACTGCTTAGGCAGCATTGAGAGCTGTATTTCACGGAAATGTTCTGTAAGGTCTCTTGTAAGGACCAACAGACAACTGAGGACAAAGTTACTCACCTCAGTGATGGATTTCTCTCTTTGCAGGAATTGGGATGGACACTTGTGTTATTCCATTAAGACACGGAGGTTTGTCGTTGGTTCAGACAACAGATTATATTTATCCTATTGTGGATGATCCTTATATGATGGTAAGTTGGCTAAATTTAATTGTTAGAAATACATATTGCTGATTTGATTTGTGCTTCTCACTCATCTGACGGCAGTTTCGACCATTTCTTCTAGATGTGCAGCGTTGATTGTTTGATTAACTGCATTCAGAGTCATTCCTAAACAAACTGAAAAGGGAAAGGCATTGTTTCACCCTGCAGTCGTTCCCATGTCAGCCAGCAATGCTGTAGGACTGTTATTGTAGGTGAAAGCTGGGAGAACTGCCACCATGAATTCAAATTTCCCTCCATCTGTTCTGTGGGGTTTGGCTTGTGAAGTGCTGAAGGGGAAAAACAGAGCTCTTTGTGAGGCAGCAGACAGTAAGCTCCACTTACAAGGAGAGCCCTGCAGTGTTTTGCCTTTTCTGAGGTTCTGAAATAACCAGGTGACATGTTGCAGCTGGAAAAGCCAAAGTGACAGGAGTTGGTTGTAGCACCCAGCAACGTCAGAGCACCTAGTGAGCACCAGTTTTCCCATCTCCACTGGCAGGTGGTTGAGCTGAGATGGCTATTGGAGGTCAGTCTTTGACTTTGGTTCATTCTGTGTCCGTGTTTCCTTTAGTTCACTGCAAGGGAGATTCCTGTGTGGTGGTGACTTGAACAGAAGGTGATGGGAAACAAATGTGTGTTAAAAAAGGTCTTAGTAAAGCTGTAAGGAACTCGACAGCAGTTGTTCGTTAAATGAAAGTTAAGAAATGCTAGATTTCGTGTTTCCTGTGATTTGTACTTGACAGCTTTGCGTTAAAGCTTACTTTTACTGCTGTTTATATGACTGCATGTTCTTTGGTTGCTTTGTCGTCTGTTCTGCAAGACCTGTTGGGTAGGTTTGGGACATGCTGTTTGAGTCTGGGAGTAGCTCATTTTTTTTTTTTGGTGTGCTTGACCATGCAAGCATAGTTCCTTTGATTTCTGTTCCAGCAGAGCTCTTTTTCTGCAAACCGAGAGGTGAAGATTTCTGTCTGGCTTTAGAGTGCATAGTTGTTGAGCTCTCCTGAGAAATTTGGTTGGCATAAGAAGGCTGTGGTGAAGGGGAAGGGTTGCTTTGTTTTGGGGTACAAAGAGACTGAGATGCCACAGGACGGACAGATGAGTCTGTGAGCAGGTGACGTTTTGGCCAGTGTGCTAGGACTGGAATGTAAATATGGTCTCAGTCACGTTTTTGTGGTTGTTTTGCTTGCTATCTGTACTGTGACCCACTTGCCCCAGCAACTGTAACTTCAGCATTTCCTAACTCTCAAGTCCTTCACTTTCATTCTTATCAACCTTCATGTCAATGTGATGGCTTGCCGGCGTCTGTTTGCAGGTATGCATTTCTTAAAAGCTGACAGAGGACAGGAGTTGTATCATGAGCCTTCTCGCTGATACCTGTGGCGACTGTCAGCAGGGTTGGGGCTACTGGATGCTCTGCTCGGACCTCTGTCACTTGGAGACTAGAGTACCTGGGGGAAATACAGATTGCCATTTTTTTTTTTTGTGGACCAACGTGATTTGAAGGAGAGGCAAATACAGTTTGCTAGGGGTTTTGTGGACAGTTGTTAAGGGCTGAGGAGTGATGAGACTCAGGAATTCTGAATTGGTGTCCAGGCTACATAAAGGGGCATGCTCTGGAAGCCTCTGGCTTTTCAAGACAGGCTGCTTTTGCCCTGTTTCTCCAACTGCTGCTTTGCCTGTTGCTAGCCTATGGCCAGCCCCTGACCCATGCCTGTTATCACTCTCATGCAGTCAGCTTTCTGCTGCTTGTTCTTCTGCTCTGTCTCATCACTTAGTCAATTACAATCTAGTTTTGGGTCGGTGTTCCCTGACTCAGTCTCTTCCTCTGTCTGTACGCAATGTCTACCTGTAGCTCCTTAATTGATATCTCTTCCTAGCTGGGGGCAGAGAAAGAAGGCAGGGAAAGGTGCAGATGGGCTCCAGGCTGAGTGCCATTACAGAATGGATTAGAAGAAGGCAGAGGAAATAACTGAATTTATATGCTTTTTTTTTTTTTTTCAACTTCAGAGTTTTGCTTCAGAAAGCAGGCAATGACAGTGATAAAGAGAAAGCTATTTTAAAACAAAATCCTCCAGCTGCAGGAAAAAAAAACCCACACCCTCTTCTTCCTTTTCCCCTTCCCCCTTCTCTTCAGCTCTGTTCTTGAAAACACCTGATCCTTGCTGTCTGAAGTATCTCTAGGATGTACGCCTGTAAAATGTATCCATCATAGGACTTCTCAGCTGAAATGATTTGAGACTGGAAAAGCTGCAAGCAATGGAAAACAGGTTAATGATAAGTATCAAGTCACCTGTAGTAGGACTGGGACCAATCCCCTTTGTGGCGCTGTGGAGACAGCGTTCTGAGCGCAGGAGCAGGGAATTGGTCTGAGACTGGCCTCCCTTGCCCTCTCTTACAGGGAACTGCTGGTGCTCCTTTAAGAACCTTCACTGAACACTGGGGGCAGAGGTCTGATATTCCATCTTTTGCCCTTATAAATAGTTTTAGTATTGCAAGTAGATTCTTGAATCAGTGGGACGTTATTAGGTGACGTTTGGGACACGGCTAGGCTGACCGGTGTGTGAATCTGGTTATGGTGTTCACAGGCCATGTATCATTGCCTCTGCTGCCTCAGACTTGAGACTAGCACTGCCCAAGTTTGTTCCCTTTGTGGTTTTGCCAGCTGGCAAAAGCAGTGTTAGGTGACCTTGGACTATCAGAATAGAGAGCTGTTGTCAGTGTGGTTTTAAAAACTTACCTGTAATCTGGCGTAAACCAGCGGTTTGTGTGATAAATACTGAAGATAGTGGAGGCTGGTTTGATAGTCGCCTTCTGAACAGGAGAATTACAGGCTTTACATAAACTTCTATATCCATCAAACCTCACAGTCCACAGCTCATTCTTCTCTAAATAGTGCAAGATTTAAATTATTAAAACACATTCTGGGTTCTAAATATACAAGGGAGTCCCCTGATGCCACTGGAAGCTCTTGAATTTATGGAAAACTGGACGTATTTAACTGTGATTTGGAGGTGTTATTTTATGTCATCAGAAAGTGAGGCAACTGCCTGATAATACAAATCTTTGCAGAAACGTGTGGTTAGATTTTAAGGTTTTGGAGATGTTAGGAATGTATTTAAATGTCTTTCTTCCTTTTCTTCCCCCCCAAAAAAATTCTGTCTTTCAGCTAGTGTATTTCTGTAGTCCAAGTTGTGTTGAATAAGCATGTTTTGTTTATTATGGTGACGTTGCCTCTGAACTTTATAAAAAACACAGATTTAAGACCATAAAACCAGATGTTGATTACAGTGCTGCAGCTGTAAACCTGAAGTTTTTACTGAAATGTGTGGAGTCTTCCAGATAAACAAAACAAATTTGTCCTGTATTTTAAAATGATTTTGCCATCCCTAAGGATTCATCTTGTAGCAGAAAGTTCTACGTCTTCATCAGCAAACTTGATGTCTTATTTTGGCTGCATTTATAACCCAACAAAACCTGACCTGCTGAGAAACTCAGATCCATTAAGTCAGCAAAATTAGAGTAGTTAAGCTTGTGTCACCCGAGTGAACCTTTCTCAGTCCTGTCAGTTTCGGGACTTCTTGGAGGAGTCTTTGACAGAAGACAAGGTCTCTTGGACAAAGTTTTGTTTGTGTTTTTTTTCATACACAAAAGTTAATGAAAATGTATTTGCTGTAGGAAAATTCAGCCTTATGTACTTGAAAATGTGACAGAGTAGGCACATTTCCTACACTGTAACAGTGACGAGGGACAGACAGATGTGTCACCTCAGCAGCTGTGCCGACTCCTAAGTGGTGGCAAGGCCACACCTGAGAGACCTGAGCTCCTCAGTCTCCAGCACATGCTATCTTCTGCAGGCAGGTTGCTGCTGACATCCTAACACAAAAAGCACCTAGGTGTGCCTGTGTGCTGCTAGCACAGCTGTGACCTCTGGAAAGAAGAGCACTGTCCTGGAAACTTGAGAGTAAGCGTGGCCTCTGGGGTGGTGGTGGACAACAAATGGCTTTCACATCCAGGTCCCTGTCTCCTGCGTGCTCCAATTCAGAAGAAACGACAGTTTTCTCCTCTCAGATTAGGTTCCTAGCAGATGTACATTAACATACCATAGTCTTCATCAACAGTGTGTACAGTTCTGTGCTGGAATAAAGTTAACATAAATGTGTCAGTTTAAGTGAGCTGAGGTTCTTATCAAAGCTAGATTTTATCTAGTTTAATATCAGCATCTAAAATAAGGAAGTTTCTCCAGACTCATGAGATTCCTCTTTGAATCTCATGATGAGAGAGGGATTTGGCCAAGCCAGCTGGGATGTTCTCTCCTTACCTAAAGGAGCTGGTACCTGCATTTCCAGGTGAACACATTACATGGAATGGATCGTACCACATCTCTGGATGGATTTCAGGAGTTCAGGAGCCTGTGGAATAAGTCTCAGTCCAAACTCATGCTAGAAGTTTTGTTTGTGGCAGTTGTTTGTCTGAACATATGCAGATGTTTTTTTTTTTCCTTCTTTCTTTTTCAGGGACGGATAGCATGTGCCAATGTCTTAAGTGACCTTTATGCCATGGGGGTCACAGAATGCGACAACATGTTGATGCTCCTTGGAATCAGCAATAAAATGACAGATAGGGTAAGATTTTGGATACTTGCTTTTGAAGTGAGAACCCAAACAGCTGTACAGACTTAGAATGTATTTACCTTTGAATTTCTCCTCAGAGTTTGTACCCTTTTAAAGAAGAGATGGTTATAGTCAGTGCCTCAGTTCGTAGTGCAAGTATTGCCTCATAAACTTTCCGAGTTTGCTTGCAAAAAGTTCAGTTTTCTCTGGCATCATAATCTGCTGCTGCTTTGTGATCCCCACAGAAATGGAGTCCCTGCTTCTGTCAGTGTGGGACAATATTGCTGCAAAGCAGGAACTGGTTACCAATTGATGTGTTACTCTGAATAGATACTTTTGGTTTGCTTATGCCAGCCTTGTAACATCTCTTTGAAGCAGAGGAAATTGAAATATATTATTTAAAATTTTTTTTTCTTTTCGTTGAAAGTGACCAGCATGTATGTTTGTTTGCTCTGGCGAAAAAATGACTGTTCTTAAAATGAAGTAAGTTGAAATTTTACAGGTTTGGTGGAGGCCCAGTGCAGCTTGATTTAACTTTGCCTTATTGCACTGCACCTGACTACAGCAGCACGGTATCTGCTCTGAGTGCTCAGAACTCTCTGAATTCTCTACTTTAATATGACCTTTCAGAGAATGTTTCTTCAGCATTTTACAGCGAACTGTAAAACCATAGCTTTGTGGGGTAACATGTGATTTCAGGAAGCTGACTTCTTCCCAAGGCTGGACCAGTCTTGAAATGACTAGCACCGTTGTGTATGGAACTCTGACTTCTGTTTTGATCTCTAGGAAAGAGACAAAGTGATGCCTCTAATTATCCAGGGCTTCAAAGATGCAGCAGAAGAGGCAGGAACATCTGTTACTGGTGGCCAAACAGTGTTAAATCCCTGGATTCTTTTAGGAGGAGTGGCCACAACAGTCTGTCAGCCTAATGAATTTATAATGTAAGTTACATCATCGAATAATCAAAGGCATTGTTCTGAAGGGATGCAGTAAAAATCCTTTAAATACCGTGCAATGATCTGTCTCCTGATGAGTAAAGCAGCACCTTTTCCTGCTTGTGCTCAACAGGTGCCACATCTCTTCTGTACGTTGTTTGCTTTCTTAAACAGGATGTCCTACTTTTCCCCCAGTATCTTTTGATCTTATTCTCCTTTTGACAGGAGAGTTAAACTTCTAACCTTTAAAGGTATTGAAGACTGCTCTAGGATATGCATTTCTGTCATAGTTTAAAATGCATGTGTAAATATTGCCCAATTAACCTATTAATTGCTGTAGAGGACTGGAGGATTACTTTCGGTATTTACAGCATTCTGGCTGATTAACAGTAGCTGATCTTGAATATCCCACTGGCATGCTGCAAAATGCAAAGGAATTTATTTGTAATCCTGGTGATGCTTATGTCCTGAGGAAGCAAAATAGGATAGGGGTAAAAAATTGACCTATCTTATGTCTTCAAGAAATTGAAAGAAAAGATGCAGTTTTGTGTTCTGTCTGACTGCAAGTGTTATTCTGTTCCAAGAAAGGATTAGCACTTTTAAATAAGCTTGCAGCATTTTTGCTAAATGATACCCCTTGGCAATGAATCCCAAGGGTAATTCTGCAATTAGCCTTTTTTTTATCTGCACAATAAGATACATGAGTTCGTGAAAAT
>VXAV01006384.1:466432-513343 GCA_013399715.1 Alectura lathami | reverse complement strand
TATACAAATATTATTAAAAAAAAATTAAGGAAGAGAGGCGTGAAGTAAAGTTGACCATTCCCTCAAAATGAGAAAGTGCAGCAATATACCTTTCAGCGTGAAGAATATATTGAGTGCTCAGCCATGGAATGATAAACAAATTCATTCCTTTTCTTCCTTCTTGCTGTGTCAGCCTTACCTGTTTACATGCAAAGCTCTTTTTGGAAGCAACCATTCAGCATTTTGTGTTTAGTGAGCCTGTCTTAATTGGGCCTAATTCTTAGTTATTTCTCAGACATTGCTGTAATAAACAAAATTGTTGATTAACAGAACAACAGACTAGCACCTTGGGTAAAATGATGCCCTATTCCACATGCCAAAGTGGTTGGCAAAAGCTTATTGATGTCAAATAGGCCAAGACAGCTACCTGTGTTCGTGGGCTTTCTGCTCGTGTATGCGGAAATCTCTCTGCCTTCCACGTGTATCACCCTGAGCACCCAACAGGAATATTACTAGCAGCATTACGTGTGTAGACATATTTCCATCTGTTCCTTCAGGCAAAAGTGTACTATTGAGATGAAAAGTGACTGCAAAATTGGCATCCACTGATGTTGCCTGGCGCACGGTACATGTCTTCAGAATTACAACTGCTCAGTTTACAATTTAGAAAGATGCATCTTTCCTGCTTTTGAGACTACTGAGCCAATAGACAGGCAGAGGAGCGAGCTGAAATCTATTCAGTCTTGGCTGCTGGTTGCTGAGTTGTCAGATTAATTCTAATTCCAAAGCCTGTGTTAGGGAAAGTGGGAGAGAAACAGTTTAAACCTCATTGGAATCTGAAGTGTGAGCAACAAGAAAAATAGTGTTTCTCCTTCTTAGTAGGGTATGGCCTAGCCATCTTGACCTTTGTAGAATTCTACATTTTCCAACCGGGTAAAAGGATCAAGGCTTCAGATAATCTTGATAGGAAAATCAAATGAAACAAGACATGTTTCATAGTGTGTTTTCTGGTCATTATCTCACTCCTTAATATATCTGTTATTGTACTGACAAACAGGCTTGCAAATTAAGGATATTCCGAATTTCCTCATATTTCAAGAACTTCTAATTTCCTTGACTGTCAGCCAGCAACACTTTCTGGTCTGAAAAATGGAGACAGCTAGGAAATCAAATTTCCTATTACAGTAAACAGTATATATCTTTTGCTTGTGGTAGGAAAATTTGAGTAGCTGTGCTTCTTTAGCTTTATCTTGTGAAAGAGTGGGGAAAATAAGACTAGAATTAGCCATCACAAATCCACCTGCAAATCAGGCTTCAGTAAAAGTGTGTGGGAGAAGGTACCTAGTAGAGGAAGTTTATGCCTAGGGAAAGAATGGAAAATAAAGTGTAGAGATAATGGCTACAAAACAGATTTGGACGGAATATAATAAAAGCTGAGGTATTTAAACAAAGAGCAGTAGTGAGTGAATTCCTGATGACTGGTTAAAGGACAGCTCACGGCAAGAGCCACGTGAGAGCTGCTTTGATGGAAGGAAGATCCAGATAGGCGCCAAGCTTTTCCTCCTTGTTTGGTTACTGGGAGCATTGTTGCAGCCAAGCCCCAGATCTGTTGCTGGCACCAGCTGCCACAGAATGCGAAGGAGAGAGGCTGTAAAGAGGCTGCAGGGAGCAGGGCTCCGCAGGGGGACCGGGTCAGGGATGTCCTCAAGGTGATGAAGCTGTTTGTCATGGCTTTGGCTGCCAAGCAAATGATGTGGCATGACCAGTCTGCATCTGGGAACTGGCAGCCCTTTGCCTTTTTCTCTTTCAGCTGCCTTTCCAAAAAGGGTTTTCTAGTCCCTGCTGTGATTGACTTCTGAATGGGAAGGGTCTGTCTGAACTTGCTTTTAAAAGTTGTTTGGAGGTTTTCGTCTTTCTGCATTTGTTTCCTATCTGCTAATCCTGTTGTGCCAGTATCTGATCACTATAGTGGGAGCAATTTGTGTCTAATTTGTAGCCTGTTTGTGGCCCTCCTAGCCTCAGCCTTTAGTTCTGCTTTCACCACATCTGCGATTTCAGTTCCTATCTGACCTGTTACTCCTTACCTCTAACTCCTATACTTTTTTGGTCATTAAAATAATGATTGTTTTGCTTGACGAGCCTCTTTCCCCTTCTTTCCATTTCTGGATTCCTACCACTGGAAGTCAGTTCTCATTTGTTAAGGATGAGAGACTCTTTGAGAAGCCTTTTTCGATGCCAGTGCATTGTCATACAGCAATTCTCAGCAGGTTTTTGCACCTCTAAGTAAATTTTTTGTTTTTAATTACGCTTTGCAATAGCAGTGTAGGCTTTGCGGCTCAAAAAAAATCTTGTTTTTATTTACTTCAGTTCTCTTTAATTTTATTTGCAAAAAGAAGAAAATTAAACCAGTTTGCAGTGTTGATCTAAACAGTTAAATGGTTGCTTTGTTTCCTTCTGGATGTGGAATTACTTAAGCTTTGATCAAAACAATTGCTCTTTATAAAAGGTACCATTTCCTCAATTGTTCTGAGAGCCTTTTGGGATGGAAAGCATTGCTTAGCGTGTGATGGAGGCATGAAACCACACAAGAGGTTGGAGAATGAGTGGAAGGAGGTTAAATGTGGAATATGTAAATGAATATTAAGTATGCAAACTTATGAAACTGTCTTAATCCTACTTCACTGGAGTGATTACGTCCTGCCTTAGTGTACATTCTCAAGAGCTGGACTTCTGGATATCAGTGGCCTTTCTTGTTCAAAGTATCCAGATTGGAAATGAATAACCTTCTCTTTGAAAACAAAGAAGCCAAAGATTAAAAGTCTCAACATCCAGAAACAACGTTACTTTTTTTTTGCTGCACAGTTCAAGCCAGAAAGTCATGTTGAAGGAGTTATTTGCCGTGGGTAGGTTATTCCACTCTCCTCTGCAGGTGAAAGCAAGATTTGAGATGCTTAAGTGCTTAATAAATATTTAAATGAACTTCATGTGTGTACAAGCAAGGTGAAGCACATACAGTAGGCTTCAGCACGCCTGAGTAAAACACTCTTGACTGTGCTTCTTAAACTGAGTTTTTTTTTTTTTTTTTTAAAGTGCATTTTGGATGAAGGATTTTCAGTGATAAGGATGTGCTTTAAAATATGTAGATGAAAACCTAAGAAAATAATCTTTCTTTCATCCATTAGCCAGAAAAGTGGAATAAAATCAAGCTAGTGGTAACGCAGGAAGACGTAGAACTAGCATACCAGGAAGCAATGATGAATATGGCAAGGCTGAACCGAACAGGTAAGAAGAAATGTGTCTGCTGTGGGAGGCAGGAGGGATTGTGCGTTTTTTTTTCCAATTCCATACTTAATTTCATTTTGCTGCCATGGGGAAGTGTGACACAACTGCTTTATCCCTTCCTTCTGCCACATCTTTTGCTGTTCAGTGTTTGTGAAACAAGCGAATTAAAATCAAGTGCTCTTTTTTAATTATACAGTAAAAACACAAATGCTGCTGGAGGTGATTATGAATCATGTGAGTGCTGTAATATCTGAGTGAATTAAAGGATATTTTAAATGGAAATATATTGAATTTGTTCCATTTTATTTTTTTGTGGCTAGAGAACTCATGAGGGCCTGACTGTGATAAGGTTTTAAAAAAAAAAAAAAAGGGAGAGGATTGGAAAAAAAGGGGAGAAAAAGGGAAAAACTCTTAATTTTTATAGTCTTCAGTTTCTTTTTTTTTTTTAATTATGGACTATCACATTATGTAATCATAATATGATAATATTATAATTCTCATGTTTCCTAAAATGTGGAATGTGTAGCACGTTTTTTTGTCTTCTAATTTTGGGATGAGTAATGTTTTGCTTTTACCATAGAAATATTAAAGCCAGGAGTTCTCTTCTTTGTTCATAGTATCTTTAGATGAGCAGAGAACTGAATCAGATGTTTCCCTCTCAGTTGAAGGAACAGGGATAGTTAATATCTCCTATTTATTCAAGATTTCTCAGTCCGGCTCATGTATTGGGATGCACCAAAACATTCTTGGTTTGGTTTTTCTCCGCTCACTTTCGTCAGGCATTTTTTAACAACACTTCAATATTCTGAACTGGAGCTATTGTGCTGCGTGCAGGGGTGCCTTTCTCCCACCCAGGGCTCTGTAGTTGCAAATGCCCAAGAATTTCATGAATGCATAGGTGGGGAGGCTGGGGCTTTGGGCTGTGCCTGTCCATCCACTGGCTCCGCTCCCTTCCCCCACGACCTGCAGGCTTTGTTCTTGAGCTGTTAAACTCCGTGTCCAGCTTATACCAAGTGTCTAGAACTCAAGTTCCAGCATGATCTTTTTTTTTTTTTTCAGTCTGGCAGGGAAAGGAGATGTGGGAAAACTGACTGACGATGAATGTTGCCTTTGCCCTTAAGGGAAAGCTGAGCTCAGAACCTCTCTTGCCCTCAACTTTGGGAAGTTTGAAACTGGAGCAAATCCCTGTTTCATTGACTGCTGATATAAATTAGTAGCACATGTTTAACAGGGCGTGCTCATAAATGTAACTGTGGTATTGGATTTTCAACATCATTTAATATCTTAAATACAAATTGAATTTCTTTGAAGACTACATGTGGTTTTGGTGAATTCCGGTTCCTTTCAAACACAATTTTTTTTCTGAGATGCAGATAGTTTTTTATTTCAACAGTAAGCAGAACTAATTCAAATTAAAGGTATTGAACTTCATTCAAACTGTGCACAATATTGTTGAAACATTGCTTTCCCAGATACTTTTTTCCTGATTTTTTTTTTTCTCCTTTTGAAGCTGCTGGACTTATGCACACATTCAATGCACATGCGGCTACAGACATCACAGGGTTTGGAATCCTGGGGCATGCACAAAACCTTGCCAAGCAGCAGCGAAATGAGGTGTCCTTTGTTATTCATAACCTTCCTGTTCTTGCTAAGATGGCAGCAGTCAGTAAGGCTTGTGGAAATATGTTTGGCCTTATGCATGGGACTTGTCCAGAGACTTCAGGTAGGTGACAGTTGCACTACCTTTTCCTTCCCTTTATCTCCATGTCAGAATTCAGTAACATTTCAAATGTATAAATGCTATGCTTTGCAGAATTACAGGTGGTTTGAGTAATAGTCAAGTTGATGAGCTTTAGCCATGCAACAATTAAGTTCTTCTGCCAAATTTCCAAACCACCATCCTAACTCTGAATGTCTTCTCCTTTCCTATGAAACACTGCTCTAGAAACCATTGCTGTGTTTGGTATCCAGAACATTTTACAGTTAAAAGTCACTGATGGTGCTGAATTCTTTTGATACCTATTTTTCTCATAACTGTTAACTCCAGAACACTGAGTATCTGAGTATCCCAGCACAGCTGGCGCAGTGTTCTCAAAAAGGAAATGCCACCTGCAGTATGTTTGCCAATCAAATTTTCTCACTATGCATGTGTGGAGCTGGGTGCTGAATGGGCCAGTCTCAGAGACTGAGGGAGACCTTCTCTGTCCACAGTGTACAGGCATCAAGAATACAGATTTTGTTTTTCTCAAGTTTATGAAACCTGACTTTAGGGACTTTGAGCAGCAGCAAGAAAAGGATTTGGTCTCTGACCCATTCAGTTCTTGAGTTTTCTGTTTAATAAAACTACCACTTGGAGTGACAATGAATACAGATGTGCTGAGGATCAGGCTGTGAACATCAAGATCATTTCAGATGAACATTTAAAGTCCTCAGGTGATAAAGAATGTTTCCTTATTATTAAGTAGGGCACTTTGCCTACTGGAATAATCTTCTGCTGGAAGTCTCTGTACTTCATTTTCCTGAGTCTTCAGTTCCATTTTGTTTTTCTGCTTCAGTCTAACTCTTCTATCACTTTAGGAAATGGAGAAGATACAGTAACAAATCTGTCTTTTCTATCTCCTTTCCCCACCCTCTTCCTGCTCTCCAAATGTATTATCCAAGTTCTCTGCAGTTCACAACAGAGGAGGCCTCTTGAAGCAAAATAGTCTGAAGATCTGGAAAGAAGCATCACAGTGAGAGCCATAAACTTTTCCCCTTGTGAATACACAATTTAGCATGATCTGCTGAATTGTTCCTTAGCCATCTGTGTTTATAACAGATGCTTTGTCCTACAGAGAGTGTGTGGCTCAGATGATGTGTAATAGGATATGGGATGTGAACCCTTTCAAGAGTTCAAATTGAGCCTCAGTCAGCTGAGGCCAGAAATATCTGATGGCTGCTTGGCAAGCAGTAAATCCAGTTGGTACCACCAGACAGGTTCTTCCTACCTGTGAGTCCATGTAAACAGTGCAAGGGGCACTGCTGCTTGCCTTGGATACAGGGCATTTGTTAGCAGTTACAAAGAGGCTGAAAGATAGCTTAGACACAGAACTGGAAAGGCAAGATGCTCTTTCGAGTAAGTGGCAGTTGGCATGGGAATGGTTTAGCTGCAGACTGAGTGCTTGAATTTTCAGATTGGTGGCTCGCTCTGCACCCCGAGGACAAGGCTGTCAATTCACTGAAAGAGTGTAAAAACAGTGCAGATAACATGCACTGCTGTGAGAGTACTTGGAAGGGGAAAACAGGCAACTTCCAAATCCCTTCTGGGAATGAGAGCAAGAGGTGTCTTTGAAACTCTGAATTGGCTTACATTTCAACAGAGAGAGATGGTGATGGAAGAAGCAGGAAGGCATACCTGGTTATTTGTGAACTTCGGTTCCTCAGAACACATATATTGATTTCTTCACAGCGTTGCATTTCCTGCATTAAAGATGGCTGTAGGGATTTGTTACAGGGCAGCGTCGGCCAAATAATATCCAGATGGAATATCTGTGGTCTGAAAGCTATATAGCTGCATGTATAGGCTTTGTGCTTGGTGCTGGGAAGTCTCACACGCGGCAGCAGTCTGTGTCAGCTTGGGCATGTGTGCTGCTGTGGCTAGTCAGCATTCAGACCCATGCTGTTTGCACACTTCATGTCCTAGGGGTGATTTATACGGAGGCAAGCGTGTGCCCTGCCGCACCTGTATATCCCGCAGTGAGGATGCCACTTAGGGGGCCTGCTCAGGGCTGTTCATGCTGTAATATATGTAATATATGCTTTTTCTCTGTTGTCTAAAACTTTCAGAAATGCTCTGTCTGTGGCCTGTTCATTTGCAAGAAGTTTTTCAGCAGAGTTGGATAGGCAATGAGAGGTTTACTGGAAAACAATTTGAATGGATTTTAAGGCTGCTGTTTTTTTTCCCAGTGCACATTTGCTGGGCACCTGTTAACAGAAGTCAGTGTGGGAAAGATCTCTTATGTCAACTGTTCCATCCCCCAGGCTCTGCTGTTTATGGTGTGTTTTCTGAAAATTCCAGTTTTACGTCATTTTATGCTCTCTTTTAGGTAACTCTTTGGTAATGGTTAGAGTTTCAGTTAAGTAGTTATTTTCAAAAAACTTTAATTCTGTTTGTTAGACTGACTGCTTGCAGAAATAAGTTACAAAATCATTCTGTATGGGATACTCTTGCACATACATGTTTTTGTCAGTCCTCTTTTAACTTTTGAAGCTGTTGACTGGTGTCAGACAGCTTTTTTTTTGTGTAGTAGAGGTATCTCAACAATGCAGTGTCGCTGTGCATTTTGTGCAAATAGGCAGATGGATAAAAAAGAAGGGCTGTGTCACTGAGAGATAAAGCTTTATGATCTCACCATTTTTTTACTCATGATGCCATTAACTCTTAATTGCAAAGTTTTATCTAGTTGTGCTTTAGAAGCTGTCTGGACAGTTCCCTGCTTGCAGTACAACAGTTAAAAACAGCAATTTGCAAAACTTGTTACCAAGACAAACCCTTATACTTTTAGAAAGGTAGGCCAGAACATATAGCAAGTGCCTGCATGCTTTCCATCCGCAAAAGAAGCATGCAGTCAACTCCCAAACTGCAGCAGCCACTTGTTCATTGTCTGCAGTCTGTTTGCCTTGTCTTTAGCAGTGGCAAATGCAGACCTCTGAAACCTGGTACAGCTTGAAATGCTGCTTGATTCAGTGCAGAGTGGCACTGCTGCTTCATTTTCCAGAGGCACGTTGCAGCAGCTTAAACTCCTGGTAGTTGTGATGTTGTGAAGATGAAGAATTCTTGCATTTGTCTGTGGGACAACAAACGCTCAGAGCAGCTGGGAACACCAGTCATGTAGTGGAAAATCTTAGGACTCACCCAAAGCGTTAAGGAGACCGGTCAGTTTGCCAGAGAAATAATTACAGTTCCCACAGACAGGAGTCCTGCTGCTGATCAAGAGCAGACCATAGCCTTTATTAAGGGTTATTGATCAAACTGTGAGATGCAGCCAGCAGGTGGGAAGCACGTTTTAGCTGGAAGCTCGGATTTGGTACGTTTTTCTGATCTTGCCAAAGAATGTTAACAGGATGTGCATACAAGTGATACAAAATTGCAGGAAGATCGCATGGAGAAAAAATAATGAACAAAGATTATTCTCATGCTCTTTGTTAGTACTTTTTCTCACAATACTTCCACTCCTCTCTTCTGCCTGATTAGCACGCTGTGCACTGCCACTTACAGATCTCTTCCCTGACTTGCTTGCAGCATGACATAAGTTTCTTTTCAATTTGATCCTTCCATGGGAATGGCATATAATTCCTTAGCAATTAATTTGTCTGTTACATGTGGAGTAGCTTAAACACTGTCATGTTTCTGGGTTTTGCTGCTTTTGATGGAGGTACCTGGATGCTAAGTTCTGAAACGTCTGTGAGAGAGGTATGCATTTTTCTGGATGGCACACTCATTTGCTTCATATAGAACAAAAAAAGTATCTTTCACACATCCACATACTCTATCCTTCCTGTTTGGTAGTTGCTTCTTCCTCATAGCTTGGGAAAGCAAACGTAGAGGTGCCAAGGTGCAAGAAAGCTGTCCAAGTGCCGCTGAGGGGCAGGGCTGCAGAGAAGGAGGTGGTGCCACCAAGGCCAGGGTGGCTGGCTCAGCATGTGGCACTTTGTGCCCAGGGTTGGCTCAGAACCTGATGGCAGTTTGTGCTGCTGACCTGCTGCCTTTCACCTGGACAAGAAGGCTATGTCAGATAACGCGTAGGCACTCTGATATTGTCACTCCAAGAGTGAGCAAGCCTTAGTACGTGCCCAGATTCCTTTTTGGGTGAATCTGCTCTATTGCCTGTATTCTCCAAACATTTTCCAGTGGGGGATACTTTGATGCTCCTTACAAGAGGCTGCTGTCTGTTGGAATACAGCACTGCAGACATGAGCTGCACCAACTGTGTGTAGCACGTGGCGCTCTGAAGTTTAATTAGGCACCTGTAGATGAGCGTCCTGCTCTGTGTTGCAGTTCTTCACATATTTGCAATGCAGCATAAATATGAGAAGGGTCAGCAATACAGAAGACCTGTAACTTTTTGTAATAGGGGGCAGCACCAAAATATTTAATTACTTGGTCAGAGTCCCTTGGAAATCTGTGCCAGAGCTGGTAAAGAAACACATTCTAGTACTTAACTTGCAAATTCACCTTTTCAGTGCTTTGGGATTCTTAGAACGCAGGAGTTCTTTGGTTTGCTAGCTGAACAGCAACCTTGCTAACCAGTTATTGTGCTGCTTCTGAAAAGCATTCATTAGTAGATACTTTTCTGTTGTCTCTGTAAGAAAAGATCTTACGGGAAGGACTAAAAAAGGTTAGAAAATTCCCCTCTGACAAAGGGATCAAAGGGACTGACTGTCACAGGGAGCGCTGGATCAAGCCTGGGTTTCATTTTCTGCCTTTCACTCTCTAACAGTCCCTATTTTGAGGAATGATTTCATCAAAGGCAATGGGATTACTTGCAGAATCAGCTGCTACCAATATGTGCTTATAGGTATCTGAATATGACCTTTATCCAAAATGCTTCTGTGTGTACTTCTTATAGAGGCACTGTGCAGTCCGCTGTTGGAAATTTACAATGCTGGTGTTGTTTTCTCTGTCATTCGTTGGCATCAGTATGATGTCCTTTTGCCAACATCTTTTGTGTGTATTTGGATTTACATATGCGCCAAACACTGAATTCAGGAACAAACTTCTTTCTGTAAAGCAAGAGCTCACAGACTTCCACCGTGTCTTTTCCTGGAGTCCTGCAGTTTGACAGAATCCGTGAAGTCACCAAGTGCCTGTTTGAACAGGAATTTGGCAGACGCAAGTTAGAACGCTTTGCGATCAGACATTAAACTCTGCTTCTTTTTTTTCCTTGCAGGAGGCCTCCTCATCTGTTTACCACGAGAACAGGCAGCACGTTTCTGTGCCGAGATCAAGTCTCCAAAATACGGCGAAGGTCACCAAGCGTGGATTATTGGCATTGTAGAGAAGGGCAACCGCACGGCCAGGATTATAGACAAACCGCGAATCATTGAAGTCGCGCCACAGGTGGCCACGCAGAACGTGAACCCCACACCTGGTGCCACCTCTTAATATAGATGAAATAGCTGTTTGTTTTTAAATAGATCTATTCCTTTATCATCCTACGATTTAAAGAACTGTAAAAAAAAAAAAAAAAAAAAAAAAGAAAATTTGTTGTGTCTGCACATTTGGTGGCCTTAGGTCAGTTTATGAGTGGATACAATTAATGAAATAAAATCCATTGCCTTTTTTTCCTGTTACATTAACTGAAGATGCACCTAATCTTGAGGCAGCTTCTGAGTTGAGAATTATATTGTTATCCAATACTGTTGATTCATTTTGAATCTTTAGACACTTATCTCTTGCCGCATAGGCTCTTTTTAAAGGTGCTTTCACGTAGCACAGACATTACCAGTAGTAGTGTCAAATAGCAGTTTGTGTCCTTTCATTATATGTATATTTATCATGTCTAATTTTGATGCCTTGAGTGATATTCCAGAAAGGCAATAAATTTGATAAGCGACAGTGGGTATACCCAATAGTAAGAGGGTTGCATGACTGCATTCAATCTTTGATTTTTTTGTAAGGTTTAGTCTTACCAAGAGCATCTACGACCCTGGACATTGCTTGGTAGTGCACTCTGTTTAAACAAGGAAGTGCTGACTTTGCATGGAAAATGCTTCAAAGGAGTAATTTTTAATTTCATTATTTGTAGATCTGACAATATTTACTGTATTATCAATGATTTTCTTTATTGATAGTAAGGAGAAATAATTTTTTTTTGCAATGTGATTGGATGTGCTATAGTGCAACAAAGGTTTTGCAGACCAAAAGGAGGTTACTGTATAATATTCATTTACAATTCACTATATAAATAACTTCACAAATAATTTTTAAATATAATCAAACTAAAATAAACCTCTGTTCTGTGGATGGTAGTGTTTAATACATTTTATATTTTGTATAGTGATTGCAAGCCTTTTTTGTTTCTTTAAAAATCAGCAGCTGTTTAGTATAATTCTTAGTATTATTTTGTTCTTTGCTCAAATACATTTTTGTGCACGCTTTTGTGATCTGTGTTTAAAATCTACATTGCCAACATTGCAGCTTGAACTTAAGCTTGTTATTCAAAATAAATATTTAATTTTTTTTATTGCTCTTGTATAAACGCATGAACTTTTTTGATTCCTGCCTGAGTTAACAAACTGGAAAGAGAAGTCCTCCTTACTTCTTATTTTATTTTATTGCAAGTGTAATTACATTGGTTGTTGCTATTACTCCTTTGGGCAGTTCTGCAAGCTGTGGTGTCCCATGGTAATCTAGAATATCTCCTCCTGCATGCCAGAACTGGGGGCACATAGGTCATCTCCCAGTCTATTGTCTACTTCATCTTGTTTATTTTAGTTGTCAGCACAGAATACGCAATGGTTTTGAATTGTTTCCTCTGTATCCTCTGCAAGTCTCCTGGCTGTGCCTGCTCTAACCTAGGCAAGGGTTCATGAGCCAGTCCTGGCAGTAGAACGTATGCTGAAACCCATCCTTCCTCTGAGGCTGTGCTGAGCTTCCTGGTTGTAGTACAGTCACGGCTAACTCTGCTCTGCCAACCCACAGAAGCCAAGACGCACCATGCAATTCTTCAGCGTTATGGAACTGAGTGCATTTCACTGAACCAGCTCTTTTTAAAACTTTCCCAAACTGTGGAATTAGCTCCTTGGTATTCAGACCAAGAAGAAGAAAACATCTAATAATCAATACCACGACCAGCAAGAATAACAAGGGCTTCTGTCTATGAAAAATGACTCAACAGAAGTGAACCTGTCTCATGCATCATGCAAGACTTAAATTTCCAGTCTTGATCCTAGTGACATCTGGAACAAAACTTGGCTCATCATTTTCTACTCAACGGTGTTCTCAACAGACACCTTTTGCAAAGCTAGAATTTTCTTCACTTTTTTTCTTTTGAGAGTAATGTAAAACAATTAAAACATCACCCTCCTTTTCCTGGAAAATAAGTCTGTGAGTTGTGTATTCACAACAGAACCTCAAAGCAGTAACTGAATCTTTGACCTTGATGGGATGGGCAGACAACTTCTAGAGTTTTCACAGCAGTTCTGAACACCAAAATAAAGCATCAAAAACCTAGTTGTGTATGCAAAAAGTCCTGATTTGTTTTTTTTCTTTTTTTTTTTTTCTGTTGCCATTTTGTGAAGTTTGTTCAATATTCTGATACAAGACCACATGGCTGGACTTCTGTCCTTTATGGCAAGGAAAAGACTTGCTAGACAGATAACTTCATTACATTTAAGGAAAATTAACTAGATCAGATGTGGGCAAAGTGGTCAGTACTGTGTGAAAGCACTTGTAACAAGGATAGGCTGTATTTTTAACTGCTGCTGGGTAGGAAAATGTTCTAATTTGTAGATACTGCTCTTCAGTTGTTATGTGGATATGTTGATCAGCCAGGTGTGAAACCAGCTCTTGCTAAACATGCTTTGAATGACAGAAGGGTTGACTGTGTGGAGGAAGGCTGCTTCATGAGCAAGGTGAGTGAAAATTCACAACAATCAAGTCCTCGTGTTACTAAATCCTTTTCACGGCAAAAACTTTTTTTTAATCTAGATGTTAAGAGAAAAACTTCACATTGCAGCTGCTGAATCCAGCTATGAGCCAAACCACTTCCAGGTGAAATGCCAGCCAAAGCCTCTCTTGTCTTCTGATGGCAGGAACTTGCATTCCAAAGCACTTACTGGCTCTGGGCAGCTGAAATGCAGTGTTGCCCCTGGTCAGAGCTGATGTGGGTATTTCTGAATGTGCCACTGAGTTCAGAGTGGGTGGTAATGTTGAGTTGCAGTCCACTGTTATCATCACCTAATCAGTTCAGTAGTGCAGTGATTTGTATGAGAAGTTTTATTTGCTCAGTATGAGACTGAAGATCAAGCCCACGCTATAGGATATATAGTACTGCACACAAAGAGGGCTAGCAAGGCTGAAGCTTTAAACAATCAGTAGATGTTTCTAGTACTTTGAGACCTTTTTAAATGGAGTTTTTTTCTGATGCTGGCATCAAAAAGGCATGAGAAATAAAAAGAACTTTGTTGTTGCTTTGCTTTGTGCAGTCACACAAATGTAATGTACTTTGGTTTGCATACATAGGTATCTCTGCATGTACCAACTTCCATAACTCAGTCTGGATGAGACGGCTACTTCTAAAACTCCATCAAATTTATGAGAGGAGTGAAGAGTAAGAAGAATTTAGTAACTGGAATCCTCACTAGTCTGAGCAGTACAACCGATAAGTAGCACATATTCTTAGCTATTATCTGTTACAATCTGTCTCATGCATCGGTTTCCTCAGCCTTTTGCTTTTCTCCCGCATAAGGGGAAAATAATTTTCTTGAAATTATCTGTCATAGTATATGAAATTGGAATCGTTTTTCCTTTTTTCAAAAGGTATTATTTTGAACTTTTGTTTTGCTAGTTATTGAGGACTGACCAACTGTTTTCTGCTTGGGAGATATAAGAGTTACCGTGAATGCTGCAGGAACAAGGCAGCAAACCTGAGTGACCAAAGGAGGAACAGATGGGCACAGTAACCAAGACTTGCTGTTTTATTGATTTTTTTCACTAAATGTCTGGCAAGCAGTTGGGAGGAATCTTCATCTGGAGCTGCATCTGTATCCCAACCACAAGATATGACTGCAACCACTGTGGCCAGCGCTGGAAGTGGGGGAAGGTAATGTATATCCCCTTATTCAATTTTAGGTGGATATTTGTCCTTGGGAAGGTGGTCGGTGGGGAGGGAGAGGCAGATGGGGATCCCTTTGTAGAGCTGTAGGACCTGCATAGGTGCAACGCCTCTGTGAAGGAAAATTCTACATATTAGTTCATAGACTACAGAGATCAGCTAGCATTGCAAGAGTTTGCTGTGCAGGAGAAGGCTGCGCTTTTTTCTGTTTTCTTTTTTTTTCTCCTGTTTTTTTAAGCTCTTAGGGCTCACAGCTGGCTAGGATGGATCCGGCTGTCCCTGGTTCTTCTGAAGGCATCTGTGTCTTTAGGAGTGGGTGGGCATCCACAGCTCATAAATTGGGGCCAGCTGTTATCCTCTGTGTATTGCTCACATTTGAGAGAGGTGCCAGGCTGCAGTGCCTCGGTAGGTGGGTAGGGGTTGCCCAAAGCTTGAAATTCAGCAGAGGCCAGGATCTGGAGACAGGATTTTGCGTTTATAGAAGGCAGTGTTGCTCAGCTTGGTGGCAGGCTGTCTCAACAGTCTAGTTGACTGTTCTGTAACCATTTGTCCTCCACATGGAAGATTTCCTCCAAGTCTGTCTAGACTAGTTTTAATTTGACTTACTCTGCTTCCAGCAGCAATGGTTCCAACATTTCAGCACAAGCTTTGCTGCTCCACGCTGACTCCAGGTATGTACCTCACTGCTTGTCCCACCTCCAGACCACAGCACTACATCTATCCTTCTGTTCCCTGAGACATGTTTAAGCTAATGCTGATGTTGCAGCCAGTGCTCTTTTTTGTTTTTGTTTGGAATTTTGACATGCCTTCTGTTGCATATTTTTAAGGTATGAAAATGCTGTAATCCCAAATCTCCAACCTTCAGAGAGGGAGATATGGTAACAACAGAAAAATGGTCATGATATTTCTAAGGTAAAAATGTATTTGTGTTTAGACACACAGCCCTTATTGCAGTAGGTCACTCACAGGATGCGCCTGCTGCTGTGGATGAACTCTCAAAATAATTTGGTTTGGAACAGACGTCTTGCAGTCTCCTGGTCCAAAACAAGGACATCCCTGAGGTCACACTAAGTTTCTCAAGCCTGTGTGCATTCAAGTTTTGAATATTTCCAAGGGTAGACATTTCTTAATCTCTCCATATCCCCTGTTCCAGCATTTGGCCATCCTCATTCTGCATAATGCTCTCCTTATATCTAACAGGAATTTTCCTTGCTGTGGCATGTGCCTCTCATCTCTTCATCTTACTATAAACTTTGGGAAAGAGTTTGGTTTTCTTCTCTGCATCCCCCCATTAGGTACCTGCAAACAGCTGTAGGGTCTCCCTGGAGCCTTCTCTTCTTCCCGGTGAACTATTTTCTCTGCCTTGTGCATCATCTGCTTCCACACCCTCACTTTGATGGCTCCCCACCGGACTCACTCCAGTATGCCAGTGTCTTTCCCATATTGGGAGTGCAAAACTAGACACAATGTCCTGATAAAACCTTACAGGTGCCTACTGGAAGGGACGAATCACTTCCCTTGACCCTCTCGGTGCACTCTTGCTAATGCAGCCCAGCATGCAGTTGGCCCGTCTTCTTGAGCAACCTGAAAAATGTCCCTGCCCACGGCAAGGGGGGTTAGACTAGAATCTAGACTAGATCTTTAAAAGATCCTTTCCAAACCATTCAATGATTGCAGGTGTATGCTGCTTGCTGATATCCAACTCCTATATTGAGACTTTTCCTGTCAAGCTGCTTTGTAGCCAGCTGCACTTTGTACTGCTGACCACAGCCCTTTGAGTCGTCAGCCAATTTTCCACCCATTTTGTAGTCTGCCTGTCCCAACAGGGCAAAAACCTTCCTAATGTCAAAGTAAACACTGTCCATTGTCCTGCCCTAGTCCACAGAGCTGTTCTGTAGGGGGTGAGATTACCCAGGCCCAATTTGCCTTTGATAAATCCATGCATGTTGTTCTCAATCTTGTCCCTCATGTACCTGGACATGGCAAATCCAAGAGGACTTACTCCATCATCTTTTTGGAGACTGAGGTATAGCTTGTAGCTCTGCACATCCTTTTTCTTGTCCTTTATGAAAACAAGTATGACGTTTGCCTTTTTCCAGTCATCACAAAACTCTCCTGGCAACAGGAGAGAAAGCTTTGAAGTCATATTGGCTCCTACAGGTACATCCTGTGGGGTCCCATGGACCCAAGAATGCCCAGTTTGCTGAACTGGTCTCTAACTTCTGCAGCATGAGTAATGCTTTGTGCCCTGGGATCTTGCTGCTTGGCTCAGGAACCTGAGAGGCCAGAGAACAGACCATGCCCAAGGCACAGAAGATATGAAGCCCCCTGACTTTTTCCACACCCTTTGTCACTAGGCCCCCTCTATTTGTTCTCCACAGGGTTCACGTTTTACTTTGTCTGCCTTTTGCTGCTAGTATGTCTGTAAAAGCCCTTCTTAAAGCTTCTGATCATGAAAAGGGGACCTGTGTGGTGGCGGTGGATTTTGTTGTTATTGCCTCCTCTACATCTGTTTTCCCTCACATCTAAGTTAAAAAAGCTATTTTTGCTGAACTGCAGCAGCTGCCACTTCCCACTGCAGTAAATTAGGCTTTCAGAAGACCTCATCTTTGGAATTACAGTTCTGATCATAGTGTGGATTTTAATAGTCAATTGAGATGCTTATTAAATTATAACACTGTGCATTAGAACCTTTTCTACAGCAGTACAGAGATCTTGATCGTTTAGGTTTTATTAGTTTTGTGATTTAGTGAAAACATTAAAACTAAAAGCTAAATGCAAAACAGCTGTATAAGAATGTTCTATAAAACTTGGTAAACTGACAGACACAGCAGTAAAAATACTTTGCAAAGAAACAGCCACCGCTAAATGCCACTGATTTTAATAAAAAGACAAATGTCACCATCAGTTATGTTAACAAAGAGCATCCCTTTCTTGTTTCTTTTCCTAGGTTCATGATATTCAGTCTGTACTTCAGTGAAGCTTATCAGTGGATTTGAAAGTGATTCACTCTAGTGTTGTTTTTAATTATTGAATAAGATAAAAAGGCTTTTTTTTTTTCAGTTGAAAAAGGAGGATAGCATGTTATATAGGATAGAACATTGTGTGTGTCACAGAACAGAGCGAACACTTCTCCAGTTTTCAGAGGTGTGGATACAGCAGTCATGCCGCTGGCATCATGGTGTGGTTCTCAGTAGTGCAGCACAGAGTGGTGGCAGCAATGCCTGAAATCAGTCTTTTGTAAAAGTATATGTGTAAAATGCTTTGGTCATGGACTATATTAACGTGATGGTACTGATAAAGGGCGGTCACCTCAACCACCCATTCCTCTGTGCCAAGCTGGTTTAGGTATCCCGAATCATTTTGGGATGTGATACAAGAGGGTGATGCAGTAACACGGGGGTTGCTGCGCAAGCTGGTGGTACTAGGTGCTCCAGTAGTGTTAGCCAGATTACCAGAGAAGCAATAAGTAAAAAGGAGTAATTGCAATCAATGCACAGGGAGATGAGCTTTCTGAGGTTTGAACTATCATTGTTTAAAAATGCGTATGTTCGTATGCATGTAGGTATGTGTGTATAAACGCATCTTAGTTTTCAAGTTCCTACATCCATACAGCAGAGTTACTATCTACACATTCTTTATTTTTTCAGACATAAAAGACACTTTTGTATGAGATGCTGTTATCATTTTACAGGGGAAGAAATATCACTGAAGCACTGGAGCAGGTTGCCCAGAGAGGTGGTGGATGCCTCGTCCCTGGAGACCTTCAAGGTCAGGCTGGACAGGGCTCTGAGCAACCTGATCCAGCTGTAGGTGTCCCTGTTCACTGCAGGGGAGGGGAGTTGGAAGGGACCTCTAAAGGTCACCTAGTCCAGCTCTGAGGATTCTATGATTCTAAATAGGTACATTGCAACAGGTCTGTGTCAGAACTGACGAGTGCAGTGTCATTTGGCTTTATCTTTTTCATGGGACTCTCACCTGAATTTTGAAACAGATGAAGACTTACTAGGTTCCCATTTCAGTTTGGATTGCCAAGATAATTGCAATATATATCTGAATTATAAATAGAACTTTCAGTGCAATTATGATTAGGATTTCAGTAATAAAACTGTTATTCTTGTTGCTTTTTTTTTTTTTTACCTTTGCCTTCCCCCTCACTTGAATTTGATTTTAGAGCTCTCTATTAACCTGTTTACCTATGACTAAGAGTTGTCTTATAGATCAGGAGTCAAAGGTCTGATTTTATTGGCAGTAAAGGGCTGTGTGCTGTCAAAGCTGCTGTTTTCCCTTCATCATTGCCCGTATGCTTGCCTCTGACTTGCACAAAATAGTTTTGCCATGTGAGAAGCTTTTTATGTGTTTATAATCTTGTTGGTCCCACTTCTGTGAGCACCCCATGTTCTGTCACACTCCCTGAAGGGAGTGACAAACTGCACCAGCATACACGGAACTGCTGACCACAAGAACCAGAAACAGGAATGCAGTCTAGGCGGCTACCACAAATAGACCACATACCCTGCTGTGGTATGCCTTTACTTAAATCATTGGGAGTTTTACCACTGATTTTCAAAGGGATTCAGATTTCTGGAGGGGATACAGGTTAAGTTCAGAGGCACCTACTATCCATGCCTTGGTTTCTGTTTATCTGTAGCACTAACATATTGAAACTTAGTATGTTTACAGCTGAGTTTTTGTTTCATCAAGATGTCACCTTGGATTCCAGCACAACATTGCAAAATGGACTTGAGCATCCTAAAGCAGCTGTGATGCACAGTTTTGGTGTACACCCTATCATCCTGAGACAGCCTGGAGCAACATCAGACGTACTCTCCTGGAGCTGTACTGCTGTGATGATGGCGTGTCCTCAGCAGGACCTGGCTGGATTGCTCATGCAGAAGGGAAATATGAACAAGCTGAGCAGGTGTGCGGGTCTGTGGCATACACTGGGTTGGCACAATAATCCAGATTCTTAGCGTAATTTCCTTCCAGTCCTGATGCTGCCATTCAAACTTCTCCATCTCATGGAGGAGAAAGTGGGAGAACAGCCTGCTCCTCTACAGAGCTCTTCATCGTTGTTTCCCTGCAGTGCTTTGCTCTGTCCTGGTCAGAGACAATCCACTCAGCCCAGGGATGAGAAATTCCAGCAGGAGAAACCTCACCCTTCAGCTGTGCGTGCTTCACAGCACAGGACTTGAAGGCACACTGATGGCACAAGCAGTGACTTACGGGGGACCTGAAGTCCACTTGGGAGGAGCGGTGAGGTTCTAAAAGGTGTGGCGGCAACAGAGAATGTGCAAAAATGACAAAAATCACCTTTTGAGCTGTGCTGCGGGTATTAGGTGTGGGTGTTTTCAGTCCCTTAACATTCTTCTCCCTGAGCACGTCAGTTACATCACTTGCAGTGTTAAGGCAGATGACAGGCTGCTAAGAACAGCTGATATTGACTATAGCACTTTTAACCACACATTTTTATGCTAAGTGCTCTTACCCACCTTTTTCTACACCAGGATTTCCCTTCCAGGCTTTTTTTCTCACCCCCACTTCCCCAAGTGCTGCACTGCAGTTCATTTTGCTCTTTGGCCTCCTTTTGTTACTTAAAAACATTAGAGCTGCCACAGAACAGCCACCTGATACAATATTCTGCCTCCAGAGTGGATCTGATACAGTCTGCAGACACCTGTATCTGTAAATAAGGTGCCTGGGAAACAGGTGACTGTGAGGCCATAAAAACCTCCCTAAACTAATTCATGCAGAAATAAGGCAAGCTCTGAAAGCCTCCTGAAAGATGGGAGCTAAATAAACAGAATATTCTGCCAGCGTTAGCCACGGTCTGTGACCGAGCGCTGCTCTCTGCACAGCGCTGATAAACCCCTGCAGCTCAGCAACCGCTGCCAGAGAAGGGGAAAACCACAGGAAAAGGGGGAGCGTCCGAAAACTCGCTCTGAGCGAGCTCCACCGCGTACTTCCAGCCTCCAGCGGTCCCTCCCCCTGCCAAACCCTGCCAGCCCCTGGCTCCCGGCAGCGCTCCTGCAGCCGTTCTGAGCATGCCCGGCTGCCGGCGCATGTGCAGCCCGGGCCAAGGCTGCGGGGTACGGCGGGGCCCGGCTCCTCCCCTGCTGCCGGGACCCGGTGCGGCTGCGGGGCGAGCGATCCGTTCCGATGGACCAGCTGGGGAAGCGGTCGGGGCCGGCGGCTCGGCTGGACACCGTCCTCCGGCACCTGTGCCCGCGGCCGGGGACAGCCCCCGCTCTCGTATCCTCTCCGCGATGTGGTGGGAGGGGGCGGCGGGAGGCTGGCACCGCCCCGGGGTGGGGGGCTCTGCCCTGGCCGTGTCCCCGCGTGGAGCAGGGGTGCAGTAGGGCATCCAGTGCCCTGGCGTTTTGCCTGGCTTTTTGGGGTCAGCGGCCATCCCACCCCAAAAGCCTTCTCACTGCCTGGTGGTTCCTCGCTGGGCTTAGGTAGAGGTTTTGTTCGAGCTGTGCTTGTGAATGGGAAGGGGGGATTTGGAGGCTGCTTTGCAGCAGATCAGAGAGAAACGAGACTGGGATGGAAAGTTTTTGCCTTGATCTATTGTGTGTTTCCATAAGTTAAATGAAGACTGCCTGCAGATACTGCTTTTAAACTGACTGCCTTGAATTTTTGTTTGTTTGTTTTTAACAGAAAAAAACGGGACCCCCTAACTCTGTAGCCAGTTACAGGTGCTGCTGTTATGTAAATCCAGCTATGGAGGATGTGATATGAAGAGCCTGGGACAAAACTGTGATTAAACTGGGCTGGAACAAGAAAGATGTGTGGATAAAGTAAATGGCAGAAAGTAGTAAGAATAGGTTTATTTGACATATGTCCCCTCAGTGTACTGGTTTTGTTTTGATCTCTGGCTT
The DNA here is from genome assembly GCA_013399715.1 of Alectura lathami. Lineage (NCBI taxonomy): Eukaryota > Metazoa > Chordata > Aves > Galliformes > Megapodiidae > Alectura > Alectura lathami. The sequence continues at coordinate 492,384 of VXAV01006384.1, read as the reverse complement.
TGGTGAATCTGGCATGGCAGTCACTTTTCCTCCCAGAAAATGCCCTTCTATGAAGGGAGAAATGTCTGCCTCCTGTAGTTACTCGTAGGGATTGGTATATTAGAGACTGGTGGATATTGGAAATACTGGAATACGGATATTGGAAGAAGAGATATTTGTAAAATGATAACAAATAGCATATAAACTGTAGAAGTAAAGATCAACTCAAAAATGCAGCCAAATGAGAAAGTAACTGTGCAGCTTGAGTTATTTGGGTGTTTGACTTCTTCAGGCCAGATACTGACGATGCTGGCAGAGCACAGAGGAGCCACAGAGCACGGGGTGTCTGTGGGACAGTTTCTCAGAACTAGACGTGTTTATTGTGCTTGTTGTAGGTGTTCGGGAATTGGCACCATCCTTGACAATCTGTAGGGAAATGCTTTGGGAAAACTTCAGGGGGTCTGGAACGTTACTGTGCCTGTGGTTCGGTCTCTCCAAAAGCGAGTGTCCCCACGTGTTATGTTGTCTGCTCAGCTGGTTAACATCTCTGTTCTGTGAACACATTATTCCCAGTTGGGTGCGTGTGAGGGAAAGGGAAGGGTTTGAATAATCTTTGTCTTCACAAAAATTAGATGCCAGAAGTGGCAACTCCTTTCTGTTCCGTGCACCTCTTGAGTAATGTTAACACACAGTGACCCAGTCAGCCCACGCTTGCCTTCTGAGCCCTGTGGAGGTGGCAAGAACATACTGTTATGTGCCAGCACAGTCGCAGAGATCTGCATGAAAATGTTCATCTTTTTGTCCTTGCTGCTGAGTGAAGTTTCAGTACCAAGTGCAAAGCTGTTGTGAAGCTTCATTAGCAAGTGAGACTTAATCGTTTTGTAGATGAGATTGTGCTCTCTCTGCATAGGAGAATGCAGCTGTGTTTTAAACCACTTGAAAGGAATTGGGGTGGAGGAGAAGCCTGTAGGGTCTCATCTCTCTGTGCTTTCCCTGTGAAGTCTGGGAGGGATCTGATCTCTGCAGTAACTGGAGACATAGTGCACATGAAGTCCCAGGTTCACCCCACTTGACTTCTGGCTCTGAATTTGGCACAGCAATGATATGAGGGGAGAGCTGGAGAAGCACCTCCAGGGGACAACGCAGGTTTGGGATGGGTACAACTGCTCTCTGGAGCAGAGGGAGGGAGACTGGGCAAGTGAACATCTCCAAAGCATCGCATTGTCATGATGTGGCCTGCTCTGGAGCCTCAGGAATTTCGTACTGACTTTCCTACATGTGTGGACAAGGCAGTACTGTTCTGTTGTTTTATAGTTCTCTGCCAAGCATGCTGCTGGGAAGATGGGAAAGATTTCTTAGGAGCAGAATAAGCAAGAACAGGAACAGGGTGTCCAGTAAAGCAGGTATTTTTAAGGTGAACTGTATTGTAGGATTCAGATTCAGGACATGTGGATGCTCTATGCTAGTGCCTGTGTATGTTCCTTAAAATTTGCATTCCAGACCTGCGTTCCTACTTCAGCACAAGTTAGTGATGTTCCTCAGCCAGAGAGGTTCCGGTAAGTTATAACTTCCTTTGTAGAGAAGAAAACAAACAGACCAAAAAAACAAAAACACCTTCTGAACTTTTTTTTTTTTTTTTTAAACTTTGCAGAACCTAGTTCCCATGTGATCACCAGTCTTTGTGTAACCTTCCATTTTGCAAGGATATATTTTCCTTATATTTAACTGTAGTTTAACAACAAGGCTTAACTTGAGCAGATAATCTGACTGTAGAGGATATTCCCATGTGCTCCAGTATCTCTGCAGAGACTGAAGCTGCTGAGCCTTTCCTGTCTGGAAGGACAGGAAAGCAGCAGAAGCTCTTCATATTCTGCCTAGAAGTAGCCTGTGGCTGTGGGCAGAGGTGCTGGAGAGCCACGGGCACACTGTGTTGGACGCTGGCTGAGGCCATCCCTTGGGCATGGTAAATCCTGCCTGTCTGAGGAGCCGAGGTGGACAAGCGAGTGCCCTCGGTGCCTTCTGTGGGGAGGGCTTCTCCCTGATTTCGCCCCTGCACCTTGCTGTGCTGCCCTTGCCCCCACTCTGCACTAACATGTTTCTCCCGTGTGTCTCAGCTATACCCTGGACAACAACGTCCTCACCACAGAGCAGAGGCAGTTCTACGAAGACAATGGTTATCTGCTCATTAAGAAGCTTGTTTCCGATGAAGACATTGAGCGCTTCAGGTAGGGGACACTTGTCCAAGGTGCTGGTGGGTTTTGCGTAAGGCAGCATCTGGGAGAGGCTCTGGGATGCTAGATGAAGTTGGGCTTTACCTAAACAGGTGTGCATGGTGTTGCTGGATTCAGTGTCTTTGAGGAGAGTAATTTGACCAAGTGTGGCTAAAATGTGCTCTGTCTTCCCTCTGCTTTGCAGGAAGGAGTTCATAAGGATCTGTAAGAAGGAGGTGAGAGTACCAGGAGCTATGATTATGAAAAAAGAGGCCCTGAGATCCCAGTATGGCCAGTCTGAAAGCGTAGTTAATAAAGTGCAGGACTTCCAGGAAGATGAAGAGTTGTTCAGATACTGTACTCTGCCACAGGTAAAAAAAAAAAAAAAAAAAAAAAAAGAATAGTGGTGGAAAAGCATATATGAATGTATTTATGTTCTAATGCCTATATGAAGAAGGTTTTTTTGGTCCTGCTAAAGCTATATCCTGTATCTTTTATCATTTAAAGCCCCTGCATGTCACCCCCGTAAGCATATATATGAGGAAGGGATATCAGGCCATGCCCTAAGTGTTCTGTATGATCGTGGGATGGATGGAGGTCTGGAGAGAAAACAAAGCAGTGCTCCTCTGCTCGTGGGGTGGGTGACCCAGTCAGGAGTGTGACTAGCCCAAACCGTGCCTGGCTAGTAGGACAGATTAGCAGCATTTTCTGAACACCTTTTATCCTTCTGTTCTTCTAGGCAGGTCCAGCTTTGTAGTCTGGGTTCATGTTGTGACAGCTTTACAGAAGTGTGACCCTCCCCATCTTTTCAGCCGCACCCAGCAGCCTGCAGCATCCTGCTGTACCGTTTTCCATCTGGGCCTCCTCCCGCCATGCCCATCGGTGTGCCGTGTTGGCCCAGCCTTCTCCTCCTCCTGCTGTACCCTGGTCCTCAGCTGAGCATGCAGGTCCTCAACAATCTTCCCTCCTGAGTTTCATGTTTCTGATATTTTTCTGATGTTTTATTCCCTGTAGATCCTCAAATATGTTGAGTGCTTCACGGGATCAAACATAATGGCAATGCACACCATGCTGATAAACAAACTTCCGGATTCTGGTAAGGAGGTCTTGGAAAAGAGAGAAATACAGAAATTATTGTGTGTATGTTGTCTGTCTGGCCAAAACTGAGTTTAGTGCTTTAGGTAAGCTGTTTGAACAATGTGAGACAAATTGGTACAAAATAATTCTGTAAATTTGAGATGCCTTTGGCATAGCTTGTTTTCTTTTAACCATGTCTTACTGAGGTAAAATTTCTTGTATTTCAATTTTAAGTGGTGTTTTTTTCTTAAAGATGGCTGTTTTCCTGGGTGCACCGCTCATGTTCAAAGTGGGCAAGCGAGCTCCATATCCAGCCAGCTGCACTTGTACAAAGGCCCACTGTTGGAAACACGACATGCTTTTAAGCTTGACTTTTCAAATGTGTTGAAAATAAGTGCTTCTGTGGGCCTCAGTGAAAGGCAATAAATACAGAGATCATCCTTTGCTCAGAGTTTATATGCTCCTGACCTCGCTGTCACTTGGTGCACGCTCAGCGGTTTGACATGAAAATACTTGAACAGGTGCCAAAAGAAGGATTTTGAAGCCTGACTTTGGCTGCTGCTGGAAGTTGAAATCATAATTTATACAAGGGCAACGAGCAGGGAGAGAGGAGACCCGACTGGCCATGTTGCAGTTTTTCAGAGTAGCTTTGACTGCTTAAGCTGTTTCAGTTTAGCGAAGATGAGACCTGAGCTATGTTTCTTATGCTCGAGTGTGCAGCTTCTGAGCAGACACATAGTATGCTGGATTATTAAAATACTGAGCTTGTGAAAGTCATCCCCACTTGTCATCTTAGAAACGCCACAGAAAGATGGCCCTTTTGCTTGGAAATTCAACAGGAGACCATGTATTTTTAATGTAATTTATTTTCACTGTGACATCCAGTGACAGGACAAGGGGCAATGGGTGCAAGCTGGAACATAGGAGGTTCTGCTTCAATATGAGGAGAAATTTCTTCACAGTGAGGGTGACAGAGCACTGGAACAGGCTGCCCAGAGAGGTTGTGGAGTCTCCTTCTCTGGAGACATTCAAAACTTGCCTGGATGCGTTCCTGTGCAATCTGATCTAGGTGTTCCTGCTTTGGCAGGGGGATTGGACTAGATGATCTTTCGAGGTCCCTTCCAATCTCTAACGTTCTGTGATTCTGTGGTTCTGTAATGTGAAGCAGTGGGAAGCTGCTCCATATTTTAAGACCTCCACTCAGTAATTTTAAGAGCGCTTTAGGAGAGATGTGGGTCTCATGAGAGTTTCTGAGGCTGCTAAAGTCTAAATAATAAGGCAAATGAGGCCAGTAGAAACGCCCTGACTATATCTATCTGAGGGGTAAACTCAGTGACAAAATAAAACATCTAATATGTAAGAGGTTTTAGTGTGAAAGATGTGTTGCCATTTCCATCATGGGAAGAGAAGTAACAAGCAAATTTTCAGGGTTTTTTTTTTTTTTTTTTAACTTAAGGGGAAAAAGAAATCTTTAGGAAGAAGGCTAGGAGGGTGTTGGGTAGACTTTCTGGGGAGATTTAAAAAAAAAAAAAAAAAAGACTGAATAAGTGTCTGTTGGCACAGCACAGGCAGGATTGATTCTGCTTACAGCGCAGTGATAGATCAAGTGACTTCCTGATAGCCTTTCCAGTGCCTCTGTCCGCAGTTATTTGAAAGTCTTTGTACTGGGAAAGGTTTATGCAACACCACGCTGGTTAAAGTTCACAAGCTGGAGAGCAGCCAAAGTGAAGGGCAACAGCTTGGCATGCGGGTGGTGGAGGCCACCAGATGGAGTCTTCTGTGGGGTCACACAGCCAGGCAGCCTCCTGGAGTGCACTGTGTCCCTGTGCCGTTGCTGACCTGAGAGCACGACTGTGCTCTTGGTTATGGGTTTACACCCTAGGGATGAGAGTGCAAGCTGATCCATTTGGCTTCCAAATCAGTGGTGGCCTGGAGCAATACCCCAAGTCAGCAACGTCTCCCCACTGGCAGGCAGCACCTTCTTAAGACATGTGACAAGCGCAGTGCCTTGATGGGAAGGAAGAGGCCATGCCACTTTGAGGTTGAAGGTTTTGACCCTGTGTTGCAGATAAACAGACTTTTCTCCACCCCATGCATCAGGACTTGCATTATTTCCCGTTCCGGCCGGCAGACCGCATCGTGTGCGCCTGGACCGCCATGGAGAGGGCCGACGAGGACAACGGGTGCCTGGTCGTGCAGCCAGGGTCGCACAGGGAGCCCCTGAAGCCTCACGGCTACCCACAGTGGGAGGTAGAGATGCAAGGGGGCTCCGGGAACGTGCGTGCGGGGGTCACACTTAGGAGAGTTCACATGGTGGGATGGTGCGCAGGTCAAAGCTGAGGCTTTCAGCGATGGCTCTTCTGTCTTTGCAAACACGGGTGTGTTGCTTTGTGGCGGAGTTGCTTGGTTTGCTTCGCTCAGTGTAACTCAAGAGTAGCTCTCCTGAAACTGGGCAGATTTGCTCCTGTACCCAGCTTTGCCTAGGGCCTCCTGAGAGTGAGGTTGCTCTGGTTCTTTGTCAGGTAACATCTGGTAAACCATGGGGCAACGTTGGCTTACTCTCAAGAATGCTCCCCTAGCTTTGGACCTAGGTGCCTGATGGAATCCTATTCTGGAGCTGAACCCCAGACTGCTGGTTTGGGGCCAGGAGCAGTCTGGCACACTGTGGCGTAACTGCATAACCACGTGCAACCGTTTTCCAGTGTCCTTGCCAAGTCAGAGGATTCTTTCTCTGCCTGTGAATTCATTCCTGCTTGATGAGCACAGCTACTTCCCTGTAGAAAAGAAATGGAAAATTAAACAAGTGGCTGTAATTAAATATCCAGTGTTACTTTCCTCTTAACAGATGCTACCTGACCTGATGGTTTTATGGAGAGCAGAAAGCTGGACCCTAGAGGTGACATCAGGCATCTCTTGTGGGATTTCCTGGTGCTCTTCTCTGTTCTCTCCTGCAGAGAAACTCTTAGTTGTCAGCATACAGCTTCAGAAAACTGTTGTACCTCAGACTCATAGGTGGAAGACTTGTTGACAGGCAGGTTCTCAGTTGAGCGTACTGAGTGTACTGCCCAGAGGAGCACAGAGCAGGAGCTGTCTCTGCCTTTCCTCGTGCTGGGAATCTGCACTTGCTTTATCATTTATTTATTTATTTATTTATTTATTTATTTATTTATTTATTTTAGGGAAAGACAAACAAACTCTTCCATGGGATACTTGATTATGATGAGAAGAGTCCCAAGGTTCACCTTGTCATGGAGAAGGGAGACACAGTGTTCTTCCATCCCCTGCTCATTCACGGCTCTGGGATAAACAAGACGTCAGGTTTCCGAAAGGTAGGAGACCAACTCTTGCTTTATCTCTTATATATAAACTGGTCAAAATAATACCTCACTTCTCCCCCTCGCAAGCCCATGAATATCTGGATGAGCTGTTTAATTTTTTTTTCTTTAGCTTCCTAATATACTTTCACTCTCTCTCTCTCTTTTTTTTCTTTTTTTTTCTTTTTTTTTTAAACGTCTCTGTGTCTGGGGCAAAGGGCGTGCTGTGGGTCTGTTTTAAGGAAGACAGAGCAGGAGCAGAAATGAGGTGTTGAATCTGTTTGAAGACCGCTTGGCTATGCGTGCTTTTCCAATAGTTCCTTTTCAGCTGTCCCAATTATTGGCAGCTTCTCTAACTTCCTTCCCCCTGCCAGCTGGGTTCCTCATCTCTGAATATCAGGAGCCCCCATCATCCCATAATTTTATGATATTTAGCCCACATTTATATGATAACATGACCCATTTTTCTATTAAACATTTGATTTCACATTATCTATTTGTTTTGCATAGCTGTTATTTAACAGAATAACGGGAAAAAGTACCCTCCTTTTGTGGTCAGATCTGGTGTCGGAAGCAGATTCATCTGGGCACATCATGGAGCTGCAGCCTCTGTCCCTTCATCAGTACCAACGCAGATATTCCCCCCAGGCACTGCAACACTGGCAGCTCTGTTTACTTTTTTTTTCTTTCCACCCACATCAGCCCTTTACATGTGGCCCTTTCTCACAGCCCCAGCATCAGTTTAACTACTGTGGAATTCCTTCCTCTTGCAATCCTGAAGCAGAGAGTACATCAGCTACTGAGAGTCTCATCTGCTGGCTCGTTCCTCATTAGTGGAGCAACAGCCCTGAAACACGGGAACTTCCTCATATTGTGCCAGATCCCAGCATTACTCTGCATTCGGTGTAACTTAGCGAGCATGCCAGTGCTCTCTGGTCTTGGAAATCTGTCATGGTCTTGCTTGCAGCTGACACAGCTCTTGTAAGGAGAGAACAGCTTTTTCCAGCTTCTGTTTGTCGAATTCCTCTAGGCTCTGCTTAACCGGGAGCCGATTACAAAATCTGTGGGTTGAGGTGAATGTCCGGGTGCAGAGCATAGGAATCCTTACTGAACACAGAGCTGCTCTAGCACCAGCTTCTCAGATTGCCAGTTTAATCGCTGGTAGTCCAAGGTCAAGTAGGCAATGCATTGCTTGTTGTCATGAGCAGCGCCATTACTTGTGCTGCTCAACACTCAGGTGAAATCCAGGCACTGCAATACACCTGTAGCTTTTAAAAAATTGTAAGATGGTATCCAGGGTGTCTGGAAACATCCTGTCGAATTCAGATGTGTGGGGGCAGAGTGATAGAAGTGACGGGAGTGAACTTCATGTTAGTGCTTGGGGAATTGTTTGAGGAGGGGAGAAAGAAGAGCATGTGTGCAAGCAAGAATGTTTCTCCAGGGGGACCCTTGCAGGATTATTCTGAATGGAGGAAAGGGTTTGCTGGCTTGGTCTGTAAGGAAGGGGTGGGGTGTCTATGATCTGGGACACAGGAGCTTTTTTCCGCTGTTTTTTTTTTTTTTTGTTTTTGTTTTTTTTTTACAATCAGTTTGAGTGTGAGTGATGCCCAGTTTTCCCACACAGAGTATAAGCTGTCACTTTGCCAGCTCGGAGGGCTACTACATTGATGTCAAGAACACGACCCAAGCAGACCTGGAGAAAGAAATGCAAGAAATGCTACGCAATAAATACGACATGCCTGCTGTGGAACTCAGGGTAAGGCTTTGATGCATGTCCTCTGTTACATTTCAGTTCAGTTTTCTAAGTATCTCTTGTATCACATTTTTGTGCTTTTTGCTACTCCAGTTTCACAGATAAAGCTATGCCAAGTGCTTGGCAGAATAAAAGATCTGATACTCTGAGGATGGCTGCAGGGTTGTTGTTGTTTTTTTTTTTTTTCTCCTGCCGTTTTGCTCATAAGGCTGCTGCTTGCCCTCTTGCTGCCTCTGCTGGAGAAGTGATCTTGCCCTCTAGGCAGCTCCTTCATGTCCCTTGAGCTCTGGAAGTTCCTCCTCCAGCCCTGCTTATCAAAGTGGATTTGCTGAATGTACCTTGATCCCTTTCAGTGCAAGCTGAGTTATCACAGAATGGTTTGGGTCAGAAGGGACCGTGGTGATCATGCTGAGTTTGTGCAGACTGCGCCAGCACTTTGTAGGCAGCCGGAGTTGTTGTGTGAGCGAGGAGGAGCTGTGGGCTCTGCAGCTCTGAGGCTGCCGGCTCTGCTCCAGGTTTGTCGTGGGGAGCTGAACCAAGCTCTTTGCAGCTGTACTTGGACTGCATGGTGTAAACAGGAAGATGTGGGTATCTCTTGCCCTGAATTCGCAATGATAAGTGCAGTAAATTCTGTGCTCATCCATAGTGGCATATCCCCAGTTCTTAGGGTTTCAACTTCTGGTGGCAGGTGGATTTTAATTTTAAAACAAGGAGCCACATCTGAATGCAAAAGTTGACTGAATTATTATTTTTTTGTTGTTGTTAAATATAATCCCACATCGGTTGTTTAGACTTGGGGCTACGGCAGGAATGTGGGCAGTGATGTACATCTGCCTCAAAAACAAAAAAAAAAAAAAGAGGAAAAAAAGAGATGTGTAATGGATTGAAACTACTTGCTAACTAATTGAAACCATTCTGTAAAACAAAAAACAAATCTAAGTTCTTCAGGGATTCAGCCACTGAAAGAAAAGTAAGCCTTGTTACAGGAGTTGAATGTTTCCTAATGTTCTGAGTTTCAAATCCACAGCAGTTCCCGAACACAGCCACATCCAGTATCAAGGCAGCAAAGCCTGCAAGCGCTAGGCAGTGAGTTCCTTTTAAAGTCCTTCAAGGTCTAGGGCATTTTGAAGGCGAGGGCTTTCTTTTTTGCTGTTGGCTTTGTTGTTTGTTTTTTGTTCCCCCCCCAAAGTGTGGCTGAGGTATGACTGTGTGTCAGGCTTCCTTTTGCAAGCCTGGGCTTGACTATTGTCTGCAAAGTTACAGCTTGATTCCTGGAGTTACTGAGGCACACAGTGGAATCCAAAGGGATACCTAGTGAGGCTTGTTCCTTTTTGTGAGTGGAAGTGTGTATGCCCATGGATGCTGTAGGTGAGTCTGTGTGTTTTCTTGTAGCTTTGTGCTTTTTTTGAACAGAGCTGGAGTTTCCTCCTAAGGAGGAGAGCTCAGATTTTAAATTTTACCTTCACAAGACTCATTCTGAGAACTCAATAATCCTCACACAGAGATACCGAGACAGAAACTTGCCTGTGAAGCAAACTTGCTTCATGAAGCAAACAGCGATTTTTTTCCCTCTGTTGTACTGTCTGCAGCAATATCTGCTCAGCACCTGGCTTCTGGCTAAGGGATCGTATTTGTGTCCATAACTTCCTGCTGGCTTCCGCTGCACAAGGAGTATCGCTTGCTCGCGTGTATGCAAGCTGCAGTCAGTTGTGAGCTATTTCAGTCACCCAGAAGTGCACCCGGAAGCGCACAAGGGAGGCACAGTGTGTTCAAGCAGGTTAGGCTGTATTTTTGTTCTTGGTATTCAGGGTTTGAAAGGATATTCAGTAAATGATTTTCCTCTGTCTCATTTTTGTTTTGAAGGATATCTGGAACTTCCGAGCACGGCTCGTGCACGGGGAAAGAATTAATCTGTAGAACACCCAGGATGGAAAATGTGCCTGAGTGTGAGCTGCTCTGATCAGAGTGCGGACCCTGCCTCAGCAGGCGTAATGACGTGCACTTTGTTGGTAACTTACCCAAATGCTGCACTGCATAATCATTTTGTGCTGGTACAAAATCATCGCACTAAAGCTGAACAGCTGATGAACGTCAAAGAAAATCTAACCTAGAAAAACAGAGATTTGCTGTTGTTCTTTTAGATAATCAAAGAATTACAGTCTTTAAAGATCACCTTGATCTTTTTGATGTTTTCACTCTTGTTGTTTAAAAGTTTCTCCTGTGACGTGCCTTTGAGCTGATGCTACATTCATACAAGGGTATGCATTTGTTATAGTACCCAGCTTCCTTTTCTGTGCACAATAAGCACAATGAACCTGTTTCATGCGAGCCTTCAGGGCAGTGTGAGCTCCTGTGAGAAGGCATTGATACCAGCAGAGGGAACCTGTGCAAGGAACTGGGTAAAGGGCAAGCAGCAACTTGGATGGAAAAACGGGATTTTATGGGCTGGAGTGTTGCTGCTGGTACAGTTCCTCAAACACAACCTGGTGTAGTGTGATAGCTAACAGGAGCAGCGCTGGTGCAAGGTAAATGTGTGGCCGATAGGGCTGGGAACTACTGGGCCAGTAAACCAGCCTTCTGTCGGCCTTGCACAACTGATATGGGGCTGTGTAAAACAGGAGTCCTCCCCTGAGGCTGGCAGGCCTGGTAAACGCACCCTTTGGTGCTGCCTGGCCAGGGGGTGGCTGGGTGCCCCGGGTGGAAGGCACTGAAAGTGATCCTCTCACCTTTCACAATATTTTTCCCTGACTTCTGAAAGATTCTTTTGCTTTCAGAATCTAGTTTTTGAAACTCTGATTAAATTAGAGGAAGACTGCAACTGGAGGCTGTGTTGAATTATTTCTGTCACTCAGAAATCCTCACGATGTGTATGGAGTTGTATACCCCGGTATAAAACTGCAGTCTTCAGCTCTTTTTCCACTCTGCCCTTCCACCTGAAAAAGGCACCAGACCCTGCTGCTGCACCCCAAACCTGCTGGGACACCTGCTCCGAAATGCTTGTGGGATGGCAGGCAGCTCTGCTCTCTTTTAGGCTCTGATGTGATAAGAATCCAGAAGCAAAGTGTCAAGGCAAGTTTTACTGCTGGCCACCTTCTGTGCTCAGGGTTGAAGACAGACATCTGCAGGTGTGGCAGAGAGGACGTCAGCCTCGGACGCAGCTTTTGAGGTGCTGATGGTTTAGGGCTGCTGGAAGGGAAGCCAGGTGCTGGGTACCAAAGTTTTCACTTATCCAGCTGCCTGCGCTTGCAGGAAGTGCCCTTGTAAAGCCTCACAAAGTGTCTTAATCATGTGGAAAACAAGTGCTTCTGTGGAGCGAGGTAAAAGACAGTAAATACAGAGGAGGGCCTCTGCGTAGACGTTGTATCTGATTTTCCAGACTGAGTGTTCAGACATCAAATTTAGTCTGTGACTGCTGACCTCCCTGACAGCTGGTGCATGCTCAGCACTTTGATAGGAGGGCACCTGAACAGGTGCCAAAGGAAGGATTTTGAAGCCTGGTTTTGGCTCCTACTGCTGCAGATCAAAGTCTTACTTCATACAAGAGAAATGAGGAAAAAAGGAAGCTTAATTAACCGTATTACAGGTTTTCAAAGCTGATCCAGCTCTTCAAAAGCTTTTGCAGTTTAACGAAGCTGAGACCCAAGCTGTTCCCTATCCTGAGGTCTCCAGGCTGCGCAGGCACGTCGTGCATTGAGTTATTAAAGCACACGGCTTGTTGGTGTTGTTCCCAACAACTCCACAGAGCAGCTATGGACCCGAGAGCCAAGGCTGGGCTCTGACTGTGCCCCAGGGTGAGATTTAAACTCATTTGGCCTCAGAACTGTGTCAGCAAAGAGCATTCGTAGGGCTTTACCCCCAGCTTTGGGGCAGCTCCTGAAGCCACGTTGTCATGATGATGATTCACCATCCCCATGGAAACTATGTGCAACACCCGAAGTGCATGAACAGCTAGTTCTTCAGAGCAGTTCCTCACTGGATGATGAACAACTGGCCAGAATTTAATTTCAAGCGGTGCTTTTCTCCCAAGCAAGGATGCTTCCTGACTGGACCCAGCGTTGGAGGTGTCCTCAGCCCCTTGTCCATCTCCTTGTGCTTTTCTTCCTTCTCTCCAATGGAGAAAAGCTCTCAATAGTTTGAATTCAACTTCAGAAAGCAGGCAAAGAGCTCTTCAGCTGTGAGAGGAGAATTTCTCATAGTACTTTCAGGTCAAAAGAGAAAGGGAGAGGTCCTGCTCTGTGTGTGTGTGTGAGCTGCAACTGGGGAGGCTGAGCTGTGAGAAGTACCAGGGTGATCCAGAAGGCATTCTGGGTTCTCGTAAATGGGTCTTGATTAGCAGGGCTACCACGACAGCAACCAAGACATCAGGGCTCCTAAAGGCAGGAAGCCCCCTCTGGATGCAGTTATTGACATTTGTTTGGCTGATAACGGGAACACCATCGACCTCTGCTTAACCAAGAGCTGGTTACAAAATCAGCTGCTTGTGGGCGGTGGGAGCACAGGTCGTGCAAGGAGAAAGAATTTATCTTTAAGGTGGCCTCTGAAGGCCAGGATGGAAAACGTGCCTGAGCACCAGCCTCTGCCTGCCGCTGCTCGTAGCCAGATTTGTGGGCGTTTTGCCCTCTGCAGAAGTAACTGAACCAAGTTCTGCATTGCAAAATCACTTTATGCTAATTCAAAATAATTGTGCTGAGGCTGAACAGCTGCTAGACTTCAAAGAAAACCCGACCTACAAAACAAAGAAAAATGATGACAGGAGATGTGCCTCATTTCTTGATTATTTTTTCCCTAATATCTCTCTTGATATACATTTGGGCAGATACTATATTAATGTAAGGTTATTAATAATCTTAATGATCTTTATAATTGGATGAAATTAATGTTATTACTATAAGATGCTATGCAATGTTATGTTTTCTAAGGTTTCCTAAGCTGCTCTACCCTGAGCTAAGCTGCAGCACCCTGACCCTGCAGCAATCCTGCCGGAGCAATGCAAGTTCTGCCCCTTCCCCAGGTGCCTGTTGCACCTCTTGTACCACCTCACTCCCAGTTTTGCTGCTTCCCATCCCTTCAGGTTGGGGAGGGAGGTAGCAGGGCCATAGGCAAAGGCTGGCATGCTGCTTTGGCTCACTGTTAGTCGTGTTTGTAAAAACCGGGGAAGGATCATCTGTGGCAGTAGGGCAGGGTGCGCTGAACTAACATTGCAGCAGGAGCTGGGGACTGAGGCTTGTTCAAGGTGTCTAAAACCAGCCCTGATTTCACCAGAGGTAATTATGAGCCCAGCTGGATCTCATCCTGCCCTCTTCGCTCTGCTCACAGGGCTCCTTGTATCTGGAGCAGCAACCCTGCAGGCAGGTGAACGTTTCCTGGCTGGAGAAGGGGCTGATTTATCAACTCGCTCTGCAAATCTTTTTCTAAGTGGCTCATAGAATGCACCATTGGCATTGTATTTCCAGTGTGGTTTTGTTTAATAATACAGAGGATGTGACAACTTCAACAGCTGAGCTGGGTCAATCCACCAGCGGTGCTAACAGCAGCTGCAGAGGTCCCTATTTTTTATCCTTGCACGCACGGGCAGTGCTAGGGCAGGCTCACAGCCACTTGAGCTAACGCAGCCCAGCATGTGGCTGGCTTTCTTCATTGTGAGGCTGATGTTTTTGGTACCTTTCCCAAGCTGGGGCAGCCCCATGCTTTGGTGTCAGCGTGGGTCCAGCTGGGCTTATCGTGGCAGTTCTGCCTCTGGTCTTGTTCCCAGTGTGGGTGGAAACTTACAGGCTCAGAACCGACCCGAGATGCCGCAGGCTGCTCTGTCACTGCAGCTTGTGTGCTCACAGGGCAGCTCCCCTCCTGCCTGCTTCTGCTGGGCTGGAGCTGTTTCTGGCATAAGGGAAATATCTCTAGAAGTAGACTGAGGCACACCTTCACCTTCTTTGCACACAAGGATCGGTGGAGACTGTTGCTTTCATTCCTTGTCTCTGAAGGAGGCCCCTGCCTCACCCCTGTGTCACAGTGCTGCCTGCACTGGTGAAGATGAAGCGCTGCCCCACCTCTGGCAGTCTGAGTTCTGCAGAAACTCCCTTTCTATTGGCCAGAGATGAGAACTGGAAAAACCCTGAAGCTTTCAACTTGCTGACTGACAGCTGATTGTGGAGTTTCACTCTGGATTTGTGGACTCTGAATGAGAAACCCATGCTTGTCTGAAAGACAAAAAAAACTGTGGGAGCCAGAGTTACAGACCGTGAACCAACTCCTCTTGGTGATTCAGCAACGAGCTCTCAGGCAAACCAAGATGCTGAGCAAGCAACTTGCTCATCCTCTTCCTCAGAGGAATGATACCATACAAACCCGGAGTGCTCCATTGCACAGTGTTTATTCTGAAGGAGGCAACAGGAGACATTTCCAGGCAGTGACATAGTTCCACATTTAGTCACCGACCAGTGACATCCCCCCACCCCCCACAAATGGTATCAAAATAAGACTGAGGTGAACATAATGTGCTGAGCAAATCTGCCCAGCAGAAGCACCACTTGGAGATGCGGGCTGCAGAGTCTGGAGGTAAACCTGCCCTAACTTGCTTCTCTTCCAGCCCCTGTGCAAGCAAACAGACGAGGTATTGACAAGACCACTGGGACATGAGACTGGCAGTTTCACCAGAGCCTGTGGGTTTAGGTACCTAAAACATTCTGTGACATGAGCTAGAGGCAACAGAAGGTCCAGGAAAATCTGGCTGAATTCAGCAGGCATCCCTACAGAAAGACGCTGTCGGAGACATGCCTGTAGGGGGACAGCCCTTCTCCTGAGCCACCCCTTGGAGCCCTGGTCCTGCTTGACAGAGACAGCTCCTGTCCCCCTGGTAGCTGTGCCAGCATCAAAGGTCCATGTGGGACTAACTGGGAAGGATTTCTGGAAAATCTAAAAAGTTACAAAAAAGGGGTAGAAGCTATGAAATGTAATTACCCAGCTCTTTAAAAACACTCGCAATACACCACATTTATTAAAACATCCTTTTCAAAGTGGGAGCTGCAGGGCTGTAGCTGTATGAAGGTTGTAGTGCAGGTGGTGCTGGGAGAATTCTGGGCAGCCTGCAGGGTACACGCTGTGGTCTGCAATGCTAAAGGCAGAAAAGTGTTTCTGAAGTCACAGGTCAAGGAGACTTAAGAACCACCTGAAATCAGTTCACAAGGGTTCGAAGTCAGTGATTTTGGAACCAATGAAGACTGCTGTGTGGCCACAGTCCTCTCACACCCTTTTTCTGCCACCAGCACAAGGTTGGCATTACGCACCACATCAACTTCAAGTGCTTACAGAGCCTACAGTCCTCCCAGGTCATGATGATTTGTCCTTAAAATTCTGGTGGGGTCATTATAGATATAAATTGTGGGATTCCTAGGCATTTCTTGGTTCAAACTCCACACTACCTGTGTCTTTTCTAGGCTAGGTCTTGTAAACAAGCTGTTACTAAGAAAGAGCAGACATGAATGTGTATTTCACATGCAGCCTTATTCAGTCAATTTTAAGAAGATCAAAGCTGGATATCCACACAGTGATTTGGTGGCAACTTTGTGGATGTCCTTCTCATGAGGAATTGATTTCTCTGCTCATTCATCCCTAAAGCCAGACTCCTCCTGGCATTCCAGTAAAGGTGTGGGTTAGACACAGAAATCCATCCCTGTGTTGTAAAAACATCAACCTGAGGTCACTTAAGGCTATTGAGGAATTTTGGTTGTTCTTCCCCTCTTGGTAACAGTGTTTCTCCACCGATCTTCGGACCTTTTTTCTCCTAGAAACATGTATTATGGAGAAAGGAAGTTAAAACACAGTAAGACATTTCCCCGTTTTATGACAGAAGGTGTGGTGGGACTGATTAAATACTGACAGACACTGCAGGAATTTCCACATTCTGAATTCTTACAAATATGGAAAAAGGAAATTCTCCAGGGTTAATTAAAACAGAGCTTCAAGAACAGAAAGCAGGAGAAACTCCACTAAAACACAGCCTGTAGGTACCTGTAGGTGCCTGAGAAGATGCAGAGCTGCTTGGCTTTGAGCTTTGAAGGGCACTGAAGCAAAGCGTGGGACAAAAGCACCAGAAGCAGCCAGGGTGCTGGGGTGCTCAGAGGCTGCAGGTTCACACTTACCTTTAGCATCCCGTCTCGCTCCCACTTGAAGAGGCCACAGGTGCTGAAAGATGAAGATGGCAGGTGAGGACCTCTGCAGTGCGTTTGCTGCTCCAAAACTAGCCCCACACCTTTCCCACACCTCTTAGCAGGGAGGAGTCCAACATTCCAATTTTAGGACATGGTTATGTGACTCCCAACACGTTACTCACGAATGGGCAATACAAAAGCCCCAAGTGCTGTTTTTGGCGGGGCTCATTTCTCACCTGCAGGGCTTTTTTGGGAGCCTGTCAAGGGCAATAGCTCGGTTGCCACAAGGACATTTGAAAAATCGCTTGATGCCGTCATGCCAGTGGTAGTCATGGTTATCCTGCACACAGGTCTCCAGAGGCTTGAAGTAGGTGTAGTTACACTGTCAGGGAGGAGAAAGAGTTGTGAGTGCTTCACCAGCACGCCAGACCTGTTTCATGGGCTGGGGACAGCTGAACATGCAGAGCAAAGCACCTCTGTCTTCTCCCGCCTGGAGGAGCCCAGCTGTCTGAGCAGCCATCACCCCAGGCTTTGCCACTGCTCCTTCTAACGCCGTCCTCCCTGCTTTGCCACCATGCTGTGGCCCTGCTCCCAGCGCCCTGTGGGGCACATATAGTCCCCGTCTGTGCTGCCCCCAAAGAGGTAGGAAAGGCAGTGGGACAGCAGGGGCTGAAGCTCCAGAAGTGGGAGGAAACTCCTCCCTTCCCCTCAGCACATTTGGGATAGTAAAAACCCCTCTGTTCCTCTTCCTGACAGCAAAGTCCCAGGAACTGCAGGCAAAGGAATCCCAGTGTTATGCTTTTCAAGGCGTGGAGTTTCATTTATCACGGAATACGGGGTGCTGAGGGTCCTGGTACAACAGTTCAGGGATGAAGCTGATAAACGGACGCCAGAAAACCAACATCCGAGGAATCTACAGTCACAAACATCAAACTGAGATGTTGAGCATAACACTAAAGCCTGCCTTGACAATGTCTTCATGTCTGAGTCGCTCAGCATGCAAGCAACAGTCACAAGGAGTGGAACTGTCTCCGTTTCACACCTGCACTGGACCGTGGCCAAGTGAGCGACCGGTGGCAGTCTGCAGGATGGCCCAGCATCACTTTGTAAATCTGTGCCCCACTCACCGGCTATCACCCCGACTCCACCTCACTCACCGTTCTACACGTCACAACTCGACATTTCACTTCCTTAATGGTCCTCATCTTCTCCTCCATTTCTTCCTTTTTCACCAGTGGCTGAAAGTATTGTTCTTGTAGCTCAGCCTCAGCCTGTGGGGGCACAGGAAATGAGGTACTAAATAAGCACATGGCTAATTTCATTTTTAAGGCAGAAGGATTTCTTTGATCATCCACTAACCAGGAAGCTTCAATGCTCCTTGTAAACACAGCAAAAAAGAGAGGATGGCAACTTGAGCTTACTATGGCTAAGGTAAGAATTCTGTCTTGCCAGCAACGTGCTCTGTTTGCTCAGAGACTTCTGACACTACTCATCAGGACAGCTTGGTGCCTGTGACATGTTTGGGTGCCTGCTTCTTGTCGAAATCATTACAAGGAGTCCAAAGAGCAAGTAGTTCTAGGCCATCAGTCATGGCTGGGCTGGGGCCATACCTCTTTCAGGACACCTGTGTGCTTGGACTTGGCGTTCAGGATTTTCTGGAACTCTTCTGACTCCAGATAGGCGAGCTGCTCACGTAGTTTCTTCTGGGCAGGCTCCAGTTCATCCACATCTAGAAAGACAAAAGAGTTCAGTCCTACAGAGACCAAGTTCGAAAAAGGGCTGTGATCTCCAAGCACAATCACCAGAGGAGATTTTGGACATGAAGTCTTGGACATCTCGGGCAGATGCTCAGGTCAAGCAGCAGCCTTCAGTAGTTCAGGAGAACGTGAAGCTAAGCTCAAAGTTGGCTTCAGAAAACAAAAGCATTTTCTACATAACATTGCATCTCCTCTCAGAGCACTGTGCCAGAAGTTTCACACCACTCCCAGGGGAGCGAGCATTGTTGTCTCCCTTACTGATGGGGAAGTTCCATAAGAAATGAAGGAACACATCCAAGCTCACACAGTGCCACCATTAGGGAAACTCAAGTTCCCAGGTAAATTCAGGCACCTTTCCAGGTGGAACTGTTTCTTGTTTTCCCTTGGTTAAGTCAGCTATGCATTGCTGGTGCTCAAGTGCTGCACAAAAAGGAACAGGGATGAGGCCAAGGAGCTGTCAGAGATGACATCTCACACTCCCTCCAACAGTCTTTGAGTCAAGACCACTCTGCAAAAAAACCCTCAAGTTCTAAACAGACCCAACTCAGCCTCTTTCCAGCACAGCAAGTCCTTCACCCAGCAGGAGTGCTCTGTTCAGCAGAACATAAGCATATTTTTTTCCATTCTATAAGCTAACATTACCTACCATTCTCTGTTTCTGCATTCTGTGCCTGAGCAACATTTTTCTCAACTCTTTCAACAATTCCCAGGACATCATCAAGATCAGCTCTTTTCCGCTTGACGCTGTTTGGATCAGTTTTAGCAAGAACCTGGCCTTTTGCTTGCAATCGGTGCACTGCAGCCAGCTAGAAAACAGGAAAAGCAGTGAGGGAGCTGGTGACCAGCCTGGCTCCCACGTTCCTATTTCCAGAAGTAGCAGAAGAAGTCTGTCAAATGGAGGAGACACAATCCACTGACCTGAGCACAGAACTGGCCTGAGAGGCTCAGTAAAATCCCCATCTCTGCTGTACACCTAATCCAACAAATCACCCAGCCTCCAGTCACTTCCCAACCCATAGAACGCCTCTTCCAGGGATGTTATCAGGAGATCTCTGCAGATGTGCATTAACTGCTTCACAAATCAGCCAGTCTTCCAGAGAAAACCAAAAGGAAATTGCACACAGCTATTCCTTTACATACTTGCAAAATGCCGGGCTCCTTCCTAAGAGACTTGCTGGAAGAGGTACATTTCTCAAACACGTGAACAGAGCGGTACCAAGAAAAGAGCACTGAGCTAGCCTATCTATGAAGGCAGAAGACTCCTGTATTCCACAAATCAGATTTCCCCTCACCTCCCCTTCTTTGTACTCAAAACCCACTCACTCAAAGAGCTGTTACCTTTTTGGCTTCTGCCAAGCTGTCCAGCTTTGGTTTTGGAGGTGGAGACCCATCGAAAAAAAGGATATCTTCACCTTCTGAGAAGCCCGTGCCCAGCTTGGGCCTTTGAGGAGTGGACATTTTTGCAGCTTTGGGGAACTCTGCCCCAGGTGTTGGGGAAAGGAGCGAGGACTGTCTGGAGGAGGATGGGAGAGCAGGGCTGCCAGCTTTGCTTGTGTTCTGGAGAAACCTTTAGAAACAAAAGTAATCCACTGAAATAGGGGCACAAGTCAAAGAGACAGAAAGGCCTGCAAAACAGATAGGGATGTAAGGGATGCAGGCTTTTTTTTTTTTTTTTTTTTTTTTTTTTTTTTTCAACCTCGCCTTTTTTTTTTTGTAAACCAACTGGCCTTTTATTGCTAGAAAAGCATGCAATAATTCAGGCATTCAGGAGAGCAAAACAAAACTGGTGAAGGATTCACTGGGTCACTGAAATCAAGAAGTCACTAGGAGAAGTGAGCAACTAATTGCTTTCCAAAACAAAAACCAGAGAGGCCTCAAATGAAGCTGGCAGATGGGAGCTGAAAGCTGAAAAAAGTGGGCTTTTTTGTGGAACAGGTAGGCCGTGGGACTCTGTCACAAGAGTCACATAAATACAAAAGTTTACGTAAGTCATGGTAGAGGTTGGACAGGTTTGTGGGAACAAATATCCTCTCAGGGATCTTGCAATAGACACCACTTTTTAGCTTGGGAAGTCCCCAAAATACATACTGCTGCAGACTGGAAGGGTATTAGGGGAAGTATCATCATGATTGTACTTTAGGTTCTGTTTTGGAACCTCGAGGCTTTGTTTGTGCTCCTGTTGAGCCCTTTGAGGCTACTAGGCTCCATCAGTCTCAGTTTCAGCAGTACTTAGAATGTTTTTCTTAGGTTTATTAAGAAAAATTGCACTTGGCAAATTGTCATGTTCAGAAGACCCTTGCAGGCCAGCAATGAACAGAACCAGAGCCCTGACCCCAGCTGCCTACTCTGATCAATCTCTTCCCACCATGCCTTCCAGTTGTTGGGCTCCAGACTGGAGTATTTGATTCTCCNCAGCTGCCTACTCTGATCAATCTCTTCCCACCATGCCTTCCAGTTGTTGGGCTCCAGACTGGAGTATTTGATTCCCCCCTGAATTAACAGTGTGAAGTTTTTATTGGGGGAAAAAAAAAAAAAAAAAAGGAAAACACCTCCAGAGCTGTACTTTGGGCCACAATAACAGACCCCTTCCTGTGAAAGTCAGTATGTATTACCGCCTCTGGATCTCTTCAGATCGCTTTTTTCTGGCCTCCAGCAATTTCTGTTTCTGTTGCTTGAGCAGTGCTGATGCAGAGATAGACTGGAAATTGGTCCCTTGCTTCTTTTCAGCATCTGTAAAACAAAATAGAGCAAAAACCACCAATGTTTGCTCAGAAGGAGATGAGTGTTTTCAGGAGTGGGATTTCCTTCAGGCACAAGGCGTACCTGCTTTGGTCCAGTGCTTGCAGAGGTTTCGTGCTCCAAAGGTTGGCTGTGCCAGCAGTTCTTTGAATTCCTCAGAACATGACACGGGTCTCTTTGCTGCACCTGGAGCGGAAGAGGCATAAATCCAACAGATGTGGAGCCAGGAAGGGAAGCAGACCAGGCTTTAGAGGTGTAACTCAGTCTAGGTTGGAAGTAACCCCTGTAGGTCACGTGATCAAGCACCCCCCCAAAGCAGGACTAACTTCCCTGTTACATTTGCACACCACAGACATTTCAGCCCCTTCAGCCATTTTGCAGTCAGTCAGCCCCCCACCAGCTCTGCCTGTCTGTAGAGTTCCCCCCACTCCCATTTTTAGACAGCTTTTGCTCGAAAGCCCCGCATCCATCACATCTTATCCTTGGAGACTTAGGAGCAGCCAAAGGCTAGAGACAGCCTACACACACTGTTGCCTGAAATGGTGGGAACCGAAGGAACTGAAGTACGGATAAGACATGGAAGAAACATCTGGAGCACATGGTTTGAATAATCTGTCATCTGCTCTCCATTGAGTGTAAAGGTGTAACATGAAGTGCTTTTCAATTAATGTCTAAATGCTGTGGAAGGAAGATGCTCCGAAGATGACAAAAGAAAGCACTAGAAACAGGCTGGGTACCCAGTAGGTCCCCTGCATTGCAGACCTGTCTCTGATTTATACTTAGTATTCCTTGGAAGCTTCCAAGACTGACAGAAGACATCTATTTTAATCAATTAAAATAAATTCTCTGGTTCAAAGTTCCTTCAACTTCCAATTCTCATTAATCCTGCAAAGATCTTCTGTCACTGTCCAAAGACAGAATAGGAGACTTAATTCAGGGGCACCACAGGAAAAAAAGATGCACAGTGCTACACAGTTGCTTAGTTACATTTGCCTTGCAGCTGTGATCTCGGGAAGAAAGGATCTACTGAGAAAGCCTGCAAAGGTCCATCTCTGTAGCAAACAAATTGCCAAATTCATTTGGTGAGTAGCAGGGTCCTGGGACACAGCTACACATCAAGCTGAAAATATCTGGAGGGTGAAGAGACAACATGGGTAGTTAGGTACCAATTTTCTGCCTGGTTTCCTGGACAATTGCATCAGCTCCTCTCACGACCATATTGGAGAGGGTGGTTTGAACCTTCCTTTTTGGCACTGCAGCTGCTGCACTAGAAAGAGGAAACAAAACCAGATCATCAGATTTTTTCCAAGCTTAGAACATGGACAGAAGCTTGAATGCTAGCCCAGTGCCTCAACAAAATTCCAGCTGCCCTTCATTTCATCCAAATTGGTGCTTCTGTCCTGACATCTTCGGGAACTACATCAATCCAAATCCAAATTCTAGCACAATGTTTAGGATCTCCTATTTCTCACTGGGTTGGGATATATATTTCTTATGCACTCAGAATACATTTGTCATGGCTAAGCCTTACAGTTAGCTCTGAGGGGTGGGGAAGAGCCTGGAATTGCTTCATTACTGGGAGACACACGGGTTACCAGACGACAGTGGTAAGGGAATCAAAGCAGTGTGCAAGCACAGCATGTGATCCAGCTGTGACTCAAGTCTTCCCACAGCTGTCTTCAGCAGGATTTGGATGAAGGGTCTGACCCCTCCGCCCTAGTATGAGATGCACACTGGCCTTGGTCACTTAATAATACACAAGGTGTACCATCGTGTCTTCATGAACACATAGTGACACTGGATCATTTCAGTCAAGGGAGGGAGGAGGAGGAAATATAGAGCACACTGACACTGTGTCTGGGATGAAAATGGAATGAGCCATGACAAAATATGGTAAGGGAATGGCACTGAAATGTACTTGTCTTGGAGACTTGAATGCTTGGGACCTGATGATAAAGGCCATTTTATCTGCTGAAACACAATACCATCTGGCTTCACAGTACAGTAATAATCTGGAGGTGAAAACACACCTTTCCACATCTCATCACTGACCGCTGAAATTTCCCCATCAAACAGCAGCTCTTATCCTCTGAGGGCAGAAGTATTACACCCTACATGGGACATTTACTCCAGTTTGATGAATACAGTTAAGTCAAAGGGAGCTCTAACTAAACAGAGGCCCTCGGAGAGAGCTTCAGACTCACTGGTAAACAGGAGGGAAATTCTATTGAAAACCTGGGAACTGTGCTGTAGCCCAAGGGAAACGTGGTTTGTCTTACACTGAGGCTGCATATGCTGTTGACGAGACTCCTCCATAGTAAAATCCTTCCTGACACAGCCTCTCCTTCAAACTGGGATTTTTCCGAGCAATTTTTTTGGGAATGCGGCCACCGGAAAAGGTGGACTGCAGGTCTGCCCGCTTGGAGCTGAGCTTCTTGTACTGGGACTGTATGTGGTACTGACAATACTCGCAGTCGTTCTGGAAAGAAACCGAAGAAGTCAGCTGAAGTACACTAGTACATACAATTTACTTCATTCCCCTCACCCACACGTAGCCTTCTGTGGCTAAACTGAAGTCACATTCCCATTGTAGCATTCCAGCAATCACCCAGAGCAGCAAACACACACCCATGCTCCAGGAATAAAAAATAAAATTAAAACTGCCTGTGCTAATCACTGGAGAAAAGCTTGTGCGTCAAGGACTTCTTCCATCCCACCACTTTTTCCATCTTCTCTCTTGCGGCTGTGCAGGTACAAAGTTTCTGGCAGCTTTTGGGCACGTTGGCCCAGGGAACTCATCTAGTTAAGACCATCTCCAAAAACTATTCCCAAGAAAAACAACCTATTGTTCTACCTTGGCTGAGTTCCCCAGTGCAGTGCATGGCAGCTTGCACTGGCACAAAGAATAATGAAAGGGTGTGGACATGGTGACAGTCACGAGTCAAGACCATCTCTTTCCACTGTAGCAATAGCTCTGCATTCAGGGAACTGCAGTGCTGCTTGCTGCTACAGGCCTGTCACAGAAACAGCTCCCCTGGGCTGCGTTCCTCAGCTTTTCCACCTGTTTTAATTACTCACAAAACAAGATTCAGAAAAAAGTAGAAGAGTTGGAGCATAAGTACAAAAGCAGCAGCTAAATCTTTACCAACACCATACAGGATTTCCTAACTACTGAGGTACAAACCAGGTTCACAATCTGTGCGCAGGGATCACCGTTCTTCTTCCTGGCTTTGCAGGTGCCCATATCCAGAGCTTCACCCATGAGCAGGATCTTCTGGGGGTGGTCAACAGACAAACACACCTAGAAAGAAATCGGGACATGCCTTGAGGAGGACTGGATGGGCTTCTCTCTAGATGTCACTGGTTTGATTCTGGTGCAGTTTGGTAGCTCTGGTGTCAGCAATGCAGTCTTAAAATGCAGGCTTCATTTAAGAAAGCCACATGTCCTGCTCAGATTGAGAAAAGGCTCCGTTAAAAAAGGGAAAGTTTCCCACAACGAGATGAAGGATGTTGCATTTCTATGCCCAGAGCCTCAGGAGCCCAAGGACCAGACCTAGCTGTGCAACAAGGGGATGGTCCTGTCCAACCGTTTGGCTCTGACGCCGTCATGGCATCTGCACTTGGAGGTGGATGGGAAGAGCAGACAGACTGGGGTTCTTTGTCCCTTCCGTATGTCCAGGTGCAAACAAAACTGACTCCTGTGGTACAAGAGCAACATCTTCACACCATGTAAAGATACTGGGACCTGTAGGCAAGAAATCCTTTTTGCAGTCAGTTTTACTGCAGTTCTAAACGCGTACATTTTAGCTAAGCAGAGCCTTTCAATATCACTTCTACGTTACATCTGGTGTGCCTTTTTACTCACCAGCAGGACCTTCTACTGCTTATTCATGTTAATGTAAGCAATTATATAGTTTAATTGACAATTAATGAGATTCTTAATTTTTCCATTTGGAGAATTTAAAATGCAAAATACTGCATCACCAGCTACTAGACTGAAATTACCCTTGACAGAAGTCAGTAAAAACAGTTTCCATTCCAGTGCAATTAAAAACATATTAAAAAAACATTTAACTTATTAGCAAAATGAAGCTACCTTAAATGTTTTGATACATAGAGAAAATTGATTTATCATGTTCTGGATTTATAAGTAATTGATTAAACAAATGAAATACAATGTATCAACTTACTATACATATGACATCACTTGTTCTATAAATCAAACACTGCTTCTTCTTAGTCATAATTTTGGAAAAAGGAAACACTTTCCAATCACATCTCATGCTTAAATTAGGAGGGAGAAATGAGCTTCCCCTCATTTTTCAGCTTGTTGAGCCATTTTGGCTGAAATAGGCATTGCACTGAAGGAGCTGAATAAACTGACATGAAAATACAATTCCTATATCTGCAGAAGATATCTGCATCATTCCCCTCTAATGAAAGGAAAGGGAGAACTGGCCTCCTCTGATGTGGAGAAGGCTGAGGTACTTAATGAGTTCTTTGCCTTGGTCGTCACTGCCGGTCAGGCTGCCCAGGTCTCTCATGTCACTGAAAATCCAAGCAGGGACCGGGGGAGCAAAATCCTTCCCTGTATAATAACGGAGCAAGTCCAAGACCACCTGATGGGACTGAACATCTACAAGTCTATGGGGCCGGACAGGATGCATCTCAGGGTCTCGAAGGAGTTGGCTGATGTGGTTGCCAAGCCACTCTCCATCATATTTGAAAAGTCGTGGCTGTCAGGCGAGGTCCCCGGTGACTGGAAAAAGGCAAACATCACTCCCATTTTTAAGAAAGGGAGAAAGGAAGACCCGGGGAACTACAGGCCGGTGAGCCTCACGTCTGTGCCTGGAAAGATCATGGAGCGGATCCTCTTGGAGGAGATGCTAAGGCACATGCGAGATGTGATCCGAGACAACCAGCACGGCTTCACCAAGGGCAGGTCGTGCCTGACCAATCTGGTGGCCTTCTATGATGGA
>VXAV01006384.1:436360-459403 GCA_013399715.1 Alectura lathami | reverse complement strand
TGGGCGGGCCGCAGTGAGAGCGTGGTGGAACTTTTTTTTTGAATGAGCAACAAAGGTTCTGCGAAAAGTGAGATTCCTGAATATGTACGAGCTTACTGTTTTAGTCCCTTTCCCCTTAAATTATGAATTTACCCCTGAAGTATGAATTATACACAGCAATCACCTCAAAATTTCTCCGAAAACGGGAGGTCACGGGCTCTGGCCACAAGGCTCTTGCGCTAAATCCACCCTGCGGGGTGATGTACAGCGAAAGAGGTGATGTCGCTGATGTTTGAAGGCCAGCCGTACCAGTCCCTGGTTGGAAAAGATAAAATACAGGCAGACTTTCTGTGGAGGCTGAAGGAAGCAAGAAAAAAGTTCCAGTAGATGGCAGGAAAAAATCTGGAGATGCACTCAAATATCCAAACAGAGGAGTGTTCAGCTGGGTGGCTGGAGTGGTCTGGGGGGTGGCTGGAAGGCTCCACAGGGTGGTTGTTCCGACAAGGCCGGCTGTGGGGTGTTGTTCTGGATTCGCTGACCCAGCGGCCCCGAGCTGCAGCAGTTGCCCGTGCCTCAGCCACATCACCTTGCGTCTGCCTTCCCTGGGTGGGAATCGTAGGCCATGCAGTGGTACCTTCGGAGGCACCTGCCTCTCCTACCCAGGCATTTCCCAGACTGCTGCAGCCTGAAAGCAGGATGATGGTAACACAAGTTAGACTTAGGTTGGTTGGTTTGGTTTGTTGTGTTAATTTCAGGCAGTGGACTGGCTTACCTCTTGCCCAATAGTGTTTTTACTACTTACCAATTCCTTCTCTTTGGCTGCTCATGGCCCGTGTGGCCCACACAGAGCATCCCCCTGCTCTCCATCTCACTGGAGTAAAGATGGCTTGCCTGCCTCTGCAATCTGAGGTCTGCAAATCCAGAGGTACCCTCCTGCTCACAGATCTCACGCCCAACCCACAGGACTGTTTCTCACCTCTTCCCAGTCTGGATTTTGAACCTGGAATTCTGTCTCCTATTCCACCATGGGACATTCTGTGACACCAGGAATGTGTCTTGTTGAAAACAGGAATATGTGACAGGTAGTATTTCATTAACTGCTGGAGTCCAGTCACTTTAAAGCACAAATACATTTTATCTTTCATCTAAGAGAAAGCAAATTATTCTTAAACTTGTGCTAATGAGTATCTGCTGGCCATGGCACCTGTCATGACAGGTCTTTTGTTCACTGTGTTAAATGGAGTGTACTTAATGATGACAACTACAGAAAAATCATCCTCCCTATTGCATTAGTAGGTTTAAGTGTATTTTGTCTTCATTCTTTGCAGTTCCTTGTCTCTCCTGTTTTGCAATATTAGACCTACTGCTTTATCCTTCTATGAAGACCTACTTCAGCTAATGCCTGTGTCTTCCTGTTGGTATTCCTGTGCTAAGATTCCTTCTCTTACTGAAGCCTCTTAAAATGATTAATTTTGGCTTGACAGATGCATAAGTAATGCCTCCTTTGGCCTTTCACATTGATTTTCTGTGTTTTCATTAAGGTTAATGCTATTCAGATGAAATCAGATCTATTATCATTCTATTAGTTTGATTTTGGACCAGTAGCATTTCCATCAGCTTTTGACAATTGCAGAATCCATAACTATTGCAAAGCTCCCATAATAAAACTGGATTCAAGGAAAAAAGCCCATAAATCCTACTGTCGCAAGGAACTAATTAAAAGTCAATAAGAGATTGCATCTGCTGGGAGTGCTTGTAATTGATGAAGAAGGGTGCAACCAAGCCAATGAATATCTCTTCACAACAGATTTCAGCCAGCTCTTGCATCGCCTGAAATTATGGATGAGGCTGTGTGGGAGCATGAGCTATAGCTAACAGAAAGCAAGAATCCAGAGTCTGCAGTCGATAATTAGAACAATAGTGACAACCACAAAAATGAAAACAAATCCTCACTTTAATTACAAGGGCAAGAAAGAGATTATTTTTCCTGGCACTGGTAGCTGAGAGTTCACTGACAATATGACATGAGAAATGTTTGTTTTTGCACACTAAAATACAGCGAAGGAATATTTTCTTTGCCACAAGAAACACCTATAGACATTTTTCTTGTGTATATTTTAAGAACATTAATCTACTTGGAATGAAATGTAAATCTTACAGTATTGAGATCTTTGTTTTGAATTAATCAGCTCTGGAATATTTTTAATTTCAGGTTTTAACTGAAATTCTGAGTCACCACAATTTTTATTTATAATTCTGCTAGTGATCTGTTCAGTGTGTTTTCTCCTCCTTCATCCACAGGACAATTTGGAGAAGTGACTATCTGTTGAAGTAGGTTGACAAGAGAATTTGTCATGTAGCAGTACAAAAAATCTGCTCTAACATTGCACATTCACTTGTGGTATTCAGCATCCCTAAGGCTTTCTCCTGTAGACTTGTTCCATTCTCCTTAGCTCAACATTGTAAGATGGCATAAGCTATGTATGTTAATTTTACTGCACATGCTTCTCTCCCACAGGTTGTACCATCCTTCTAATGTTGGTCTGAACTTCGGAATACAGAAGTGTATTGACCACCCACAAATGACCTGATCATTACTTTCACTAGAAGGAAGAGCATTTCTCCTCCCATACCTGAAAAGTTGTTGTCTTAGCTATCACTGATGGACAGCAGTGGACTTCATACCACAGCTTGACTTCTTTTCCTAGAGAGTGGTCTGTATTACCTTGCCTTGCAGCTCTCTGAAGCTGGGGTCTGGTGGAGTTTTCCATGCCCCCTGTTATGCTAGAACATCCAGCCCCAACCAGAGCCCCTGTTCCCGATGGGTGAATATGCCTTTCCTCATCATCAGGCAAGGCACGGAGCTGGGATCTTCTCATGGAACTTGTGAACACAGTGGAGAGTAGCTAATATCTCTTAAAACTGAAATTGAGTGTGTCTGAAAGTAAAACTCCTCCCTGAAATTTTAGCAGTAAAGGCCACAGAATGGTCACTGTTGATCACAGAGCATAGTCTTGTATTTCTTTCGGACAGGTGATTCCGGTCATAAGCCATGTCATGGAGGGTGACCTCATGACTCCTACATATGTGCAACATTCAAGTTAGGGTGCCTGATGTGTGAGGAAATGTGTTTGAACACTGAGTCTTACTTTCCTGGCTTAGTGCTTGTTGGGAAGGGACTGTCTTTTTGTAGCTCAGGTGACAACTGCTTTCATCATTTCTGGTGCATGTGAAAACTGAGACAGCTACCAGTGCTAACACCATTGTAGCCATATCATAATTTTTCTTACCTTTCAAGATGTGTTCTAACAGAATTGTTATGCAGATGATCACATAATACAAGTATGGGAGTAGCTGTTTCTCTCAAATGAAAAAAAGATGGCATTGATGGAGATCTGTGAAATCTTGAACTCATCTTACCCCATCGCATCATCCTTGTCCCTCACCTGATGTATCAAATCTCTTGCTGTTCCCTGCAGCTCCTGCAATGGGGTACAGTGATACTGTTATCAGAGACCTCAGTTTTCTGTTCAGAATTTCCCACTTTGGACTACTTGAAGCTTTCCTGGTGAATGATTAATGTTACAATTGTCTTTACCCTGTTTTGCTATGTTCTGAGCAGAATTCCTGTCACTTTATTAAATACACTTTTTACCACTTTATTGGACTGATGCTGAAAAGCCACATATGAACCTTCCAGTCTTTTGATCAGATTGTGCAATTTTAGCAACTTAGGACAACTGTGGTACTGTCCTAATAGAGTTGGTTCCAAGGGAAGTCAATCATTCTCACTCCTTGCTTAATCCAAAGGCCAGCACAGTCTGCAACTGGTAGACATCCCAGTAGTTCACTGGGAAGCCTCTGGTGAGCACGGTCCTTTGGGGGGATTTTATGTGACTATCTCCACAAAAGACATTTCCCTCACCTTTACCATCCTACTCATTTCCTTCTGCATTAAGGAAATGCAACCACCTGAAATCCAGTAACCCGATTCCTGCCTGCTCACCTTTATTCTGAACATTTCAACTGATTAGTCTCTCAGATAAGTACACCCAATGGTTAAAATAAAGTTTTAGGATCAGGGCATCTTGTCTTGTGTTAAAACCATTACAAAGGCATAAATACAAATTAATTACAAATGCATTTTTTTATATATAATTTTGCGCTTTACCTAAAACTACCAGTTTCCAGAAGTCTGCCTACAGATCACACTGCCTATATAAGCAGGAGGCTCCTAACTCTGGCAATCCATCACCTGAGACCAGTGCACTGTAACATCAAGGAAGGGAACATTCAGGCCTATTGTAGTGTGGACTTTGAAGTGGGTGAGAAAAGAAGTAATTCATTGATATTAAAAAGAAAATGTTGAACTTTCATATTCAGTTTGCACAATCACCCTACCCTGCTCCTTCTAAATACCCAGCCCACAGTTCTGGAAATTGGAAAAAAATGGACCAGGCACAAATGAACCCTGCTGGTGCCCTCTGTGGGATGAACAGACCTACCACAGAGCAAGATGGCACAGATTTAATTACTGGGTTATAATGAGGTTAAAGGGTGTTGTCCTGGTGTATTTGCTTCTAGAGATTCAGTTTTGAACAGTGAAGGAAAAAAAAAAAATCTTCCCCTATCCCAAGGTTAGCAGATCAGTCCAAAGTCATTTGGAGGCTTCCTTCCACCTGGGAAGTGCCAATGTGACCAACGCTTTCCTTGAGCACCAAGATGATGCCGTAAGGAGATGGCATTTTGGGTGCTCAAAAGCTTCCATGCATCTCTTTGGCTTTTCTTCTCTGCTGGTTTCCAGAAGTGCAAGTGTTAGTCATGTGCAAGAGACAATAAATTCTTCCTTTCTGTGGATCCTGGAAATCTACCCTCATTGTTTCCTGCTGGTCATGCTTGTTCATATTTTGTTAAGAGTCGTGTATATTCCTCCCTTATTTAACAGGATATTAAGAACTATTTTTTTTTTTTAATTGAGATAAAAACAAAAGTGAGGACAAGAGCAGAACTAATGCATTGCAGTTCTTTCTACACAAGCTTTCCAGCCACAGGAATTGGCAATCCCATTTTAGCCTCCGAAGTATTAACAAGCATAGATAATTTTACACTTGCAATAGATTTATTTTGAGATTTGAAAATCCATTATACTCCTCTCTTTAAATTAGGTTACATCCATTTCAGCTTTTTCTAGCACAATACTGTACAGCTTCAAATGTATTTACTAAAATAAAGAAGAATCAAGACAACACCTTAAAAATAAACAGCTCTATAAAACCCAGTGACTTGGGCACACCAGGAGCTACATATACCAGACCTAAATGATCTGTCTTAAACCTTATCCACGGCCAGCTGAAGCAAGAAGTTACATAAGCCATCAAAAATATAACATCAGATTAGTATGGTCACAAGGGCAGCAATAAAACTGCCATCTGGAGAAAGAGCAGGGTTCATTTTAAATGCTCGATGAATACAACACACTCCATTTTACTGGAAGCTTCTCAAACAGCTTTTTAATGTATGAGTTTCCTGATTAATAGTATATGAGAGATGAAGTATTTACAGGCTTACAGTAGTTTAATTGATTGGCATACATCTCATCTCCCTTCTGACTCCAGTCATTCAGCCCAGTTCTGTGGGCTGAGCACATCAGGGGAATGTTCCTTAAGGATTTCATTGCAGCAGACACACAGGGAATTTCGTAATGCATCCACGCTTTTAACCTATAAGAACTTTTTTCCTAATGCAGATTAAAACAAGTTCAGTGAGTACAGGGTAGGGTAAGAGTTTCCTGTTTTCCCATTGAATAAAATGAGAAAAACTCTGAAAGTCTCCTTCACTGGGTGTACAGTTGAGCATTATTCTAGCAGAAAGAAAAAAAAAAAAAAAAAAGTTTGGCAGATGAAATTCCAGTTGATGAAGAATTGGAGGGCATTATTTAATTAATGCAGTCCATAACATGAATCTGCAGCGTGTCCAAATCAGGCAGAATTTCTTCACATTTTGGACACGAATATATTGAGATATTCCGCTGCTCTGGCCATTCCTGACTACCAGTTCCTGCAAGGAGAGAAGATGAATAATTACTTGCTTCATTACTTGATTTTTTCACTCTTTTTATGCAATGGTTGAAAGAGGACTGGCTTGCTCCTAAAAGAGAATCATGCTCTCTGCAACAACCCAGTTGCCAGAAAAGCCAAAGGGGAGCTGGGGAGTTGCTTGCAGCCAAGCAAAGCTGTTTTAAATTGAACACAGCAGGGCCTGGCCCTGTGAGCTCGAGGGCTGCTTACAGTACCTCTTTGCACAAGGCGAGGCGAGTGCTCCCGGTCTGGTGCCCTGGCTCCGTGGCGATTCTGCATCTCCGCCAAAGAGTTTCTGAGGAGAAATGGGGCAGTCACTTAAAAGGGCTCTGAAACACAAAGACTGAACAGAAGGGATCTTCCCTTTGCCTTCAGAAAAGGTAAGAGGATTCAAAGTAACTCAGAAGATTTCCACCTAACTCATGTTAACTAGTCATGCATTTAGTTCACAACTGATGCTCAGAAACAGGACCTAGAAACACTGCTGCTCTGTGAGATAGTGCCAGAGTCCTGCTGAAATCACAGTCAAGCAACTGACTCCAGAATTTAGGCAGCTACACACCACACACATGAATCTGAGGGACACTCCTCTGGAAAACTCCAAAAAATTCTGAGCCACTCAAGGCAAACTGCAAATCTGATTAAAGCAGAAAAGCAAGTTATGCAAGAGAAACGGTTCAGAGGACAGTTAACAGGACATACAAATTGACTCTTCAAATTCTGGGCACTCTTCTTGTATCCATAGCTTCAATAAAATGAGTGGTGGACACATGGTTGGTATTTCTTTTTTGTCTTTTTACAGTTAAGATTGCTAAAATGGTGCAACATCAGGGTATTACAGTACTTGAAAATACATATGCTCGCTTATTACTACTACTTGGAGAAGGAACGGATATCCCTGGCACACATGCAGCAAGCTTAGCTGCAGATTCACCACTAAAACTGAGACCAGAACCCAAAGAATCAGGAGGGAGAATTTAGCAAGTATGAATCATCCAAAATGAAATCTTGCTGAAGTAAGATGCTTTTGAGATTCTATCACAAGAAGTGAGCGAACTGCTTTTTTTTTCTCTTTTAAAATTCAAATTAACCAAGACATAAATATCTGCAAGCTTGTTTGCCTTTTTGCTGAGATCCCAGTAAGACAACACCGGTCAGCTTGAGCATGCAAGGTAACAAGACAGAACCAAAGGCAGCTCAGCCAAAGTGTGTTCTCACCGGCCAAACTCTTCAAGGTTTTGCTGTTCTTTCAGCAGGTATGCCAGCTGGACGGCCAACTGCTCCTTCTCCTCATGGATCTTCTCTCTTGCTGCCCTCTCGGCATGGAAATCAGAACAATAAACCTCCATCTGATCAGAGAAATTAAATCATGCTGAGAATTCGTAACTTAGACTGAACCAAGTCATATGTTATACGCCAAAAGAGCAAACTGTACCACAGCCTGCATCTGCTTAAAACACTCCTACAGCACCTACGCACTGCAAAGTGACTATCTGTACTACATACAAGGTGAAGAAGACTCAGTAGCTTCTTCATTTTGACTTCAAGCAGCTTATCTGGGACAGTGCAGATGGTGCACAAAGGCTAGAACGAGGTACGGAGCAGCAGTGAGGAGGTGACTTGACCCGTGACACAGACAAATTGGTGGCCAGACCAAGATGCCTTTTTTTTCCTTTTTTTTTTTTTTTCTTTTTCTATTTGCCTTGAATGTGAAGCAGACCCTAGACCCTTTTTAGTCACTGTTTACACACATTCTCAGGTTTGAATAAAATCATCCCTAAAACATAAGCAGTAATTCTTGAGACAGTGCTTTTAAATCTAAAAACATTAAATATATATATATATTCTCAGTTTTTATTTGTTGTGCCAGACTCCAGTGTACTCCTACAGAACCACTGTATATGGTGGTGTAGGCTCTGCAGGGATCTGCAAGGCAGGCGAGGAAGGGAATTATGTTTTGAAATTAAGGAAACAGATAAGACTACGTTCCAGACTGAGCCATTAAATGACTCCTTCTGGTTTCTGAATATCATGTGGAGGAACTAGCCAATTTCTGAAGAACTCCCACCTGAGCACGGAGCACAGCCATGGTTTCAAGGTCCTCCTCTTGCTTAGCAATTATCTGCTTCATTTCATCCATCTGGAGCTGCTTTGCAGCAAGGGCTTGTTCTGCCAACAACACCTTTGCATTCAGTTCTTCCACCATGACTTTATCCACCCTGTCCAGCTGCAAGGAAGAATTATGAGTAAGAGATGAACGCAGAATATGGCATTGCTTGAAGTGGAAGTTTGCTACCTGCTCCTCCTGCCCTTGGAAAAGCTTTCAACTCCATGGTCATCAAAGGAACTTGCACTACGCTAGCAATGTTGATTGATCTTCAATTGAAAGATTATTTTTGAGCTTTCAGACTACGTTGTATCAAGTCAAAAGAGCACTCCCTAATGAACACTGTAAAGAACACTTTCCAAAATTATACAGAAGAATCTGGCACTTAGATGGAGCCTCATTGTGGTAGATATTCTATTTAAGAATACAATAATGCCTAGAACTCTGCCTTCCTACATTTACAGACATGCTGTAGGACCACCTACATGCCTTTGCATATCGCTGGTCTCTAAGGAGTGGACTTCACCCTGCACTGCAGATTTAACCTTATCTAGAAAACACCACGGAAGTACTGATGTGTGGATAAGTTTTCTGTAACTGACAGCACAGGATCTATGTTTCTCAGAGCAATCCTTTTACGTTGAATGCTATATCATGTGAAGAGACAATTGTTTCCTGCCTGGATTTGTTCCCAGATACATTCTCACATCCCTTCCCACCCCATACAACTTCATTATGATTTCTCCTGGTGATGAGTTTACCTCTTTGAGTTTCAGTTCACTGATTGTTTTCATTGCTTCAGTGAGTTCAGAAAGGACTTTGTTGTAAGCATCCTGCAAGCTATTGTATCTTGTCCTGTTTATGGAAAGAGGGAAATGTTTGAAACACTTAGAAGTTCTTTGAAAGATTTGGTATGCTTTTTACCATCTTTCATTCTGCAAAACTATCCTGCTTGTCCCAGTTGAAGACTTAGAATCATAGAATCATAGAATGGCTTGGGTTGGAAGGGACCTCAGAGATCATGTAGTTCCAACCCCCCTGCCGTGGACAGGGCTGCCAGCCACTAGCTCACTAGATCAAACTGCCCAGGAACCCATCCAGCCTGGCCTTGAGCACATCCAGGGATGGGGCATCCACAGCTTCTCTGGGCAGCCTGTTCCAGTGCCTCACTTCTTTCCCTACCTGTACAATTTCAGTTTTATAGGGGTCTAAGAGTTAAAAATGTATACACAAATCAGACTTCAGAAAAAATAATCCAGCTCTTTGCAAATGAATCTGCATTTCTGATGAGAAAAAATTGTGCTCCATCTCTCAACATCTCTTCCAAGGAGCTGCGCGCTGCTCTACCCACAGACTGAGTCCAAACAAAGTCCTTACTGATTGTCTGCATTTCATACTGAAGAATCCACTACCCAGTATTTTTATATCAAGTTACCAGTCTTGACTTAGAGACTTCAAGTGATAGAGAATTAATCAGGAGAAGAACCAGACACAGATTCCAACGGGAATGAGCAGCTTCTCCAGCAGCCAAAGACAGCGCCTTCAGACAATGGAGCCTCCCCATACAGCTCACACTGACATTTTCACACTCCTCACGTGGATTGCTCACGAAAGGGAGGGGTGAGCCAGAGCAAACAACCAGTCTCTTTATCTCAGCTTCACTGTGTGTTTACCTCTCCTAACTGCAAGAGTAAGACAGGGATCACTGACCTCTTCACTGACGTCACTTTCCCATCACTGTCGCCACTTGACTTGGCCCTGCTCTCCAAGCTGTGGGTGCATTCACCCCTGCTAGTCAATGGGGCAGCTGCTGTCACTTTCCGGCTTACTTTACTTGCATGTTATACTTGACCCTAATCTGCCTTTGGCTTTATGACAAAAGGAAGATGCAAGTCAGAGCTTACAGCTCAGATTTTTCTCAGTGAGGTGTTCACTAGGCAAACAGATGCAGTCTGGGAGTAATGTGGACACTCCAGATTCAAAGTGACATAGATGCTGAGGTTTCTAGTTCAGACTCTACAAACATAACATGGTTTCAAAGGCTGTAGAACACAACACTTGTATTTCAGACTAGATTTCCCTTTGGTCAGGTTCCTCTGAATTTCCCTTCCTTCCTAAAAATATCTCCCCATGGTAAAAAACCAAGTCATACTCACTTTTCTTCCTGTGTCTTGGCTTGTTCTAGCTTGACCTCAGCCTGCACACTCTCCACCTGAAGCTCCAGCTTCTTGATGGTGTATATTAGCTGCTGCTTCTCCTCCAATTCTGATGCAGTAGCTGAGTTTATTCTTTCCAATACCTGGCACCTGACAGAACAAGGGAAAAAAAGAAAAAGCTCGATCTGTCCTGTTCACCTTTTCCTGATGGATTTGGCACAGCGGGCATAATGAAAAAAAAAAAAAAATCTTTCTATGCTTCATTTGAAAGGCTTATTTTGATGAACAAAAAGGAAAGATGAAAATATATCTGTACACAACCATCTGAAAATAAAGCTACTAAACTCAATGCCTTTTTTTCTTATTATTATGAGCCTTAAAGAAATGGAATTTGACAGAAATCGAAGCAAATAAAGTGAGGCTTTTGTATCCACTTTTTATGAAGTACAGATTGGCTCATGTGAAAAGGCTCCTAACTAGGTCCCTTAGCTTCTTCCCCTCAGACTAGAACATGGAGTGATTATATAAAGCAAAAACCAAGATTTGCCTTTATATCAAGAAGGATCAAAACCCAAATCTTAAAATTCCAGTCAGTGGGGTTCTATTTGTAGAACTAGGTTGGCAGCTCAGATTTTCTGACGATTACTGTATTTCTGTACTTTTATCTTCACTTAAAAAGAAGGTGCAATCTTTTACAGCATTTCCATGAAGCAAATACATGTTGACATTTGTAGAGCTAGTGAATTTCCCAAGGTGGGAGTTGTCATAAAAATATTTACTGGGTGTCACAGCAGCTTTTGTCCTTCTGATCCTTACTTTTCTTGAAGTTTCTTCTGTATCAATTCTGCTTCTTTTAACTTTGCGTGGGCCTCCTGAAGCTCTTTAAACAGAGCACAAACTTGTTTATTCAGAGTTTCTACTTCACTGCCAACCTTTTAGAGAAAAAAATAAGGAAAATTACATATGGACAATTCAAGATAGGAAAATTGCAGGCTAACTAAGAGTTTTAACCATGAAGTACTATTCTTTTCCCAGGGAAAACAGCAAGAGTCAGTCTGCACCCACTGTGTGCTTAGTAGTAAGGCCCCTCCTGCATGGCTTCACAATTACCCATCACTCCTAAATGTGGCAGAACTGCATTTTGACTTCACACTTTGATAAAATCTGGGTGACTCATAGATAACTCTGTTACTCTTGGACAGAATACACGTTATGCAGGTGGGTAGCACATCTACATTCCCTTTCTCAGAGCTCATGATTTAACACATGTGGGCAAAGCAGACAGTGATTACCACCACTCCCCTAAACAGTTACTATCTGTCAGAGAAACAAACAAATGAGAATCCTTAAGTAGGTTTCCAC
Source organism: Alectura lathami (assembly GCA_013399715.1). Taxonomy (NCBI): domain Eukaryota; kingdom Metazoa; phylum Chordata; class Aves; order Galliformes; family Megapodiidae; genus Alectura; species Alectura lathami. The sequence continues at coordinate 447,722 of VXAV01006384.1, read as the reverse complement.
TCTCCTACCACTGGCAGGCTCTTCAGAAAGAGGTGTGACAGTGGATATAGAACAGAAGCAGCAGTTTGGACACAGAGAAGTAAAGGAAGCAAACTAAAACGTTACACTTTTCCTCCTGCCATTCACATCCTGCACTGGCATTACCCCTTCCATTCTAGTTTCTTCCATCCTTTCTTTTCAGGCAGAAGACAGAGGACACAGACATTTTTAAGCACTGTTATTTATTTCAGTTACATATGAAACCCTTCCAGCCAACTGGCACTCTCCTTACACACACCAGCCTCTTTCACACGCGTGAGTACCAAAGAACTGCAAGTCTTCAGCTCTAACTTTTTGAGGCAGAATAAACAACTCCAAATGGTAACTCCATTACCATTCATTCCTGAATCGATTTTGCAAATCAAGAAGAAAATTATTTCTAGTAAAACTAGTACCAGTTTTGTTGGGAATCTCTGGTCCTTTTGTTTGGGCTTCAGAGTAAGAGCAATGAAGGATACAAAAAACAGGCAAAAAGCAGGAGGATGAAAGAAACAGCAGCAGTATTCTCCTCCAACAAAATGCACAGAGACCTCAGGTCTCAGTTCTTAAAATATCTCCCCACACTCTAGAAGAGGTGAAACCTCTGACTCCTGCTGCTTTGTGGTGTCTGTGGGTACATCCTGGAGCTGGAAACCCTGGAATCTCATCATCATGCTAGTATCAGTTTAACTGTCCCCAGTACTCTAATTTTCTCTGATAATGTTTTATCTTCTGAAATGCATGGGAGGTCTCAAGTCCAGCTTGGGAGTGAGCTAGATGGTTGTGGCTGAAAAGATATCGGGTGTATCAGGAGCCTGCTGCTCTTAATCCTCAAAGACAATTGCCACTTTTCTAACAGGTAAAGTCTGCCACTTCACCACACAACTGAAACAACGGAAGTTGTTTATCTGTAACACCTGTGAACACTTCCAGCTTTCACCTCACAGCAGATGTGGGGAACAGGAACCATGAGCCCAGTTGACAAGGGTCCTCTGAAGGGGCATATACATGGAAAGAATGAGGGCCGTTACAAAGACGTCTCTGTGCTGACCTCAAGATCAGCACTGAGATAAGAAGCATCTGGCTCAAACTGTAACTAAGGCAAAGTTGAGATAAAAATACTGGAAAGAATTAACTGAGACATCATCTGCCTTCTACAGAAAGGACATCTCACGGCCTGACCACAAACTGGTACAAGAAACACTGGTCCGTTCAGCTAAGCCAGCCCTGCCCTAGAATACTCATCCTGGCCTTCAGAAGGGCACAGGACTCCAGCAGAACCCATATCATATTTGACAGCACCACACAGCACCTCAGGTAACCCACACTGCCTCACATACAGGCATTCTTAGCTGCCTGTATTAAGCAGTTGCACTGAACCAGAAGGGATCTCTACTGTTACGGAAGCTTTCCAAGCTCTTTTCAGTGGTGCCCAGTGCCAGGACAGGAGGAAACAGCACAAACTGGAACACAAGAGGTTCTGTCTAAACATCAGGAAACACTTCTTGACTGTGTGTGGATGATGGAGCACTGGTACAGGTTGCCCAGAGAGGCTGTGGAGCCTCCTCCTTGAAGATCTTCAAAAGCCACCTGGACGTGGTGCTGGGCACCCTGCTCTGGGTGTCCCTGCTGGAGCAGGGGTTAGGCCAGATGGACCCAGAGGTGCCTGCCAACCTCAACTATAATGTGATTCCGTGATTTTTACACAGTTACCCCACATGGAGAGGCCTACGTGTGTAGGCACATAAATTTAGATGTCTGAATCTGGAGCTGAGTTCCAACCCCAACATCCATTCAAAGCCTAAACTGAAAACATCAGACTAAGCTTGCCTGAACCTGTGTCCCAATCCAAGATAGTTATGCTCCACCGTTGTAATACATCTTACTAGAACTAGGAAACAAATCATACCAGGTGCCACATGAGTTCCACATAGAGTCTGTTTTACAGTAGGCTGCCACTGGATTCTGATCTAAAAGCTGACCTAGCCAGCAGTGAGGAAATTTGTCCAGTTTAGAAGATTTTGTGGAGATGGAGATGACTGCATCCCTCTCTGTTTAGTGGGCGGGGCCAAGACAATGAGTCATACCTGCCGTTATGCCACACTTCCCTAATTCTTGGCCGTCGACCATATCTCTTTTTCTTGACTAGTGTAATTTGGAACCACCTTATAAGATGTGGAATGGAGATTTCAAAATTCACTTCCACGGCTCATGTGGGGTATTTGTCCCTTCCTCCCCATGTGCAAGTGGAAATCTAGACCCTGAAGTTGTTGGCCTCAGCTCAGCTCAGGATGACAGGTACTTACAGCCTCTGAACTCTCTTCTTCCTGGTCAGTTTGCATCCCCTTCTCCAGGCAGTTGCTTGTTTCACTCTCCAGCTTTGAAAGTCTGGAAACAGAAGAGTCCAGTAATAATGGATTTAGCCAATATTTAATCGTCACTGTTTAAGGATTTAATGCAACTGACGCTCTGTCTTTCTAACATAACAGCCACGAACCAGAGGCAGAATTGGAAGTACAGACATGCAAGAAAGCCTGCACAGTCATGGGAGCTTCTGGCAAACACGGGGCACCCAGCATGTATATTTAATTACAATGGATGTACAAGTCTGCAGGACAGTGATTCAGTCCACTGTAATCAATCTTTGCTACAGTCCAAAACTGCTAATCCTCTGAAAACGGGCAGTCTGTTCACTGAATCCAGTGATTAATATTGTCTCTATTTCCTCTGATCTTTTCAGAGGCTGAAAATTCTAAGAATCATTTGGCAATGGCTCATTATCTCTTCTAGGAAGACCATGCAGAAACAATTACTGTGACACTAATCTTTCATAGTAAGTAATAGCCAGGAAGTCTTACAGTCTCTGCAAAACAGGAATTTGGAATAGCTACTGCTTAGGCAATTTTCCATGCCCGATATATGTATAACTGAGCTGAGAATGAACCTAGCGCAGGTCTCACCAGAAAAACTCTCTTAGGTAAGTTCGGAATTAAACTTACTTTAGACATTTCTAAGGAGCTTTTCCAAGATCCTACCCCTAAACGTAGCCTACCAATATCACAAAGAGGACTGTAATATCTGTTTTATACAGAGTGATTTGCTTAAGCCCCACATGTAGATGATTTCATACAAAAGCAAACAAGGACAGAGGAGTGAGCAGCAAGAACATCCTCAGCTAGTCCTCATATTGTTCTGACATCACTTGTGGAAAGTTCAAACCCAAGAGGCCACAGGTAATTTGTCTTGATCTGTGGTGCTACAGGAGATAATAAGAAGACAGAGAAAGTCTTCTCACAGAAGAGAACGTGGTTTATCCCTACCAGGGCTATGACAAAAAGACACTATTACTAGTGAGTGCTCAGGAAACTGCACATCCAGGTCACACTGGTTATCTCAGCTCATCTCCAATCAGCCACAGACTTGGTGACTGCAGCAGACCTGAATGCAAAAATGTCACAGTGCACCTATGCCATACCTCTCTTTGTGGTCCTGCAGCTCCTTCTCAAGTTTTTCCCTCCTTTGAGTTTCATTTCTAAGGCAGCAGAGCAGCTGGCTTACAGTTAGCTCCTCAGATTCCAAATTCTTGGACTCATCTGCAGATTTACTCCTGCTTCAAACCAAACCACATGTAAGTAATAACAGCTACGATTTGACTAGAGCACTCCCTTACCCCCAGTTTTGGGACCACAGTTTCATACAGTTCTGAACACCAACATTCGGAGCGGAGAGCTCATTCCGAAGAACCATGACCTGCCCACAACCCACAAGCCAAAGTCCCTGAGTGTGCAAATGCAGTCCTCACTTTCTGCAGTGCTCAGACAGTCCCCTTCACCAAGCTGGGGGAACAACCTGATATTTAAGCAAAGAAAATAAAAACAGTCAAGACAATACAAAGCCCAGTGCACTTATTCTGACCTACTTTGCACCGCCTTCTGCTAAATTCTGAATAATTTTATTTCCAAAGAAACATTCAACATTTCTTATCTTTGTCTCATTTGTTTCCAAGAAAGGAAAGCACGTTCCACCCAAAAAGGGCAATGGAAATTGCTTTCTTTTTCAGAAGAAATTCCTTCAATATTTCACCTCCATCATATTATATAACTATTTTGAAAAATTGCATATGCTACCACAAAAATGAACCAAAACACGTACAAACTCTCTGAAAATTAAGCTAATTTAATTTCCTGGTGATAAAATACTGCATTCCATTCCTTCCATTTTTATGTCCAACCAGACAGAAAGTCAAAACCCCCTAACATATGGTAAGAAATACAGGTTAAACACACTGCACGTTTCAGAAGCTTAGCTGGAAAACAGCATGTGTTTACAACTTTCTTTCTGTAGTTCAGAGCAGAAGATAAAGCATAGGCCTGTATGTGCTCCTGAGAGCTAGATATATTTGGTGAGCAAAATTCAATACCTCAAAGACAGTGCTCAACCAGGATATTTTAAGTAAATAACTTTTATCGGGAGATTTTTAGTGCACAGGTCTACTCTTACAGAAATAAACCCATCTGAGTGGATCACATTTCTCCGAGGCTGTTAACAGCACCACTCTAAGGTTTCAATGCCACACAGACACGTGGTGACACAGGAAACATTGCAGGAGGTATACATATATATCCCCTGTTCTCGTAGATATGGCCCAGATACTCAAAGGGGAAGCAAGTCCCACAGACAATGTCTTCTCATAATCAGAATGTTCTCACAAACCACTGCTAATGACAATCTGAGTGCTTGCAGCCTGGTCTGTGGTCAGCAGCTCTCTGTTACATCCTTTATCATAACTGTTTTTTTTGTTGTTTGTTTTGTTTTTCCCTAAACTCCTTAATTGCATGCTGAGGGACAAGTTTTCTACATTATTACATTAAGATGCTAAACTCCTTTGCAGTGAGGTAGGGGGTGAGACAGTTTAAAGGAAAACACGCACATGGAACACGGCTTTCTGGCCTGCTATGCCCTTTGCATTTTCTATATCCTCTCTTTCCAAAACCGAAGGCCACTAAGTAAATAAAAGTGCTCAGTCACAACCATGTAGCTGTTAAATTGGGCAGTATCCAAACTGGAAAGTTTAATAGTATCAGCTGTCTATGTCCATGAGGTCTAAAGGTTCAGCTAGGGGCAAGAAAGTCCCTTGTGCCCTGGAGCTGATGTAAAGATCAAATTTTGAGAAGTAACTGAAACAGAATGCCAGTAACCTGAAAAATAAGGACTATGTCATTGCACTGCCAGCCCACCGTGATACAGTTTATACTGTGCAAGTATAAGCAGAACAAGTGGGGTTCAAGTTTGAAAGGCTGCAAGACCCCTGATTTTTACCAGTATCATTACAATTGAGTAGAAGACGGACACTAACAGAGATCAAAGTGACTAGATGGGAGCCTGGATCTTTGCTTTTTGACCTTTTTTAAAACCCTGATAGGTAGCAGCCAGTTGGCAAGTCAGCATGTACATAAACTGCTGGCCTGCTGGCCAGAATGTGCACTCTGTCTTGCCAGCTAGTGAAAATAAATGCCAGAGGGCTGGGGGTCTTTCCAACATGGCAGGAGGGCAGAGCTACTACAATGGAGGGAAGTAAGGCCACAGAAAAATAGGACTGACTAGCATATTCCTCATAGGAAGACATTCCTACATTGAAAGCAAAACACACCGCAGAAATTTGAATCATACAAAAAGCTACATACAAGTAGATAGCAACGTTATTGGTCATTTCACTGCTCTTATCTTGATTTTCTTTTGCAGTTCTATTGATTTCTCCTTCCTAAGAAAGAAGAAAAAACAAACAACAAATAAAATATTAGCTTGGTACTTGGACTAAGCAGAACATAGTTTTATTTTTCTTGAGTTAAGAAGGAAGAAAAAAAGAGAAAACTACTATGGTGACATTCAAAAAAAAAAAAAAAAAAACACAAAACTCCTACAGATCAGTTTCATGTTTGAAAATTCTTAACTTAAACATTTCACATGCCTTTCCCTGCAAGTCTTCAGGACTGATCAGAGAAATGAAAGTACAATGAGATTCAGCCTTCTCCTTTCATCAGCAACTTCAGTGGCACTCTTCCTTATAAATATGACACAGCAACAGACACCAGCACTGCCAACAGACTGAATATAAGCCTAAAAGCCATTCCTCTTTCCCACTGCAAAACTCACTCTATGACCTTTGTAGGCCAAAGGAGAATTTTTGTTGCAGAAAAAAGAGAATGCATCTTTGAAGCTTTCCTGCAGTCTGAAGTCTTCTCTGACAACTCAAAGGAGTATTAATTAAATTCTCTTGATTTCACTTGTCCTTTCTAGAGAGGCATGCAGATAGCAGAGACCCACATTTTCACATTTCACATTTTGGCTGTGAAGATTTCTCAGACACAAGAACAGTAGAAACAGTAGATTTTTGTGCCTCTAGGGAACGTTCTACTCCTTTAGACTTGGATTTGCTTGACTGTAACTGTATATTTCTGTTAGCAGAAAAAGAAGCCCCATTCTTCCCAGGGGAGCGGAGGGGCAGGCGCTGAGCTCTGCTCTCTGGGGACAGCGACAGGAGCCGAGGGAACGGCATGGAGCTGTGTCAGGGGAGGGTCAGGCTGGGGGTGAGCAAAAGGTTCTGCACCAGAGGGTGGGGGGCATGGCACAGGCTCCCCAGGGCAGTGGGCACGGCCCCAAGCTGCCGGAGCTCAAGGAGCATTTGGACACGGCTCTCAGACACAGGGTTTGGGGTTTGGGTGGTGCTGTGTGGAGCCAGGAGTTGGACTTGATCCTTGTGGGTCCCTTCCAACTTGAAATATTCCATGATTCTATGAAAATTTAGTTTGAGCATGAAAGCTGAAGAACAAAAGTAAATTCTCAAACCCTTTGTCACGACACCTTGTAACCGGCAGGTTCTCTATGTCCGGTAATCTACAAGACCATGTAACACTTCTCCCGGATTCACTGTGCCTACACCTTGTGTTACTACTGCTGCTGGCACAGTTTGCTATTTCCTCTCAAAGAGGAAAAAAAAAATCATTGCTGTGGGTATAGATTCATGCTTTCTACTAAAGGAAGACAAGACTTCACTGTAAAAATGCAATCAAATAAATAACCACATCATCACTGTAATTACGCTCAGACCTGACTGCCTCATCAGTTAGCATGGTACAAGAAGAAAATCCAGTTTGCAAAATGGAGGACTAAGCTGGAAACAAAGTTTCTGGCTGCAGCTTACTGTGTCTGTTCTATTCCATGCACTTACATTCATCCCAATCTCCACAAAGGAGTCCTCTGCTGAGGCGATGTTCAGCTTGACCTGCAGTTCTGAAATGATGGCTAGTAGATCTGCCTTCTCAGCCTGGAGACGCTGCACCTGGGACTTCAGCTGCCTCGCTTCCTTCTCGGGAGCCACACAGCCCTCCTGGGATAAACAAAAACCTGCATTATCCAACCAAAATGAAACAGCAGCCAAGGAACACAGAGCCTGAACATAACAGTGGTGCCCCATTGCCCTTCTTCTCTGTTTAGGTTTGCTGGGAAAAATCCAGCACAGAGATCCCTACAATGTGCTTTGGTTCACTAGGCAACAAAAAGTGTCAACTGTGAAACCAAGCTCCTCAAGCAAGGAGTACTGTGCTTCTGGAAAACATGGGCCTGGTTGCTGAATGCACAGATAATTCGGGTGTAATCTCTGCGTGAATCCATGTCTCTCACTATCACATAGGGTTTCAGCAATTCTACACTTTCTCCTCTGGTCCAGAATTAGTATGGGTTTTTTACCTGTATTGTTATTCTTCTTCACAAATCTACCTAAGATTCTAGAGTAAAGACTAATGGGCACAGAGTTTTTTTTACACACTCCACTTTCAGTCCACCACCATACTTCTCTTTTGTACTCTGCTTATACATCTCCCCCTAAATCCCTGACCTTCACACAAAGTCCTACATCCCCTCCCTTACACAAAGTCTCTATCCCTCAGAGCTTCCCAAACTTGATCTCTCCTTCTAGTTGTGACTGTCTCTTCTCTTTCATCTTCTGCCCCTTCCCTTTCCTCAGAAAGCCTCTTTTTTTTTTTTTTTTTTTTTTCCCTTTTTTCTTTTATTCGTCTCTCCCCACTATGAAACTTACCCTGCGAGTTTTTTTTTCCCCATTTTGTAATCCAAGCCCTCTACCTCCTGGTAAAGCTTTACTGCACCACATGCCACCAGCGTACATTCTGAGTAATTCCTGGAGTCTGGATTACATTCTGATCTATCATTCATGCCATGTCTCCAAACTCTTGCTATGCTGACAGTGTCTCATCTTGCAATATTCCTCTATGCACCTGTCTCTCTATGACTTTGTGCTCAGGTAAGACAAGGGAGAAAGCTCAGTCAGACTGAAATGGAGCAGCTGAGGAACAAATCTGACCAGACCCTCAGTAAAAAAGCCTTCATGAGAGGCAAAAGATAAAATAAAAATAGACAGCAGGTCTCTCCTTTTTTTTTTTTTTTTTCCGGGTTACATGTCAATCTTACTCCGGAAACACAAATACAAAAGCAACCAAGCTATGCTGAAAGAGATAATCTAAGAAGGAAAGGGAAGAATGAAGTCAACCCAACGGCAAACAAGATAAAGAATGAAAAATTGGCAAGAAATGTTAATTTCTTATGTTGATAATGTTATTATTGTTAATTATGAGTTAATATTTTAACTGTCTCATATGTGGCATGATGTTCTGTTACTACACCCTGAGAAGACTTGCTTTATAAAATAAGTCCTAGAGTTCTCGTTAGAGCATAAGGATAAAAAGGAGACTGTTAACAAAACTCCAAACCTCACACAGAAATGCTCCTGACATTCAGTTTAAACATAAATCAGTCCAACCATTTCCTTATTTACCATTTCAGCTCCTTCTTCTCTTTCCTTTAAGCTCTGAAGCTGTTGCTGTAGCTGTTCATTTTCAATACACTTGGCCTGCAAACACTGCTTAGCTTCTTTAAACTTTGTCTCATAAAATTCTCGTTCTTCTTTTTGCTTCTCACGCCAGATGGAAAGCTCCTGATAGCGGTCCTTCATAGCTTGGTTATGCAACTTCATGGCTTCTAAACGACAGCCAGAGACAAGTCATTGATTCACATCAACACTGTCAATGAAACAGCAGATTTCCTCCACATTGGGTTCAGCATTCTTCAGTCTCAAAGGGGTAAGCAGTAACCAGATATGAAATGCAAACCTCCTTCTTGTGTGTCATAGTGAACCTAAATGAAGCTTGTTATAGCTCCTTAGTACTACAAATACCATTAGGACCATTGCTGAAATAACATGCTCACACTCTCTCACTCCTTGAATTATTCCTAAGCCAAGAAGTACAAGCAAGAAGTACTGCCCTCAAGAAGTACTTGTTATCTTGCATGTGTTAGTCATCAACGCAAATGAAACTACAGAACAGAGATTCTGAAACTACTGAGATTCAGTAGGAAAAATGGAATTTCTAGACTGGTAAATTACTGCATGAAAACAGACGATATCAGATTGAAAGTCCCAAGTATGCTGAACCATGCTCTGCTTGAATGTTAAGATTTGATTAAAAGCATGGAAAAAAGTGTAACTGACAACTTACAGCAAAGTCTGTTCACCCTGACTGAGAAGCCAGGTATATGTAACAAAGTCAGTATGTCAGTCTCACTACCGTGAAATGCTTACAAACTTTTTATGAAGGCAATGAAAGTATTTCAGTCTTGCTTTTTAAAGCAACAAACTCAATGCCAGTTGCTTGAAAATCATTTATGCATTGTATTTTCCAGAAACTGCCATTTTGTCTTGATATCATATTATAAATTGCCAATAAGTTGTTCAGGTTATATAAATATATGTAACTCTGGAGAATGATTCTGCAAGGTAGGAGTTACAGCTGCTGCAATTGTTGTCCTGAAACACAACCTTATATGATAAAGGGCCTTTTAGCAGAATAACAAAGCGGCTTCGTGAAGCAATTCCTGACAGATACCCACCCAAGGCAGAAAACTTGGACCAGGTCCAAAAATGATTCAGGTGGAAGAGCAATTTAAAATCACAGCACACAGGGCATGTGACTTCATGCTCTGTTGCCATATAAAAAGTGAAGTACCTCTGTCTTTTACATAGAAACTCCCCAGATCCCTTGGGTTTTACTCTAGCCATTTAGAGGGAAAAAAATATATATATATAACAAAACAAAACATCAATCCCCTCCCTGCCTGAGAGATGCTCTCTTTCAGAACAAACTGTTCTGGGTGCTGTACCCTGCTGATGCAGCTACAGCAAAATGTTAGTCTATCTGTAATGGAGATGCCCAACAACTCTAAAATACCAACTAAGAAAGCTTCTGAAGGCTGACAAACAAAGAGCATATCATAGCGATTTTTTCATGTCATCTGCTAAAACATACTGTGCTATACTGATTATGTACGTAGTTCTGAAGTAAGTAAGTCACCCATAAATTGGGCTGTTCTCCCCTGAATTTTCCAAACCAATTCAATCTGGTGTATCCTACAAATTGGCCTTGCCACTTGCAGAGCTGCTTACACAGAGTGTGCTACCCAGGTATAAAACGTTATCCAGAAAGGCAAAATGAACACAGAAGTCACATCCACAGGACAAAAAGCCTGCAGAAGAGGCTCTGGCCTTTTGCATTTCAAGACTGATTTGCATTCACATTCACCTTTCAACTCATTGTTCTCAGTGATCAGTTCTTTCATCTGCTGTACCATCTCTTCTGGCGTGTAGGTACTGAGGGTGGGGGGAGCCACGCTGTCCATTCCGTTTTCCATTTTACTCCTGCGATGCTCTCCATTTTCAGCAGGACAGCTCTGCGACTTGCTGGACATCTCTGAAGTGACCACTACAAGGTCAGTAAAGAGAAAACTGATTTCTTCTTCTTATTATTATTATTTTACTAAATAAATACTTGGAAAATATAACCATATTTTCATTTTATCCAGACAAGCAAGCTGCACATCTAGGCACAACATGCACGTACCATCCAGCCCCTCTGAGCCCACTACGCCACAACAGTGCGTGAGTCTCCACATCCCATTAACCCCTCAGAGGTCTGCACGAATAAAGCATTTGTCTCCTGAACCATCTCTCAGACTAAGCCTTTCCCTGGGAGCACGTTCCTCTGGGGATGACACAAAAAGACGCCTGAATCCCCTTCTGTCCGTACCCAGCTGTGTTTCTCGGCAGAACGGCAGCGAAGCTTCGTTCCTCGCACTCTGCCCTTCCCCCTCAGGGGCACTCACCAGCCTGGGCCGCGGCAGCCCGGCAGTATTTAGGCGAGAAGCTCCCAGGGCCGGCGGCAGGCCTGAGCGGACCTGACACCCACCCTGCCCCGACCGGGGCCTGCGGAACCCCCCC
>VXAV01006384.1:418480-435957 GCA_013399715.1 Alectura lathami | reverse complement strand
GGCACCGCTCACCCCGCTCACGGCGTGCCCATGGCAGCGGCAGCTCGGCTCAGCTGACTGCCGTCAGCCGCCGTCTCCGCCTCCTCCGCGGGGATTTCCCGAGCTCGGCGCTTCCTGGCCGCAGCCCGCCCGAGCGGGCGGCTCTGGGGAGGTCGCTGGTGCTTGGCGGAGCTCGGCCGTGGTGTGCCCGTGGCCTCCTGGTTGGGTAGAGCGACAGGTTGCCCAGAGAAGCCGTGGATTTTTCCTGGAGGCGTTCAGGGCCAGGTTGGATGGGACCTGAGCAGCCTGATCTGGTGGGTGGCAACCCCTGCCCATAATAGAGGGGTTTGAACTGAATGAGCTTTAAGGTCCCTTCCAACCCAAGCCACCCTATGATTCCATGGTTCTATGATCATCTGATTCCAGCACCCCTGTAATGGGCAGGGACACCTTCCACTAGACCAGGTTGCTCAATGCCTCACCCAACCTGACCTCGAACACCTCCAGGAACAGGGCATCCAGAGCATTTCTGGACAACATGTTCCTATATTTAATCACCCTCACAATAAATAATTTCTTCCTTATATCTAATCTAAACCTCCCCTCTTCCAGTTCAAAGCCATCACCCCTCGTCCTGTCGCTACACGCCCTTGTAAAAAGTCCCTCCCCAGCTTTCCTGTTGGCCCCCTTCAGTTACTGGACAGCTGCTAAAAGGTCTCCCCAGAGTCTTCTATTCTCAGGACTGAACAACCCCAACTCTTTCAGCCTGTCTTCGTAAGAAAGGTGCTCCAGCCCTCTGATCAACTTCATGGCCTCCTCTGGTCCCGCTCCAACAGCTCCATGTCCTTCTTGGGCTGGGAGCCCCAGGTGAGGTCTCACAAGACCAGAGCAGAGGGGCAGAATGACCTCCCTTTCCCTGCTGGTCACATTTCTTTTTATGCAGCCCATGGTATGGTTGGCTTTATGGGCTGCAAGTGCACATTGTCGGCTTATGTTGAATTTTTCATCAACCAACACTCGCAAGTCCTTCTCCTCAGGGCTGTTCTCTATCCATTCTGCGCCCAACCCATGTTTGTGCTTGGGATTGCCCTGACTCAGGTGCAGGACCTTGCATGTGGTCTTGTTGAACTGCATGAGGTTTGCTTGGGCCTACCCCTTGAGCCTGTCGGAGTCTCTCTGGATGATATTCTTTCCTTCTGTCATACCAACTGCACCATTCAGCTTGGTGTTTTCTGCTAACTTACTGAGAGTGTACTCAATCCCACTGTCCATGTCGCTGACAAAGATGTTGAACATCGTCAATCCCAGACACCCTGCAAAGGAGAGAGTGCCAAGGGCAGAGTATCTGGCCAAGTCTGATCCTGGGGATACAGAGGGAGACTGACTCCTCTGGGGACAGGGTGTTTAGGGCTGCTTCACAGGGCTCCGTGTTTTTTCTGTCAGGGTGGAGAACTTGAAGGTGGTAGGGCAACCAAGTCCCATGCAACCAAAGGCTGTAAGACAGGTGAAGCAAACCCCACCTCGGCAGATCCCCACTGACCTGCTATGAGCTGTGTGTGTAGGACAGGTATGAAGAAGGGAGCTCCACATCCTTCACAGCTCCGTGGCCTTGGCCCTCACCTGGGCATGCAGCAACTCTCTTCCCACACAGGTTTCCATGCAGAGGAGCCAGGGTGTGGGACCTAAAGCAAAATCCATCAGGGAAGGTGAGGACCACAGTGGGCCTAGCAAAGCCTCAGGAGACAGCTGCTTTACCAGGCAGGCTCAGCACGGCAGAAGTGATCACTGGTGCTGGTCATGCCCTCCAGGGAACGTGGTGCATGTCAAGAGAGTTGAGAAAGCCTTGAATCTCCAGCAAGAGCAGAATTACAGAAGCATAGAATAACTTCCATTGGAAAAGACTTTCAGCATAATTGTGTCCAACCATCAACCTGACCTACAGAGTCTCATAACTAAACCATGTCCCTTAGTGCCATGTCCACACATCTCTTAAATACCTCCAGGGATGGGGACTCTACCACCTCCCTGGTCAGTCTGTTCCAATGCTTGACCACCCCCTCTGGGAAGAAATTCTTCCTGATAGCCAAACTAACCCTCCCCTAGGGCAACTTGATACCATTTCCTCACATCCTATCACTTGTCACCTGAGAAAAGAGGTCACCCTCCTTGCAAGAAAAAGCTCTGGGAATGTTTCAGACAGTGGTAACAGCATACTGGGCTGGAATGGTCTTGGAGTGATCCAGGTGTTTCCAGGTGTTAGGGCCAACTATGATATTCTGGTTCTTTTATTTTCAATGCAAAAACTCATTGTAGCTAAAATGTCATCTTTCCATGTGAAAAATATCAATCTTTCTTTAAATATCTGCCTGGCTTGAAAACAAGTTCTTTTGGTTTGAAAATGTTATCTCCTAGAAGCTGTAAACTAACTTCTATTTAATGAATGCATACTCTTCTGTGGAGTGGTCTTTCCAGCTGCCTTCCAAGCATTGCAGCCAGAAACTGCTGTACAAGGGAGAGGAGGGTGATGGACAACAGACACAGACAGGAACTAATTCTTGTGGTAGGTTTTCAGCTGAGAAACTTCAGCATTTGAACTCTAGGTGCACATTGCCAATAGGAATAAAACCAGGAAACATTTGGGACCATCTGCATGGTGAAGAACAGGCTTCATAGCAGGTTTATGCATGATGATTCCATAATCCATGTGCTTTTTCTTATTCTGCTAAGAAAGGGATCCCACCTACTTGTGGTTACACTTGAGATCTATGTTTGTGGGAGTGAGATCTTTGAATTACCATTGTCTCCCATCACTGTGTCCATGGCTGTTATGTTAAATGGGAGTCTATAAGACTTAGAGGTGCAGTAAAGGTAACTTCTGTGAGATTAAGGAGCAGAAATACTAGCAGCTCATTGTGATTTTTATCTGAGCTCTGAGATTAAGTTCTTGCAGACTGGAGGATCTTACTGTGTGTGCAGCAGAGGCAAAATAAGAGCAACAAAAATAACTGAGTTTTGCTTGACAGAGCAATTTAAATAAGCATTCACTCTTTGATTATGCTTCTGATAGCTATTTGTTCCCACGGTAATCACAGAATTGGTTTTAGTACCAAAAGTCCAGTTTGAGGAGAGTAAAGTATCCAAGTTCTGGGGGAACGATTTATCATTTAGGTATGTGCTTCACTGCCAATCAGAACTGTGTATCCTGCAGTTCTTTGAAGAGATCCAAATGCAAGAACATCCCTTGTTTGCATTTGTAATCAGAAGTGATATATCTGATTTTAATTTGAATGAAACATTTTGCTTTTTAAAAGCCAAAGAAAAATGAATGTTCTTTTAGATATGGGAAGGAAATAACCAAAGAGGCCTAGTGGAATAATAATAATAATAATAAACAAAAAACAAACACTTTTTTTTTAACATACATGAAAAAAATGCTTATATCTAGGGAATGTTAAAGGTCTGTGAAGGAAGGAAACTTCTGTTCTAACTCTTCCCAGGATGGCCTGAACTGCTGGGCTGAGTTACAAACATCTCATCTATCTGTGCCTGTACTGCACAGAGGGTAAATATTTGCAGGCATGTCTTACAGATGTATAAAAGTGTCTAGCTTTCCCCATTTGTTTGCAAAAATAGGCATCAGTCATCTCCAGGTCTGAGGGCTCAGATTCAGTCAAGTTACTTAAGAAATTCCCTTGTGGCAGCTGAGCCATGGAAACAGTCTTTGTATACATCCTTCCTCCCTAGAAAATGTGAGATAATGGAGTTTAGCTTAGTCTGAAAAGACAGAGGGTTGCACTGAATTGTTTTCACATTACCCCAGGCTAACAGCTTGGATGCTGTTTTTGCAGTTGTCCAGGAACTGAACCCTGAGAATCTAACAAATCTGGGGCAAAGGCTTGAACTTCAGAAACCTTAGATAGGAGGAACATCTCTCTATGTATCTCTCTATGTATATATACATAGTGCTTAAGTTTTATCTGTCTGTCTGTCTGTCTGTCTTATATTATGTAGGACTCATCTTTGACTCTTCCTGTCTTTCTAGTCTGCGTTGCCTTCTTGCTTCTGTCTGGTGCTGTGGTAGCTGCTGGAAAGTTCTGATTTTGGCCAGGATCCCATAGATACTACACAGACATAGCCCAAAGACTGACTTATCTCTCAGGACACTATGAATATACACTACACTGGTCTGGATTGCTTCCTCTGAAGAGCTCAGGTTCCTAAAGAGCTTTGTTTAATTCTGTCTATATAGGTGTCCATGGGTCAGTGGAAGGACCACTCCCCTTGATTAATACCTGGGCTTCTTGCCAAAGTAAATGGCAGAGTGTTTGCTGTGCCTTCAGATTTGCTGATTAAGGTTAATTTTCAATTGGCAGGTAACTTGAAAACACCATAAAGATATGTTCTTTGCAGGCTTTGAGCAGATTAAGTGGGGGAGAGGGGATGTTGTGAAGTGTATCCAACTTCTGTAGTCAGCAGTATTGTGTGATGAATCACCATAACACAGAGAGAAGTAAGATAATGAAATGCATTCATTTCTTACAACAGTTAAGGTCTACCATGGCTGGAGATGGCTCAGAGCCAGTTGGTAAAATTTACTTTGAAAGATATCAGACGTTACATGATCATCTACAGTAAACCAGCTACAGTGAACATGCAATTCAGATGTATGAACTGAATGTTTATCTGCTATAAACAGATAGTATGGTATATTCAGTTGCAGGTCTGTGTGGATTTTTGACTGCCTGTCCAGTATTGAACTGATTTCTATTAATGCTGTTACTACCTTGAAAGGGAGAACTATCTAATGCTGAGCTCAGGGAGCCAAGACATGACAGAAATAAAATTGTAGGAAAAAATGACCAAAGATCATGTTTTTAGTCTGATAAACCTGTCATGGGCAGGGGTGAAGCAAATGGTAGTAACAAAGAATGTGTCTAATTGATTGCTTTTGGCCTGTTTTGCACAGTTTAGTACAGCCATGTACCTCTTTCCCTCCCACATACAGATGAACGGGTAACTTCTTTTACAACTGCAGTTATATAACATCTCTGTGCAATGACACAGAAGAGTAAAAATAGTGCTTCTAGTGCAGCTTATTCAGAGCTTGCTGGTTTGTAGAAAAATTGTAATGTAATGTTTCCTTTTCAGCTTTCCCCCTTGCCCTGAGAGGAGCTGCAATTTGATCATCTTCATGGTTCCTCACCATCAGCTCTGATTTCTGTCTTGAAAAAAAGCCCTTTCTGTTACCAGTCAAAAAAAAGTCTGTAACCCTTTTTTTTTTTTTTTTTTTTTTTCCTAATAAATGTAGTGATTGATGACAAATTGGCAAAGAAGTCCCCATTTATTCTTAATCTAGCAAGAACAGCATCCATGAAAGTACCCCCTACAATGTCCTTCATGTACAAGTTTCTGCATTAGGAAGCATGATAACTTCAAGATAACCAGGGTACAGTGAGCAGCCAAAAGGGCCAACCGTACCCTGGGGTGCCTCAGGCCCAGCACTGCCAGCTGGATGAGGGGAGGAATCGTCCCATTCTGCTCTGCCTGATGAGGCCTCACCTCGAGCCTGGGTGCGGGTTTGGGTGCCACATGATAAGAAGGACATAAAGCTATTAGAGAGCATCCAAAGGAGGGCTATGAAGATGGGGAAGGGTCTGGAGGGCAAGATGTGTGAGGAGCAACTGAGATAACTTGGATTGTTCAGCCCAGAGCAGAGGAGGCTGAGGGGAGGCCTCATGGCGGCCTATGGCTTCCCCACAGGGGAGCGGAGGGGCAGGCGCTGAGCTCTGCTATCAGGGGACAGTGACAGCATCCGAGGGAACGGCATGGAGCTATCAGGGGAGGGTCAGGCTGGGGGTGAGCAAAAGGTTCTGCACCAGAGGGTGGTGGGCATGGCACAGGCTCCCCAGGGCAGTGGGCACGGCCCCAAGCTGCCAGAGCTCAAGGAGCGTTTGGACACTGCTGTCAGACACAGGGTTGGGTTGTCCCGTGTGGAGGCAGGAGTTGGACTCAATGATCCTTGTGGGTCTCTTCCAACCTAGGTTATTCTATAAATGTATGATTCTGCAAGTCTGGCGGTTTTGTAATTCTGTCTTTGCCAGTCCCAAAGAAATGAACTGACTGGGATAACTGCCATTCACAGTACTATAGGATCCTTGACCTAAGGACCTTCTCCTTTCTTTACCACTCAACAGGTACTGGTGTCCACTCAGGCAGCAGTATATTTCACTCACAGCTGCCATGCCAGCAAATGTTGCTGATTTTGTCCTTATACACTTGATGTTAGAGGGGAAAGAAGAAGAAAAGGAAAAATGTGAAGAAAAGGAAAAATGTGCAGAAAAGGCAACAGCTGAATTGACAACTGTCCTTATTTTCTCATTCCAATAGGTGGCAGCAGATCACCATCAGCCGAACAGGTCAGGAACTCCAGCTGCTGTCTGATTAAAAAAAAAACACAGACATCTTTGCCCTTTTCTTTTGCTGTCTCTGAGTGTGAAATTTGGACCAAGAAGACAGCAGGCTGAGAAAACATCTGAAGCCCTCGGAATGCGCTGCTACTGCCAAGAACAGTCATGCCAGGAAAACATAGGCAGATCAACGATCAAACATGACCAAAGGCTAGAAGCAGAGGAGGGATTTTTACTTTTGACTAAGGATGGTCAAAAGTAAAAGTTGGACTATTTTAGGGAATTAGTGAGTGGGAATTGGAGAATTATGGAAAGAGGAAACTGAAACATGGGGATGCCAGGCTAGATGGAGCTATCCTGGACAGAGAAAGAGCAATGACTGTGCACCTTCCTGAGGGAGAGCAGCAGACTGTCCAGTGCAGTGTGCTCCCCTCGAAAGAAGTGATTTTCTGATGTTGCTTTTTTGGGGAGATCTGCAGTGCGTCTTTAAGGTTGTAAGAAGAAATCAACCCAGAATGGGGCTGAGGAAACCTCTGTTCTGTAAGTACTGTGAAAAAGTGGGAAGAGAAGAAAATCTTTTGCAAATAACACTGTTTTATTTATCCTAAAATGCACTTTTGTTCATCACTAAAGGAGATCAGTGTCCGTAGCTCCATACCACTGTACAGGCCAGAGGTAGAGATGACCCATACTCCCATTGTGCATTTTAACATAAAGAACCCTGGTTGCAAAGGGATGGTCAGAACAATAATGTTTGGGTGGAAGCATAGCATTATTTTAAAAGACAGAACTCTCAGAAAAAACCTCGAGGCAAATGGATTTTGACATCCAGTTCTTCATGAACATTACCACCTAAATCCTATTGAAAATCCACTTCTTACGATTTTAGTTGCAAATACTCTTTGTTTTGTTTTTACCTCCTGTGATATTTGGAACTAGATGATCTTTGAGGTCCTTTCCAACCTAAGCTGTTCTGTATTTGTTTGAAGGACTCCCTGTGACTCCACAAACTGCTCTCCTAACAGGTATCAGGTATGAATGTACCACTCCTTTTTTTTTTTTTTTTTTCTCCCTGGAGGATCATCTGGCTCTGGAAGACATGAGCTCTCAGTAGTATTCCAGAGAGCTGTGTACCAGAGTGGGACTATATCCTTGTCTTGGTCTAGAGATACTGTGTCTGCTACTGAATGAAAATGAAGCTTGCAAACACATCTCACAAATTCTGGTTTTTCTTTGATGACTTAGGGGACCTTCTTGTGTTGCAGGTGCAGCTTGCCTCTGTGATGACTGACAAAACACCCCAGAGTACCATGGAAGGCACCTGCTGCAAGGAGGCCTAGACTGATCAGTTTTCAGCCATGTTCACCTTCCTTCTCTGCAAGTCACTTGATTTTCTGTTATAAAATCTCACTGACATTTGCCTTCCAAATATCCTTTTTTTTTTTTTTTTTTTTTTCCTCTCAAAATACACACCATTTTTTTTTTTTTTTTTTTCCCTCTCAGAATACAGTCAGTTTTTGTTGTTGTTGTTGTTGTTGTGTTTTGTTTTGTTTTGTTTCGTTTTCTGGCATTGTCTAGACTATCCACAATGCAGTAATCTTATTGGGCCTAGGCACAGAGTAGAGTACATGCACTCTTACACTGCAAAGTCCATGGAAAAAATAATTGTCTTGAAGCTCCTGTCTGCAAATGGGGCTTTGTGGTGGCAATGCACACAATAAAGTCTGAAGTGATACAAAAAATTGAGAACTCTTCCCAGGCCAGCTAGAAATCAGACAATGGCTGAAATATCAAAAACACTTGAGACCATAATTTTATTTAGTGTCCAAGCCTCTATAAGAACTGCCATTGAAAAAAAAGGTGCAGGTGGAGACGCATACACAGCCAGATCAGAGTGAACCAGATCAGAGATTTTAACCTGGATCAGTTTTCACCCAGAACAGTTACCCTTGAGCTGGCTCACCACATGCTCACACAAATATAGCAGAAGACTGTGAAGAACTGGCCTTGGTTAGAGGGGAAGAAGGTCTGATATTTTCAGCAGATATGCTGGCATAGACCAGCATAAGCTCTGCATGGAAGTACAGTGTGAATCCCACGGCATAGAGACACAACAGGATCAGGAAAAGATGTTATAATCACTGTGACCTAGAGCAAGAGGACTTCAATGTGTTTCCGCCCTGTAGACTACAGTGGGGTACCGCAGCTCTCACTGATGCCCTGGATCCCAAAACGAGGCCAGTCCTCGCTGCTCAGCACTTCTGCTCTGCCTCCTGGGTGCAGCAGAGCACCTGCTCCACAAACTTTCAAGCACTTCCCCTCTGCAAGCCAAAAGTCCACAGCCTACCATTGCACACTCACTGGAATATTAATGAATATCAGGAAGAATTCAGTTCGCCAGAAAAAGAGGAGAGGCTGAGTTTTTCTGAGATTATTCAAGGCAGTATGCACAGACTTGAAATTTTGTCTGAAAAAACTTTTTCAGACAGGCGAGGGCGCTCAGCACCTCCCAAATGAAGTTGGTGTTTTGCAGGTTTGAGCCTTAAGACACAACACTGAAATTCACAGGTGCTTGGACCAAAGGTAGTGCTGCTAGTGAACAAAGCCTGAGTGGGGGCTTAGGCTCTAACAATGCTGACAACTGAAGAATAAAAGGCCTAGAGCTGGTTAAATAGCTGCTTATGTGCTTCAGCACAAGCATGCATTTAATCCCTCCATTTTGATGGCACCTTGAAAGAGGTCTTTGATCGCAGATTTCCCCTTACAAAGCAGCAGCGTTTTATTCATTTAGTACAGTTTCAAGTATCTCCATAAAAGTAACTTTGGAAAAGATGTTAGGTGAATATACCTGGATATTTATATTCTGACTGTCATCTTGCACTTTTCTCTTATCATGGTTTTATCCTTGCCATTGTGATCTGCTTCTTGGCATGAGGCACCTTGGTCAGAATAATCTATATCGGTCCCAAATTTCCCTGCAAAAGGACCTCTGTTGTGGTGGGCTCTGTGTTGTGGGCACATCTGTCCAGTTCTGGAAGCAAACACTGAGCTCATTTCACCTAGACCATATTACATTATTGTGTTTAGGGATTTTTAATATAAACCAGATTTCTCTGGTTTCTCATCTATTTTCAGTTGATTGCTGTAGCTTACTCAGGCTTCTCAAAATCCCTCTGTGATTTTTGTTTTTTCGCTACTCTTTATTAGCAAATCGTTAGACCTTAGTGCTTGGACAGCTCCTTAGAAGATGAAACAATGCTTCTGAGTTGTTAACCATTATTATTACCAGTAGTGGCATAAATAAAAATCAGTGTATGTTGCTGAAATACACCTAATACATACACTTATTTTATTCAAACCAAGTAATTACTGCTATGAAAGTCTTGCTAGTTCAATACCTCATGTCTTCAAGATGAAAGATTAATCTCGTTATCATGGCAATGATTTCTGTAGTCATTTTAACTCTAAAGGGACATATTGTCTTAGAGAGTTAATGATTTTTTTGTCTATTCATTGCCACGTCATCCATCCATGGAGACTTTGATTTTGGTTTTCAAGTACTGATAATTAAGTGAAAAACTTATTGCTTGCAGTTCCAGTTCGCATTGAGCATCTAGCTCATCTCTCTTAGGTATGTGTGTGCATGGTGAGCTCCCTCATGCATGCCTTAATTTAGTGTTTGTGTATGAGAAGATGGCTGTAACAAGGCTTCCTAACTCAAGCTGTGAGAGCCTCATGGGCAGCACTGCTGAAGCTCATCTGCTTCATTCTGTCCCAGCACTTGAGACTCTATGTTGATGTGTCATGGAAAACAAATATCTTCCTCTCTTTGGCTGGTGTCAGGGGTCCAACCAGACAGCCAGGCTTCAGCTAACATGGGGACATTCAAGTGGAATGTCCTTGTCATCCCTGAGCGTGGGAGTTGTTTCTTGAGCCACTCAGCCCAACCTTTTCCCCACTGAGGGCTGCAGAGTAATGGCAAAGCATTTCTTTTGTGTGTCTGTGTTCTTTGTGCTAAGGAGACATCATTTCTCTGTACTCAATCTGGAATTGCCAACACATTTCAGCATTTGCAATGAGACAAAAAAATGGCTTCAGCAACATGTAAGTTCCTCACAGCACAGCAGGGCAGTGCAGTAATTATCTGCTTCTCCAAAGAAGGATATACCTGGGTAATAAAGGAAGAGACATCTGTGCATACAGAAGTCAGGTCCTGTTTCCTAATGAGATGCAGAGTGATATCGAGATGCCAAACCCACCTGCTGGGGGTTATTCAGACTGGATTTCTCAATGAATCCCTGTGAATGTCCCCAGGATCAAATGGTTCCTCTCAGATATCTCATGCTTAATGTATTGTCTTTCTTTGGCCTCCAGGTGCCTTTTATCAGCATCATAACTATCTGATCCAGGGGACTTTTTGAAGGGCATCTACTTCTGTGCAATTCTGTGTCTCACAAGAGTGACTCCTGAGGACAGAGGAATGCTTGAGTACAATTCTGAGGCATTTCTTCCACTCTCCTAGCCTTTCTGACTCTCTCTGCAATTCTGATATTCTCTTTTCAAATTGGACCAGATCCAGGTGGAGTTAATAGCTGGAGGCTTTGTATCCAGACATCCTCAGCCACTCCATGAGAGCCAGTCTGTTCTTCCCTGTGGAGTCCTCAGTACAGGAGAGACATGGACCTGTAGGAGTGCATCCAGAGGAGGGCCACAAAAATNTGTTGTGATAGGGCTAGAGGAAATGGTTTCAAATTGAGAGAGGGGAGATTTAGACTAGATATAAGGAAAAAGTTTTTTATGGTGAGGATAGTGAAGCACTGGCACAGGTTGCCCAGAGAGGTGGTGGATGCCTCGTCCCTAGAGACCTTCAAGGTCAGGTTGGACAGGGCTCTGAGCAACCTGATCCAGCTGTAGATGTCATTGTTCACTGCAGGGAAGTTGGGACTTTTAAAGGTCCCTTCCATCTCAGACGATTCTATGATTCTGTGATTCCCAAACCAGGCAACATTGGTGGCAAGCCAGGAAGGAGATTGATGCTGCAGACTGCCCCCACGTTAAATCCTTCCTGCTTTTGAAAGCAAGGAACTGTCAAGGAACAAAGCAGAGGAGGGAAGAGACTTTATAATCAGGTTTACAAGTTGATCAATTATTATCATAGCTGCAGTCAAGCAGTCACAGACATGAGAACAAGCTGATATTATAGACTCCTGCTGTAAAAAATATGTTTCTAGACATGATGAGTTCTGCGAGGACAAAGAAACAACCTGTTAAAAATCTTTAAGCCGTGGGTTGTAACTTCAAATTGGATGCTCACTTTATACTTTTCTTTCTTTTTTCCTGTACTTCTTCACTTGTTTCCCCTGTCTTCTTGTAAAAAAAAAAAAAGTATTGTTTTTTGTGGGTAGATTACTGGAGAATAGGATGTACAGGGGTTAAACATATGTGGCCATTTCTATTTACTAAACTTCCCTGAAGTGGACACAGTTGCACAGGATGTGATGGAGAGCTCAGGCAGCTCCTTTGCAGTCATCTCTATGGCACTCACTGTTTCTCTTGTCGTCTCTTTTAATCTCTTCCCTTTCTCCTGATTCTTCTGCTGGCTACCAGGTTAAAGAGTTCAAAGAAGGAGTACCTGGCCTCAGTCCTTGTGCTGCAAAGAAAGAAATGTCAGACGTTTTTGATTGCACTACATCACATCTTCTGTCTGTTAAAAGAGGGTTATTTGTGCAAGAGATTCTGAAAAGTGAAGGAAATGTAGTGGTTTTTAGGGACTTTTTCCTTCTGAAGGGTTTGGATAGTCATTTGAAATATTATTAGTTTAATATATATTTCATCTTGTGCATTGATTAGCATTAAGTTGTTAGAGCAGGGTCTGAATGACAGAGTTCCGATCCAGGTCTTATTGCTTTGGTTTAGCCAACTCTTCCCTAGGAAAGGGACCTGCGATAAAATCCAAATCAAGCCCAGGGTCAAATATCACGAAGTTCTAACACCATTCCCAACAGGTTTTCTGTTTTAGGGACTGTTTTAATTTGCGGTTTTTCTTGTAGTTCATCACCATAGGGTCTGGACATCCCCTAATGTCATAGTAAAACCCTATTGATCTACACATGGCCAGTTCTGACTTCTGCAAAGGTTTTTCCTTCATTTGATACCTTTTCCTCTGAAACTACCCTCGCTATTTATAGGCTGTGCTCTGGGTGGGGATTTAGTACAAGATCTCTTTTAAAGCCCTGGTAGTTTCTCCTCCAGGCTAAAGCTTGTTGCTGACACAGCTGCTGCTATAGTCCCAGCTGGACACCCCAGGTTTTGGCAGGAGAGGTTTGTCCCAGAGCAGTGATACCTTTTTGAAGGCTGCTGTGTGGTCTTGGAGTATTTTTGTGTGAGACATGGGCAAGCTTAAGGCTGAGGCATGGGGACCTCATGAAAGTAAACTTCTTAAGGTGCATTTTCACAACTTTATTATTTGAGTGCAAGGGGTCATCTAAGGATTCGGGCTGCCTGAGACTGCAGCCAGTGAAGTACACTTCGGGACTGAGTGAGGAAGATTGCTTTTGAGAGTGAGAGCTAGGCTAATGTATCACTTTAAGTTTGTAACTCATTTTCCTGTGAGCACTTCAGTGCAATATCTGTGTACCAAACCTCAAAGAGCTTCCTTGAATACATCCAGCTCTCATAAATGTATCATTTGCCCAGAGCTATTATGCCAAAACACCTCATCCTTGAACCCAGAAAATGGAGAAGAATGTGTTGAGTGAAAGTAACTAAAGAAATCTGAGAAGGAGGAAATAACTTTCCTGAGAATGATTTTTCACAGATTAACATAATTCATAGGCCACTTGGATTACAGATGACCTAACTGCTTTGGAAGCAGGTGCTTTTTTCTCCTTGTGCTTCTGCTTGCCACTTTCATTTACAGCTAGTTTGCTGCTAAGCTCAGGAAGGCAAAATCAATAGTGGTCCAACATTAATAATTAAGTAAAGCAGGCAGTCAGATGACAAACCCGATCCCACTTGAAATCAGAGCAGTTACTTCCTAACCTGAGCTAACATATCTGAAAATTAGGTGCAGACAGAGTTGGAAAATGGAATAAAAGCACCAAAATCTAAAAAGCCAAACAGCCTGCTCCTCCCTTTGCTGTGCTATCATGGTTCTCAGAGTGGCAGAAGTGAATAAGGATTGCTGTCTTGAATCATTTGGTATTGGTCCGCAATCAGGCAGAATGGACTGAAAACATCTTTAGTTTGTAGGAATGAACTCCCTGGGGTTTAAACATTATTTCCAAGTTTCATCCTAAAGCTTAAATGGCGCACTTATTGAAAGCTGATAATGTGAAGTACATGAAGAAAAAAAAAGAGCCTAACAAATAATAATTTTTAACGTGGGGAGTGAAAAAAAAAAAAAAAAAAAAAAAAAAAAAGAAGGCAATAAACACCTCTGGCAAATGATAGACGCACTGCTGGAAGCATTTCTGAAATGCACTTCCTTGAAATGCAGGGTGAGAACACAACTAGAACACAGTGCTTCACAGCATCACCTCTCTGAAATGCTAACATCCCTGGAGAAGATTGCAATAAACTTCTAACACCCCTGGTAAAATTACACAGTGGTTAAGGGAGAGGGTTTCTCAGTCCCAGTAAACCATCGGGAACTGGTTCGGTAGGAGGGCTTGTCAGATTGCCATACCACCCCAGTGGCTTTCACAGTTTACAAATAGAAGTTGCCTGCATAGTGTGCTCTTTGAAAGCAATGCATTTGGGTATATAGATGAAACACACTTGTAAATACTGAGAGCAGGAAGCTTCTCTGAGTTTTGTGTTGTTTTAATGGGGCAGACTATCAATGAACTTGTCAAGTAAAGGCATAAGTCATATCTGAGAGATTAGGATATAGCACGCAAAGAAAGCCGATGAGAATTAATGCCAACACGTCAGCAATCTTTGAGATACACAATAGCGTCACTGCAGAGCCAACAGACAGAAAATAGAAGGTAAAGATTTCCTATCATTCTTGGGATCTCCAGGGATCCTTCTGCAGAGCATCCAGGAAAAGTGCTCTGAATCCTAAGCAGAGCAAGAAGGCAGACAGCCTGATTTAAGGGTGTTCAAATATCGCTGAGGGATGGGAGCATCCATCAGGACAGTGCCATGGGAAGACACTGAACACTGATTGTGTCAGGGCTTTGCGTGCCATGTTGAGGGTGAGCCATGTGATACAGGGAAGCAGTTATTCCATGGAGAATTAGATACCATTTCTGTAAGGAATAAGAATTATATGCCATAAGGTGTAAGAAACAAGGAGTCCTGCTGCTGAGCATCAATGCTTCCTTTTAAGGGGACAACACCGGCTGCAGTTGAGGGCCCAGTCTGTAATTTGGATGAAGCCACAAGGGTGAGTTTCTGAGAGGCCCAGATAGTGCAGCCTTTCAGCAGGGTGGAGTTTGCAGCCATTCTCCCCAACAGCAGAGCAAGATCAAAGCTTTTCATTTGCATTGCTTGCAATGTGTTTTTGTTATCATTAGTATTTCTTTTCAATGGCCTGCAGCACAACAGAAACTGCGGTGCAAAGAGATCATGATTTCCAGTAGCAAACAAACCCAAAGCTTTATTAGAAAGGGCCCATCTGTATCTCCTCTCCCAGGCTATTTTCCCTCACTGGCTTTCTGTAAAGCAGCTGGCAGTGTGTACAAATCCAGGAAAAGCCTTGCAGAGCTAGGGGAATCCCAGGAGGCAATTAATTCATCTTGAAACACCAAAGCCTTTAACAGTCACTGGTGACCTGGTGTTCCTACTCAGAGAGTTTAGGTAATGTTGATGCCAACTTGCCATCAGGGCTGATTTTTCATTAATAATTTTTTGCAATGAGTAGCAGTTTGTTGAACATACCTTTAAGTATGTCAGTGAAGGAGCAGTTGTGTCGTTCTCCACTGCAGCAAGCACTGCTGGCACCATGAGCTCTGCCCATTGCCCTTTGGAGCCAACCTGGCTCTGGCGGAGGCCACTCCACTGGGAGTCCAGCTTTTAGGGAACTGTCTGTGAGAACCCAGAGGACAGGAAGAAAGAAGGGGAGAGGCTTGTCTGTCTCTGATCGTCTACCAGTGTGCAGACTGGTGGTGTATGGCTGGAGGGAGAAACAGGGTCCTATAACATGATGCAGCTGATCCCAAGCAAAGGTTGGGAGGAGGCATGCCTACCTGAGCAAAGTGAACCTTCTCAGGGAATTTCCCCTGGCCTTCTTCTCAAAGCTCTGGCTGCTGAATCATGACCTGTGAGGCATTTGTTTGGTTTGGCTCTTCTTAAATTTTTTTTTTTTTTTTTTCCTTTTAGTTCTTGTCTGTTTTGTTTCTGAAGGAATGACATCCCAGCCCCTAACATTTCTGCAGGCAACACATATTCCTTGCAGTGCTCTGTTACCAAGACAAAAAATGTTCCTCATAATTATGCATGATTTGATCATTTCAGCATTTCCACCTCTTCCCAGAAGTTTTATCATCATAATTAATTTCTCTGGCACCTACTCGCAGCTCTAGGCATTTTCCCAACCTTTTAAACACACAGTAATTCTGAAGCTTTCAGTTCTGTATTTCTTTTCTTTGATTTGCTAGCTATAAATTCTTAGTAGCCTTTCCTACAGCAAACCAGATGAGCTTTTCTGTGTAGTCCCTATTACTGTAGTATTGTGATACCGCAGGATCTCTGCTTCACCACACCACTGTGATCATGGTGTTACCCTTAGTTTACAAGAGGGAATCTGGCATACAGTGAGACAAAGTCATGTTCACCAGGCAGTTCCCAGCTCTCTCAGCCTCTCCTCACAGGAGAGGTGCTCCAGTCCCTTGATCATCTTGGTGGCCCTTTGTTGGACTTCCTCCCTCCAGTATGCCCATGTCTGTGTTGTACTGGGGACCCAGAACTGGACCCAGCACTCCACGTGCAGCCTCACCAATGCTGAGTAGATCAGCAGTATCTCCTCTCTTGACCTGCTGGTGATTCTGCCCCTAATGCAGCCAAGAATACCATCTTAGGAGCAAGAGCACGTTGCTGCCTCATGTTCAACTTGACATCCACCAGGACTCCTAGGTCCTAGGATCAGCATCAGTGGACAGCATCAAAGGCGTTACTGAAGGCTGGGAAGACAATATCCTTTGCTCCTTCCTCATCCATTAGGCTGATGTTTTTGTTATAAAATCTCATCAAGTTGGTCAGGCATGATTTCCCCTTGGTGAATCCATGCTGACTGCTCCTGAAGATCTTCTTCTCCTTCATGTGCCTGGAAATGTTTTCCAAAATTAGACCTTCATCACCTTCCCAGTGATCGTGGTAATCGTGCTGTAGTTCCCTGGGTCCTCATTCTTGCCCTTCATGAAGACAGGAGTGACAACTGCTTTCCTCCATTGTTCTGGCACTTCTTCCAGCTGCACAGCCACATCACCAGGCACTGCCATGTGCTGCAGTGGTAGGATTTATGCTAGCTTTGTTGTTACAAATTAATGGCATAGGCTGCAGAAAATTCACAAAGGTTGACTCCTCACCTTTTTAAATACAGCCCCATGTCACCCTCTCACCATGGCTCACAAGACCCACCGGTATTCTCAGTCTGGAGAAAAGCCACCCACAGCTTTCATGCTGGAGTGGGAAGCAATGCTGCTGAAAGAAACATCAAAATCTTGCTCTTTGTCAGACAGAAACTGAGCCAAAAGTCAGGTTTCAACTTATGCAGAACTTGGCCAAACGTTGTTATTAATTTGGCTCTCAACACTACCAGCACTGAAATGCAAAACTACCTAGGTGGATAAACCATTTTCTGTGTACTCTCAGATTATACCTGAGCAGGATTATCGCTATCCTGCTGCGGGCAGCTTCCCCTGCTGCCAGAGCAAGCAGGGTGCTCTGGCTCAGCACTGCAAATACTGGCGTGAGAAAACGGTGAGCAGCCCCATCAGGCTGTGCTCCCTCGCAGTCACGGGAGAGAAGTTGTCACCTAGCCCATCATGCCTAGGGAGTGGCTTAGCCATGGAGACTAGCAGTCCTAAACATTTTCACTTTGTTTACTGCAAATATGGTTTCACCTACGAACTAGGCAAAGACAAA
>VXAV01006384.1:320701-408629 GCA_013399715.1 Alectura lathami | reverse complement strand
TTTTTTTTTTGCGGTCGGGGCTTCTCTCTGACGCTGGGGAGTGCCTGTTCTCCAAAGTTTGTCTCAGGAGTTTAGGAGTGATCCCTGAATGCGCACCCGATGGCTTTCTCTTGGCTCTCCTGAGCCCCATCCAAATTGTGACTTTGGGCTCATCGGAAGAATAAGAAAATAAACCACAATGCGGGAACGAAGCCATCGCCGTGACCTTTCAATCCAGAAGCATTTGCAAAATATTACTCAGTGGCTTGTTTCGAAATACTTGGTATATTCTTACACTGGGTGCATAGCAGAACGCATTCTGATGTTGTCCAGTGCTCAGTCTGGGACAATATCTTTAAGCGCATGTTTTTCACAAGTAATTTATTGACTGTTTGAAGGAGGGCTTGAACTCAGAGATCAAGGGCAAAACAGTGCAAATTCAGTAGGAACCGAAGGCCAAAATACAGAATTGCCATATTTGGGGCTTTCGTTAATAGCTGCAGGGCAGCAGGAGACTGCTAGGTCCTCTCTGCTGCTGCTTGGTCAAATTGTCCATGGTGGAAATAGGCAGCGAAGTGTCAGGAGAGCTGAGAGCCACACGTTGGCTCACAGCCTGTCCATGCAGCTGTGGTGCCACTTGTTCAGCCAGAGAACAAGCTGGGCTTAGGGACAATGGTGACTTCTGCAGGGGAGAAATCACAGTGGAGCCTTACAGTGGGCTGCCTGCCTGTTTTGTGTTTCAGCATGGATGAGAATTACATCCTCCTGCCGCACGGCGTGAACTTCCAGGAGGCAATTTTCCCGGACACCCAGGAGAACAGAAGGATGTTTGCCAGCCTTTTCCAGTTTTCCAACTGCTCGCAGGCACAGCATGCCCTAAGCTTCTCCACTGACTGGGAGATTCAAGAGGACAACCGGGTAAGGGATTTATTTGCTCTCCAGTGCTTGTTTTCTAAGTAGGCACAGACATTCACATGAGATTTGTAAATATAAATATATATGTATGAATGTAGATAGGCTGGTCCCAGATTTTCCTGGTCTGTTGGCAGCATCACTGGCAAAATAGCACCGTGGTGTGGAGATGTTAAACTCTGTTTTCAAAGCTCAGCCGTATGCTTACTCTTTGACTTCCCATGGACCTGGTATCAACCTGTTCATGAGCAACTGGTTGGAAAACAGTACTGCCCTACTCTAAGCAGGTTGTTCCTGGTTTTGCTGTCTGCAGACCCCATACTTTGACTTCAGTGGAAAAGTTTGGGAGTAGAGCTTTGATATTTTCTCCCATGTTCATTTCAGGTAGCTGTGCCCTTGTCTGGACCATGGCAGTCTGTGAGGGATTATTCTTGCCTAATTCCACACAGCAGCATAAACATCTACTTCTGAGCTAATTGCCTTAAGCTCCCTTTGTAGCTGCCAGGGAAAAAAAGTTAAGGCTTGGTTTGTCTGAGCAATGCCAGCACCTGCTTAAGAGCAAGCTGAATGAGGTGCCTTTCTGCTCTCAAGGGAGACTGCAACAAAGAATTCACCCTCTAGGCAATCCTGCCTGAAAAAAGTCAATTTTTAGCATGGAAAGTCCACCAATGCCTGTTGACAGTTGCTTCAGAGCTTTATGGGGTTGTAGTGTTTGTAATAAATGCAGGCTATTAATAAACACTTCTTTGGCAGTGAAAAGCAACCTACAGTTATGTGAGTGCATGCTCTGGGTGTGCATATACACTTGCGAAAGTGGAACTTGGAGACCTCTTTCTTTTAGTGCCAAACCTTGTTTTATGAGGCTAGCGGTTTCCAAGGGTAGCCAAGAGCAGTTTAAGCTTCTCCTTAGGTCAGGATGGAGGAGGCATATGTCATCACTTGTGTCCTGTGCGGTCATGCGGGGCACGATATTTGTGGTGGCAGAAGCTCTGGTGGCAGCTAACCAGGACTGTGCCCACAGGCGAAGTTTGAGCTGCTGCATTACCACCTGGGCAGCGGCACCACAGGCATGTTCCAGTCGTTGAGATGCCCTGGGAGCACCAGTTTTCCCATTGTGGATATTTTGGGGAGAGAGAGGGGAATATAGTTATTCAAATATATATTTGGATCCAAATGTAGGGGATCCTGATGGATTGGTGCTTACTGATGCCAGCAGTGCATCTCACCTGTTAGCTGGAATGGAAAGCACAAGGCAGAACCCCCGAGGGGAAGCGACATAGAGTGTACAAATTAACAGTGCTTCTCAGCTGCTGCGCTTCCTGACCCTGCACAGCTGCAAGCAGATTAGGAGGGAATTAAAGTCCCTGGGGCTGGGGGCTCTAAATACATCAGCACACGCCTGATGAAGGAATAAACTGAGCCCAACTGATGGCCACTTTGTCTGCCCTCTGCTTCCTTTTGCACTGAAAAGTAAAAACTTCCTCTGCACCAGTTAAAAATAGTTTGGGCTGACTGTGCTTCCATTCAGCTCATGCATCTGTGCTCCTGCATTTGGAGACAGAGCTTTTGGCTGCCATTGTGTTAGGAATTTTTTCCTCTTCTTGTGAGCACTCCCCATCTCTTCCCAATGTGGATGCCTGCCCTGGTTAGCATTTTGCTCCTCACTTTGCC
Organism: Alectura lathami; assembly: GCA_013399715.1. Taxonomy (NCBI): domain Eukaryota; kingdom Metazoa; phylum Chordata; class Aves; order Galliformes; family Megapodiidae; genus Alectura; species Alectura lathami. Next base: position 406,067 of record VXAV01006384.1, on the reverse strand, counting down.
TTGTCACATCCAATGGTGATGGGATCAAATCTGAAGGAAGGGGTGGAGATGCTGAGATCCTCAGATCTGAAGGTGAAGGTCTGGTTTGAGGAGTTAGTAGCTAAGGTCCTGGCTTTGAGTCTTGGGACATCTTCAAATGTGACTCTGTCAACAAGCAGCTTGTCTCTAGTTGGTTTAGAATAAAGGAGTGATGAAATCTGCTTACAGCTGCATCCCTTATTCCAAAAGACATTTCCCTGTGCTGCTTGGACTGTCCCATGGGGTGAAATGAGGGAAATGCTTCTGGCTCCTTCTCCTCCTCCTGAATGACGTGCCTGATATTTGGAGAGCAAATCAGTGTGTGGGAAATTCTCAGTGCACTGTCACAGTAAAGGGGTGCAGAGCATGGGAAAAACTTTCAATTTTTGGAAAGCCCCTGGGCACATGGTAAAAGGAAGGCAGACCCCTGGCACATCTTGCTGGGGATAACATATTCCTCATCCTGCGCTGCTGCTGCTGCTGGAAGTTGATTCCAGACGCGTTTTTAAGCCCCTTGCAATCTGGGCTGAGGGCCAGGCTCTGCTTTCCATGGTTTTCCAATAACCCTACAGTCTCATAAATTCAGTTAAGGTGTCTGTTCTGGCCACGCGGGAGAGCAACAGTAGCTCAGGTTGTCCTTTCTTTATAGGCACTTACATTTCGTCTTCCACGCTTGTAATTAATTGGGCTCCATCCTGACTTTTCTCACAGTCCCTTAGTGATGGCTGCCACATCACTAAGGGACTGTGACCTGTTTTGCCACAAAGCTGGTGCTAAAGCACTGAGTTCCCACCAGAACTGTGGGCTCTGGGCTGTCAAGAGTCTCTGTACCTTCTCTCCATTCTGTTTAAAGCTTAAGAGCTGAAGTTGGTGGAGATAATGACACACAAACTTTCTTTTTTCCCCTTTGGAGTTACGGTTTTAGTTTGTTCTTCCCACCCTCCCGCCCATTGGAGAAACGTGGTATTTGCCTGTAAAAGGAATCTTGTAGCCGCAGCAGTTTCCTTTAATAAGGTGCTTTTATTAAAGAAAGGACCAATTAAGGAGTAATAAAAACCTGATTAAAAGTTCCGTGTCTGTACCCAAGCCTCACGTCAGCACCCCGAGGAAAGACCTGCAGATGCATCAAAGAGTTTGCATGGCTTGGCAGTCTCCTTGCTGGCCATGCTGGGCTGCCCTGTGCTGGCTGAGACACAAACTCCAGCTCCCTTCTGGCTCTGGGAAGTGCCCTGGAGGCCTCTTTCCCTTTACCCCCTGCGTACCCTGGTGCCTCTGATGTTGCTCACAAACTCTGTGTGCCTCCCAATTACTCTCTGCAGATTGGTGCAGCTGGCAGCACGGGTGTTACATTGCTGAAAACTCCTGATACTTTTAGGGAGCAGCCTTAGGACCTCTGTTTTGTCTCCTTCTCATGACAGATTTTGCTGTTTATGGCTGCGTGCTAAGTGGTAATTTTGCACACGCAGGGTTGATTTCTGCTTGCTGAAGTAGGGAAGGGACGATGGGTCCTGCAGTTGCCCTCTTGCAAGTGTCTGCTGTTGAGCTGCAAGGGATGCAGTGGGTCAGGACTGAAATCCTGGCCCCATGCAGACCATTACACTTCAATGCAAAGCTGATGGCTCGTCTTTCTCTTCCTGAAAGGCCTTCTGGAGGGTTGTGCAGTCTCTTGACTGAGACCTTGCTGCCTTGTCTGCACGAGAATGATTACACCATGTTGACTCGAGGTCAACATGGAGAGTCTATGGAAGGGTGATGGAAAAGTCTATGGAAGTGTCAAATACTTGAAGTTAGTTATCACTCCAAGGAGTTTCAGTTCCTGGTTTTGTCAAGAAGCTGATGGGAAGGCTCAGTCTGTTGGCCTCCATTTGATCTTGTTGAGAGCTTGTTTGGGTGAAGCTGCAGAGATGCTCTCAGCCTGGGGCCATGTAGTGCTTCCTTTGCAGGGCACCAGGCATGCTGCAGGATGACCCCGTGGGCATTATAACAAGGGTGTTAACAACATTGTGTCAAACTGATTGTGAGCAACTGAGAGAGCACTGATGCCGTGATAAAGCCTTCAGAAGCTAAGGAGTGCAATAACTTTAATTAAGCTTGTTGAGATTGCAGGGAGAGATTACATCTTTTACTAAGCCTTTCAAGCATCAAATCTGCAATCATTCTGCTCCTTCATCTGATTTAGGTGAATTATCCCCTTCTCATTTTCAGAGAGACCCTCAGAGATTTATCTGGGTAACAATGAAGCTTTCATGAAAGTAGTCAGTATCCCTAATAAAAAGCACAGTAACTAGCATGTTAACAGGCAGCCTACCAATATCTGCTTACCGTCTTCCTCTGCAGTGGCACTTTGGCTGCTGTAACAAGCACCTGATGACCTGATTATGACACCTGCAAGGCTTTGAAGCAGCGGAAAAGGGTACCGGATAAGAACAGCAATGTAATTGCATAATTGGCTTTCCCATTATTATACAAAGCAAAAATGAAGTTGAATGGCATTCTTCCTCTGCGGACGCAGAGGAAATAGTTTCAGAGCTATTTGTATTTCAGCAAAGGCCACTTGTGTGCAGCAGGAGCCACTGGGTCAGATCACTCCCTGAATCCATCCCTGGGCAGTGGTCCTATTCCTTGCCCTGGTGAGCTCAGCTGAGCAGATGGTCATGGTTCACATTCAGAGACACTTTGTAAGATTACAAGGGCTAAATCATGAAGGAAGAGCAGCTTCCACAAAAGCTCTTTGGACTACCAGAGTAGGACTTGTATAATATTTGCTGTAGGGACCTGTTCTGATCTGTCTCCCTGGGTGACTGGCATGCGGCTGCTGCTCCCTCTCAGAAGGAGAAGGAAAGAGGAGAGAGGAAAAGAAGAGGGAGAATTGGAGAGTTCTGACCTCCCTGATTTGGAGTCTGAGCAGTAATTATCGCTAGAAAGCATGGACGATACCTGCTGGAGAGTTGCTCTCTGCTAGACTTGAGGTGTGGGGGCCAGGGTTCTTCCTGCTGTAGCTGAGATGAACACAGGGAATGCTAAAGGCAAAACAGGAGTCATGCAAAGCCTGGGCACCAGAAAAAGTAGTGGATAACTAATGGATTTCATCCAAAAGCATACAGGGTATTCACTGACATAAAATTAAAAAGCATTTTTCTTCTTTTTTTCTCCTCTAAAAAGTTAAGCACTTCTGCCCTTGCAGAGTTTCCTCTCTGCTCTGGGTGCTGGGAGAGGGACTGGAGGACTGGAAAGGGCATGTCATGAACAGCCAGTCCTTGTGCCCTTGTGCCCTTGTGTCTTTGTGCATTGTGTGGAGCCCACTGCAGCATGGCTTGGTTAAGACAGTTTTCTTTAATTCCCATGTACTGGATTTCTGTGTTTGCTTGTGGCATTAGCCACATCATGGATCCTTCCTTCCCTAGCCCTAAGGGAATAGGGAAGTAGAATATATTGTCTGTTTAAAACTCTCCAATGTGGCAAGAGCAGGGCAAAATGGCCTCAAAGTAGACAAAAGTAGGGTAAAATAGAGGGCTGAAATTCTTTTTTTATGTTAGGTTTCTTTCTCTGCCGTTTGTTGAATCAGCCTAATAGCATGACAGAGAGTACACATTGCTTCTGACTCATTTTAATGTTTTACAGTGCTTTTGTTTTCCTCCCCGTAACCCACCCAGAGAGCATATCCCCTCCCTACAATCTGTGTTTGATTTACATACATGTGAGCAGCATTAGCTGAGATGGACAACTGCTGACAAGAGTCTGGGATGAGGGGAGACCGTGAGACAGTTGATATGTTTGGGTAACATCCCCAGGAGTCTTTTGGTGTGGAAATGGCATTGACTTATTTCCAAATCTTCCCACCCAGTCTGTGGTAGGGGACTCAGGGATGTGATAAGCGTCTCCCTATCAGTTTTCTGTCTTTCCAAATGCACATAGGCTGGTAAAATAGAGAATAAAAGATCATGGAGGAGTACAAAATGGTCTTGTCCATGGGATGTTTCCATTGCATATGGTCTCTTTCCTATATATATAGCACATGGAAGGAGTTTTGAGTGCTTCCACAGAGGAAAATGGAGAGACGTCTCTAACTTTAGAGCACCTTGTAGAGGCATCTCATTTCTTTATACATACAGTGCAATTGGGTTGACCTGAAGGCAGGATGTGAGAGCCTTCAAATTGATTTCGGTTGTGACCAGTTTCAGTCTGGGGTGAAAAGGGAGTTTTTCCCCACTCTCTGAACCTTTGAAGCTTGACAGGGAGCTATCGAGGGGAGATCCCCATTTTGCATCAGTGTGGGTGCAGGGCAAAGTGAGGAGAGGTGAGGACACATCGGTGCCCAGCTCCTGGTGGAGGAATTTGGACCATCTTGCTCCCTGTCAGTGGATGCATGTTGCTCCAGAGCACAGCTCTCTCTGACCATGCACATCGAAATGTGTGGTATCCTCAGAAATATCCTGCTTCCAGCCTGCCAGGCAAGGAAATGCCTGGGCAGCCTTGGGTATGTCTGTGTATGTGCGTGGCTGCTGCCTCTGAAGGCAATCCTTCCAGGAACTGGCGATGAACAGAGACCCACATGGCTTCAGGCTGCTTTTAATTATCCAGAGCCACACTTTCAAGAAGTTCTGCCAAACACACTAAATTGTTCTGGATTGCATGGCATGAGGCTATCTGCTCCTGTACACAAGCAGGCATCCAACCCCAACCACAGCGCATCATTTCGGCCCTTGGTCTGGTTTTTCCTTCAGTGTTTGCACAGCTGGACAATGAATTTTTCTTACAAACTCCTGATAACTTACTCATAGCCAAGGGCAGAACCAATGTGTTCCCATCTTGGTGAGGAAGATGCAGCAACCTGCATGGGGCCAACTCCATACTGTGTGGCACAGGTGGGATGTCACAGTTGTGGTCTTGGCGTAGGCAGAAGACATGGGGTGTTTGTCAGTTTGGTCACATTCCCTCTGTGTTAGCACAAAGTCTGAGAGAGGCAAGGGTGAGAGATACCTCCTGGGGAGGGCAGTGAAAGATTTGAAACTACCCCCATAAGCATCCACATGTAAAGGGAGAGGCCTTCAGCACTACATGCATTTGCAGGTGAGGCAGATGCAAAGTGCAAAGGTACAATTTGCTTTACTGCAGTCACACTATGCTGAATGTTTGTTAAAATTTGCATAATGGAACAAGTCTCCTGCAAACCTTTTGCTCAGTTGGGAGAGAAAAGGACAAGAAAGGAGACAGATTTTAGCAGAAGCACTGTGATTTTTCTATGAATTCCAGATGAGTTTGAAGCCACTTTTGCAGTGACACAAGCAGAAAATTACTGCTCTGTTTGGAGGGGACCCTTCTTACTTCTCATCTCCCACGTAACAGGAGCATTGCAGTGAGGCATGGACCTCTCCCTTCATACCCACTGAAGATGACACTGTCTTGAAACAAGCAGCAACAAGAAGACAAAAAAAGGCTGAGGCTTAATTTTGTTGTCCCCTTCACCATGATTCCTCTGCTTTCTGTCCTCATGCTCAAGGTCTCTCCAGCATTGGAAGGAAAGGGAGAACATCCCATTGCATGTAGACTGGGAAGGGTGAAAGCACTGGTCAGCAAAGAAGGCCCACCAGTGCTGGTGGGGTCTGAGCTGTTACTAGAGCTGGGACCTGAAGAGCTGTGGGGCAACACACGCTTGCAAGCACTTATGTCCATGTCCAAATCACCTTCCTCGACAGGTGCTCTCGTAGACAAGGTGCTCCTCAGGATATCCCTGGCCTCCAGGGAGGAGGTTTGAGGCCCGTGTTCCTGTAGGGTGGGTGTATGAACCCAAAGCAATATGATGTGCAGCTCAAAGAAGCAGATAATGGTGTTTTTGTTGTCGTTGTTGTTCTTTGTTTTCTGATCCAGCCATCCTTGTCATTTGTACTTGTATCATGATTTTTCAGCCATAGAAAGTGGAGGTACTAAATTAGCTACTACTGGAAGATGCTCAGAAATGTCTCCTGGCACCCCACATAAGTAACCTACCAGGAATATTTCAATGTTTTCAGTTGGGTCGGGAACAGGAGAGAAAAGCGAACATCTAAGCTAGGTGCACCTGGATCTTTGCTTGCCTGGTCTGGGCTGACCATTTTGGGAAATATGCTCAGAGTGAATCTCTGGAAGGTTTGCTGGGTCAAGAGCAGCCAAAATTAATGCTGAATGTCCCCAGACTTTTGTTCAAACCAATTAAGGGAGCCACCAAGATCCTCTGTAATCTGCAAGTCTGTAGATGTGTTAGGTGTCCTTGCATGTGAAAATCCATGCTTTGTGTCGTTCAGCAGTTGGAAGGGAGGGTCCATGGGGTCCAGGACCAGCAGTCCTTGGCCAGGGTCAGTCTCTGGTGCACACACCGGTCTGACTGTGGGCAGAACTGGACTTTGGTTTGATCACAGTCAACCCTGAACACATTGAAGTCTTTTCTCTCCTGATGCACCTGTGAGATTCAAAAAAAGAAGGAGAAATGTTTATTAAAATCAACAACTGCAGAAGTCCAGCTGGCAGATGGGACACCTGTAACGTTACCCGTGACTGTAGCAGCCATTGTGCATTGAAGGGAGATGAGGTCTTTCAGTCGGGGACGTATTTTCTCCCAGCCCATGCATTTTGATGTTTATTTTCACAAAGAGCTAGCCAAGTTGGCTCCGAGTCCCTAATGGAAGCTCCAGACGCAGCCTTCTAAAGCCCATCCTACCTCCACCAGCCAAGTGCCTTTCGACATTCCTCCACAGAAGCATCCTTGCCCCCTGGCACCTGGGCAGGGACAGCTGCAAGGCTGCAGGTTTAGCTTCACTGACAGCTTGGAAACACACAGCTAATGCAAAGTGACAAAGCAGAACGGCTGTTTTCAGGAAACTGGCTTCAGTGCAGCCAATTGCAGCTGGTTACAGCCCAAATTGTTGCAGGTGCTTCTGGCAGCTCACACAGGGGCTACCTCCTTTCACTGCCCCAGTTAGAGGTTTTTTTTGGAAGGATACTGCTACAACTGCAGTCCAGCTATCTGTAGAATGAATGCCAGGAGGAAAAAAACATATGGAGTGAGAAACAAGTTTCCATGACACTGTGTAATAATACAGATAGAACGCCAGGACTGAATTTCTGCCCAAAAAACTTAAAAGCAAGAAATCAAATATATATGTATATATATATTTCCTGAGATCTGAAAGCCCTTAATGGACGTGTTCTGCAGTATTTCTGCATTTCCTGAATCAATGGAGAACCAGCAGAAGTTCTAGCTATCACAAGGCAAAATGTCACTGCAGAATTTCATATTGAGACAATATGTGGAACAAAAATGAAGGTGCATAATTTCATCCTCAGACTGACTCATCTTCATCACCAGGCAGGTGTAAAGGGAGAAATATCCCATTCTGAGGATTGTGAAAGCGAGGCAGGTATGACACACTGTGTGTCCTAGTCCAGTGGAGACTGGAGCCAGGATTTATCCCCAGTGAAGTTAAAAACGACTGTCTGAATATTTTTTTCTATCTGTAAACAGGTGTTTCCAACTCCTGTACTCTTCCCCCTGCCCCTCTATGTCTTTGAGGCTTGTTGCACAGGCAATGCCACTCTTTCAAGTAAGGAGATGTGTTCAGACGTGTGACGCGAGCAGCAGGGTTTGGCTGCTTATTCAAACCAAAAGCATGTTGCTCATGTGAAGCCTGGCTTACTTCTGCAGGTAGCAGTGATGCATGTCCTCTTCATTGCGTCAAAAAGCATTTAGCTTGTCACCTCCATTCATCTTCACTGTAAACCTGTTTCAGAGCACGTTCACTTGTTTGTCTTGCTTTTGGTCTTTCCAGGGCCTTTACAAAGGATCTGAGAACAATCATGTTCTCCTGGATGTTTTGGATTATATTTTATTGTGGAAAAAATTCAGTTAGTTGTATAACTGGATGGTAGTTGGAGAGGGAAAGAAAGTCAGAGTGGAGGAACAGCTTGTACTGAGTCTGGCTGAGCATACAAAGAGAAATTCAGATGACATAAGTCCCCATTTCCATTGCATAGGGAAAAGGTTTGGTTTCAGAGTCTCTGAAGCAAGAGCATAGCAACTTCATCCTCTCAAAGTCTTCTGTTTTGTTGTGGAGCAGGAAAGCTCTTCCACCTAAGAACATCATCTTGGGCTGGGGTAGTGAAGGGATGGTGAAGAAGGGACTTAGTGACAGCACCATTGGAGAGCTCTGCTGGGCACCAGCCCATGCTCTGAGGTCTCAGAAGGGTGGATGAGAGGTGCTGAGAATTTATTCCTGGTCTATAAATTATGCCTTAAAGTGAGAATCTCCATGTCCATGGTTTATCAGTGGGAGAGAAGCAGGCAGCTTGCTCTCGGTCTGCACATACCAAGAAGAAGAAAATAACAGGTGTAATAAGAAAAAAACATGGACTTAGGAAATGAGGACATAGTCTACCGAAATATGTGGCCAACTGATATTGTGAAATATCCACGATTTTCAAGATTTGGTTGAAGATGGGAGGTTGCAGTGGGTCTATTTATCAGAAGACACTCGCCATTCGCTGCCTGCCTCTGGAGGAAGATTCATTGCATGGGGCATGACAGAGCTCTGGGATAAGCTAGAAGGTGTCAGTGCATTCTGTCTCTGTCCACTTCTCATTCCCTAAACAGGATGGCTGTAGTGACAGCACTGTCTTGTCCCCTGGATGCCCCATGCTGTGGCTGAGCAGCCCTGGGAGGTAGCATATAGCATCCACAGCCCATCTCCAGCCGTAAGATTTGCAAAGATAACCTGGAGGCAAAAATTTTAGCAATTGCAAAATTCCCTGAGATACAGTGATTCTGGACATGAGTGTTGACGTTCAGAAAAAATTGTGGATCGGAAACAGTTTTAAGAATACCCCATGGAAGAGTTGTAGTGCCATCAGTATTTGCTTTTCAACTTTTACATGTTCTAGGCTCAAGTACTGGCTGGAAGCTTGTTTTGTCTGAGTTCAGTGAATACTTCATGATTTGCCCCTTAAAATCTTAAATGAGCCTGTGTTTTCTTAAGCCTTGGTTTCAAAGGACAGGGAACAAATGTGATTCTTGGTTCTTTTCCCAAAAGTGCAGAACTTAGATTAAATGTATTCAGGAAATGGTATTTTATGATCGAATCTTTCCTGCTGCAAAAAGAATGGCTCAAAAGCACATCGTGACAAAATCCCCATATATTTAACCCATGTCTAGAAACAGCTGAGATGCTGATGTGAAATATCCTGACATTCTCGAGTTAGTGGCACTCAGGAGCTGCTTCTTATGGGTATTTGCTGCTCCCAAACCACTTTACAGTTGCTGAGGGTGTCAAGGAGCAATCTGCTTCCATCACAGCATCAGCACCTGGGGCTAAACACATCAGGGCTAAAAACAAAAGTCCAAACCAGAGACGTCCCTGAGGGATTTGCCTGCCTGTTCTGTGTCCAGTTTTCAGGGTTGACCTCAGGTTTACTTTCTGCTCATTGTCAGAAATGTCTGAAAAGGGAAAAGCCTCCCACGGTCGCCACTAACGAAGTGGTGTTTATCACGCTCTGGTAATTACATTTGCTGTGGTATTTACAGCATTTCCTCTGTTTTGAAATGGAGTGATCTCAGGCTTGCCCAGGGCTAATTGTGTACTCTAACCTGCTCCTAATCCCACACATAGCTTTAAACATTAACATAACATTGGCAGTGTCCAGCGTTGGTCTGAACCCCATGCTGGGATTGTTGATATTGCAGCAGTGATCTTTGCTCTCATATTTATCAGGGGCAGCTCTTGTTCCTTGCTCTACCAGTTCTGTGGATTTTTTTTTTCTGTCTTGGAAAGAGGCAGGCTGTCCTTGCAGATAGCCGAAGTGGGGAAGGAGAGAAGACAGACTCTGTCTAGCTAAAAGAGGATTCAGAGCAATTTGGGACCCCAAGAGCAGAGCAGAGGTCATTTCAGGCTTGCTCTGTGCTTTGAGGGAGAGGTTCAGCTCTGCCTGCCCTAGGAGGTCACCAGCAACCAGCAGAAGTTCAAATGTGGTATTCTCCTATTTAACGTATCAGAAATGTGGTTCCAGTTAGTGTAACATGCATTTTTCTTAAACAAAAAAATCACTAGAAGAACAAAAACTGGCTTTTCTTTCGCTCATGTCCAGAAGGTTGAGATGAGGCAAGCTCAGTGTCACTGGCACATCCATCCCTGGGTGGGAATCAGTGGCCAGGCTGAGACATCTACCTTTATAGAAGCAATTCAGTCACTTGGAGGGGTATATGTTGCCATCTGAAATGCCCTAGGAGATCTGAGAGAGAGAGAGCACAAGACCGGGAACAGCAAGAAACTGGGCCAAGAATATTCCAGGGAGCAAGCTGTCTAGGTTGATTAGCAGGGCTTTAAACTAAATACGATGGAGGAAGGGGATGCACTGAGTGATGGAGAAGAGCGAGGGAATGCTGTCACCTTGGGCAGCAGTGGGGGAAAATGCCAGATTTGTCCCACATGTGTTAGGGAGGACTCTTCCAAGAAGGTAATGAGGCCAATAGCCCAGCTGAAGTGCCCCTATACCAATGCACGCAGCAAGGGAAATAGGAGGAGTTGGAAACTGTGGCACAATTAGGAAAGTATGACCTGATTGGTATCACAGAAACATGGTGGGAAAAATCTCATGACTGGAGTACTGTGATTGATACAGGGTTTTCAGAGGGGATAGACAGGGCAGGAGGGGAGGCGGAGTTGCCCTCTATTGTTAGGAAATGGATAGATTGTGAAGAGCTGTGCCTGAGCTACAGCCATGACCAGTTTGAGAGCTTATGGGTTAAAATCAAGGATCGTTCCAGTAAAGCACATCTAGTGGTTGGGGTCTCTTCCAGGCCACCTGATAAGGGAGAAGCTGTTGACAAGGCCATCTTGCTTCAGCTGCAAGAAGTGTCACGCTCGCAGGCTCTTCTCCTAATAGGGGATTTCATCCACCTGGATATCTGCTGGGATAGCAACATGGCGGGCTGTGAACAATCCAAGAGACTCCTGGAGACGGTTGAGGATAACTTCCTGGTCCAGGTATTAGGCGGACTGACCTGAGGTGAAACGTTACTTGATCTGGTGCTCACCAATGCAGAGGAGAGCATTAGAGAGGTTAAGACTAGGGGCAACCTGGGCTGTAGTGACCATGCCCTGGTGGAGTTTGTAATCTTGAGGGGCCTGGCAAAAAGCAGAGTCAGGACTCTGAACTTCAGGAGAGCGAACTTACGGCTGTTCAAGGAATTACTGGATGGGATCCCCTGGGAAACTGTCCTTAAGAGCATGGGAACAGAACATAGCTGGCAGCCCTTTAAGGACACCCTTCTTAGAGTGCAAGACCTCTCCATCCCCTAGCAGAAGAAATTGAGCAGAGGAGGTGGGTGACCGGCATGGCTGAGCAAGGACCTGCAGCTTAAACTGAAGGAAAAGAGGGAAGTGTACAGGAAGTGGAAGGACGGTAGTGTAGCCTGAGAAGAATACAGCGATGTTGTCAGGTTATGTAGAGCTAGGATGAGGAACGCCAAGTCACAGATGGAGCAGAACTTGGCAAAGGATGTGAAAAATAACAAGAAGGGGTTCTATAGGTACATAGGCAGGAGGAGACAGGCCAAGGAGAGTGCTCCCCCTCTGATAAATGAGAAGGGAGAACAGGCTTCCTCAGACATGGAAAAACCTGAGGTACTCCATAAGTGTCTTGCCTCAGTCTTCACTGAGGAAAAAGGGAAATATCACTCCCATTTTTAAGATTTTAAGAAGCTCTGATGCTTCATCTGTACAAAAATTGATGTTGAAGTGACAGGTTAATGAATGTCCATCTTGTGGCACAGAAGATGTGGAGTGGGCTCAAATGAGTCCTAACTGGAAAAGCTCCAGTGAAAAGCCTGATAGGAAACAGTTGGTGGCACTCTCCAGAAACAAAGGCTAGTTCTGATGCTGAGCTCCAGATCTACAGTGCCAGAGTCACTGGACCTTCCTGTGTAGTTAGAGGGTTAGCCTCTGTCACCTCTGAGTGTGGTGAGAAGGTACTACGGGGCTAAGGGGATCAGTCCAGATATCAAGACTGGTTTTTCATCTTACCCAAGCTGTGCTTTCAGTGTCAGCTGCATTTGGTATTCCTGACTTCTTGTCTAGAGTAGTGCAGTGATTTGGAAATCCATACCTAGCAAAGTATGCGAGTTGAAAGAGCTCCTGTGTTGCACCTAGTGGTGAGGGTAACCCTGCAAATGCAGATTCTTCTTGCCTTTTGGATGAAGGCAATATATTAATGTTGCAGAAATACAGCTCATTTGAGATCACGTTGCAGTCTAGTCTTGTTCCTGTATAGACTTCATATGGTCTAAAAGGGACTGACATGGCAGCATTTGTGCTGCAACAGCCTGACAATTACTATGGCTTTGTCTCACCACACATTTTCCCTGCATTTAGCAGTTCTGGGCTTAGATTCAGTGGATTCAGGAAAAGACCAGAGCTTGAAGCAAGTAATGCAACCTGCCCAGGGTCCTTCTTCTGTGTGTGATGCTGTGTGGAGCAGGTGGCTTGAACTTGCCTAGAGCTTATGACTCCTTATGACTCCTTTTGGAGTCTTTATCTTCTAGCTTATAAAGCCTTTTGGATAAGAATTGCTGAATGCTTATAAGACACTGAGATTTACTTTGTGGATTTCAATCCAATTTTCTAAATTGTTTAAAAGTAATTCCATGTGTTTTGAAATTCCAAAGCCCCTAGCCTCCTTTTTTTCAAATGCATGCAGTCAATTACAGACTGATTAAGGAAATGGTGCAAAAAGTTTTATTTACGAAAAAAAAAAAAAAAAGCATTTTTCAAAATGGTGTTAGGAGAGAGGGAAAAAAAAAAAGAAAAAAAAAGGGAACATATGTTAGCAATACTTTATTGAATGGGAACAGTATCTCTGACCACGGAAAGCCTTAGACTCCAAAGCCTGCAGTAACAACCACAATAAGCTTTCTAATCCAGGTAGCATTTTTGGGAATAATAATGTAAGATGACCTTTTACATGGGGCTTTTTTAATTACTTCAACATTGATTTTTAGGCTTTTTCTATTTGATCTTCAAGTACCTATTCTAGATGGGGTTTTGAACATATTTTTCCATGTATTTTATGTATAAATATTCTGGGTTGGGATTGGATTCTTGGTTGTAGCGTGTTTTTTTTTTTTTTTTTTTTTTGAGTATTGAGTAGTAGTTTAAAGGCATTAGGGTGCTTGTCCTCTTCAGTATTGCTCACAAAATGTGAGGGAAGACTGAATTTCACTCCATGTCGGTCTCTAAAGTACTGCAGACAACAGCAGATTGGAGTACAGAAATCCTGTAGGCAGATGTTCCAATACTGGAAGCCCTGAATTAGTGCAATATAATGGTCTTCTGATGAAAAAGTGGAGAATACAAGTTGGAAGTACAAAAGAATTGTGAGTTTTGTTCTATTTTGATTTTAAAAGTTCTGACGGAAATCACATTATATTCAAGTGAAGCAATGCAGTGAATAGCCAAATCTCCTGTGCTTTCTATCATCTACTTAGTGGAATTAGTTTGACACCTTGTCCTATTTCCACTAAAAGTGAAGCAGCAGATGGTGGGTAGGAAGGCTACAGCACAGCGCCTGAAAGGAGGGGAAGCACCTCCATTTGGGCAACCGGGTCATCTCCATAGCATCAGGTGTCCGACCTGGATCTGAATCGAGCCTTGGAGGATGTGAACCAGGACAAAGGTCTATAAAAAATATTTTTGTCTGTTGTCTCAAAAAGGTTTTGAAAGGACTTTGCTTGAAGTATTAAAGTAATCATGCAAAAAACATTTCAGTATGTAGATAAATATGTGAATGAAAAGCATCTCTGCAGAAAGTCTGAATTTTACTTTTATAAGGATATAAGCGCTGTTCTAGTGAAGAGGAATTTGAATCTGGTGTGCCAATGAAGTGGAAAAAGCACATTTTTCCAGAGTATCATCATGCCCATTAAATTATGACCTCAACCTTCAGAAACTTCACCAAATAAAATTCAAAGTGAACGGGAAGCAGTGTGTAGGAGAACTTTCTAAGAAAGCACCAAGACAGTGCCGAGAATTGTTGGGCTGCTTGAGCATCAATTTCCCTCTGCCAAAAGCTGTGAGGGAAGGTTTGCCCTCCTCAGGGGGCTTGCAGAGAATCTGTGAGCCTGGGTGCTTGCCAGTGGGGCAGGGAGTGGACATTGGCCCATTTTGGGTGGTCAGTGCTTTTCTGGAAGGGCTTCCCCCCCTGCCTAGAATACTGGGATCCAGAGGCTGGGATCCAGCCTTGTCCACCAAGATCAACTTTATCAGTATGACTCCCAACTACACTACCAGCCCTCAGAAATTCCCAGGGTTTCAGGTAAATATTTAGGTACTGTTAACATGGGCAGATTGACATGGGTAGGTGGAGTGTCTTCCCCCAGGGGATGCCAGATACAGTTTAATAGCTGAGGATTCAGAGCTGAGAAATCAATGGAGATTCATCAACTGAAAAGCTCTCACTCCACCTCTGGTACTGGAGTTTTCTGCTCTCTTTTGCTGAAAATGAAGTTATCTGCTTTTGTGGCCATGCTCTCATCTGACATAGGAATGGTGATACAGTTCACTGATTTAAATATATATGTATAGCCAGTTGTGGCCTTAAGAAAAGAGTATTAGCAGCAGCATGGCAATTTGGAGCTGCAAGTGAACCAATAGGCTTTTTGTAAACATTTCTTCACGTCCATTTGTGCTTCATATGATTCATTTCCAGGGGACACAAATGGGACCTTCTGGAGATGAGAGACTTGTTTATCACTCTTTGGACTTGCTGGGGTTACATGTTCAGACACCGCTGCAATCAGCAAGGTGCTGTGCCATTAATAAACCAAAATGGCTCATGTTTCCTGGTGTCAGACACACAAACTTTTAAAGGTGGAAGTACAGCAGAGAACAGGAGTAGAATCAATTTAAAACAAAAATTGCTCTCAAATGTTTGTGTGATGGGGTCACATGCTGGGTTTGCTAAGTTAATGACCACGAGCCAACAAAAACTATCTTCCAATCAGTCCTTGAGATGAGTTTGTTAGGAAGCTAGAGGGACAGTCTGGTGTTAGCAAGCGGTAACTTCAGTGAGCTGTGAGGGATTTCACAAGTGCTGTTTGGTCATTCAGGTGTTCAACCTATTGTATCTCCTGGGTGGTGGGAGCTCCATTCTGGCACCTGCTGCAGGATGCTTCCCCCAGCCATCAGAAGAAAGGTGTCATTCCTCTTTATGGCTTCCAACAGCTGATGTCTAATTTAATTTTGCTCCAATACATGTCTAAGAGGGTGAGTTTTTTTGCTCTACTTCTATCAATCATAGGAAAAAGTTTAAGTAAAATCTTTGGATCAGCAGTCAGGAAATTAGCTGAGACAAAGGAGGGAGTTGCCCAGGCTGGAGAAGCTGAAGGAGAAGTGTGAGACATGCTTTGCAGGTGTATGTGTGCTGTGGGGTCTTGACATTGGGGCAGGAAGCACAGGCATTTCTCCGGCTCTTGTGAAGAGCAGAATCCGCTTGGTGCTGCTGTGGCCTTGTGGGACTTATCATCCCCCAGTGCAGCCTGCATTGACCACGCTCTTCTCATCAGTATTTAAGATGACATTCGTGGGTTGATTTTTTTTTAATAGGGAATAAAATTTCTTAAAACCTTCCTCAAATGTTGCTGTCAAAAACAAATTTGTAGGAATTAACTGCCAACAGTTAGCATTCAGACCTCCAACAACACCAAGATTTGATTTCCCTCCTTTTAACGTTGTTTGCACTGGCAAAATCTTGTTGCCTTTCATGATTCCACCAATTTTTAAAAAAAGACTCTAGATGTGTTAGAATTATCCCTTCTAATGAGTAATAAAAGTGGAATGGTTGTATTGGGTCAGAATGAAGTTCTCTGTGCCAGTTGCCTGTCTCCAACATGGCCAAAGCACCTGTACTCGGAGCTCTCTTCCCAGACTTCGCTTCTGAAATTGGCAATAAACAACTTCCCATTGATGGCAAAGAAGAAGGAAAAAAAGAGAAAGAACACAAATTCTGTGGATCAAAAGGAAGCATGATGTTAAAAACAAATTGCTTGTGACATTGGGCACCCAGAGGTTGCAGGCATCTGTGCCTAATGTCTTGTTATCAGGCAAAGGTGAGCCTCAGTATTGAAACTTTCTTTGGCATCTGCTTGGCTAGGGAAGAGCTGATTTCGGAACCAATTGTGACTTTTTTTTTTTTTTTTCCATATGCAATGAAAGATTGTCCACACCTCCTGCACCCCTGAGGAAACCCAACAAATTTGTAGAAAGGATATCTAGGGAAGAGTGTGCAAAGGAGGTATTGGGATATGGTGGTTCCTCCTGATGATCTCCTGGCCTCCAGCATTTTCATTTCAAGGACTCTGTAGTGAGGTAGTTTCTATATACTTGGTTCTTTCTATATAGTTAGTTGCTTTGAGTGGATTTATCTTCCATGTAGTTGACCAGTCCCCTCTTAAGAATCATCACTTTTTGTTTGCTTTGAACATGCTCCTTACCATGCTATCTCCTACCCCTAGTTCTCCTGCTGGAAGATGCTTTCAGCTTCTATTTAATCTCTCCATGACGCTCATGGCTATCTAGATCTCTATCCTGTATCCTTTCTTAGCTTAGGATCCGAGGCTGCAGATCATGTTGATGGCTGAGCCTCAAAGGAGGTGATTTCTGCTCTATTCTGGATGGGAATCAGCTACCACAAATGCTCTGAGATGCAAGTCCATAAGGAATGAGGGAGAAAAGCCCCTTCCTTCACTGTCTGGGACCTCCCACTACTATTGCCATAGGGAAATTTCGAAGTTTTGCTTAGACTGCTGAAAGTGCCAAGAGGGAAAGCAAATATTTGTGTGTAAGACTTAACCCCAAAAAGATTAAGTGCAGATGGATGTCAACAGTGCCAGCAACCTGAGAGAGAAAGTGAAAACTGAGAAGGCTGTAAAAATGGAATATAGTGCGGAAAATGAAGAGTAAAATGCAAAACAGATTAGAAGCAAATCAGGGAGAAGGAAAATTTGAACAGACCTTTTTGATTTTGCAAAGAAGGGTGGCATCAAGACCAGCAAGAGGAGCAGTGCATCAGAGACACCCAACCTGTGCTCATCAGCGTTAGCAGCCTGGGAGGCTCGATGGTGAGCAAGAGGTAGGGAGGGAGCAGGAATATCAGCATGAGGGAAGCAGCTTGGTTTGGTGCTGCATGGAAATAGCGAAGGGTCCTGGAGGTGATGAATACCTTACACAACCTTCAGTTCCCAACTCTTCAGCTCTGGAAGCCAACTACTAGCCAGGGAAATGGTGAGCTGTGGGAACAGGTTTGGTTTTGTGAAGCGTAGCCCACTTTCTGTGGGAGGAGAGACATGAAGTTTGGAAAGCGTCCAGCTCGGGAAAATTGCAAGTGGTAGGGTTGTCTAGACTAGTCAGGAAGGCGTGAACAAATAACCAGGAGAAAACAGAAGAAGAAGGAAAAAAAGAACGATTCCTCACCTAGATAGAAAATAAGATGTCAGGGAAAAAAAATGAATTAAATCATCAAAGGATACAGAGAGAAGACAACCTTAACTGACTTTACTCTAGTGCTGTGAACTCAGTTAACAGGCGAGGGAAATCAGGCATGCCCATTGTTGGACTTGCATGCCATTGCTGAAAGTGGGTTGGGAGATTAGTGATAGGAATGTTACAATTAATTATTGTAAATCTCTTCATAACAACCTTGTGGGCAGCGTGCAGGTGTGCGTGAGGACCTTGGCAGCCGGACAAAAATGTAATTATTGGTTAGAGAGTCAAGTGATAGAGAAGCAAGCGCTCTTCGGTGTTTCGTGGATAAACAAGGTGCTAATTAGCAATTGCTGGAGGCCACCGTGTTTCTCTGGAGGGGAAAGCAGCACCTCCTTAAACACCTGGATGTAGCCTGGGTTGGAGAGTGGGACTTACCTGGGAGTCTGCAATTACAGCAAGGATTTCCTGACTTGGAAATCAAACTAAGAGAGTTCTGCTTTAGANATTTTTTTTTTTTTTTTTTTTTTTGGACCTGCAACTGGAAATTGGTAGCAGTATATGTGTATGTAACCCAACTTGAAAGCATTTTTGAAACCCAAGTATGTCATTAATCCTTCTTTTAGTTTGCCAGGGGTCATGATGAATTCGCCACCAGTGAAAAGGGGGTTGGACCTTTTTTCTAGGAAATACATGCACTTGCCGAGGTCATTCAGTGAGCATAAGTGATAATTTTGTACAGGAAATCAGAACAGAAGCTCAATTTTATAACCTTATCTTTTTTGAACAGGATTGATATTTGTTGCTCTCATTGGACCATACTGGACCTAAGATTTCAGTATGCTATTTATCAGATAGATATTTTCTAGTCTGATTAACGTATAATGTGGTCTTTGGGGCCATGCATCACATGACAGAGAATTCAATATTCTTCCCCCAAAGTCCATCCTTAATGATTTACCTCCCTTTTGGCCATGGGAAACATAGAGCCATGATCTCTCACAAGAAAGTCCAAGCACAGAAGTGAAAAAGGAGAAGCCCTGAAAGCAAGAAGTTTTCCAAAGCACAATTTTACCGAGCTCGACTATATCTGAAAAGTCAGGGTGAGAAAAAGCATTGCTGTATGGAGGCTGTCTTCTAAAACCACTTCAGAACAGGAGCCTTTTAAAGTTCCCCATCAAATGCAATAAAACACTCTATAAAGCAGATTTAAAAACAGGGAGAAAGCAAAGGCCAATACACCTCCATCACAGCTGTGACAGCCAAGTAATACTTGTCACGCCTGGGTTCCTTTAAAAATGCACGTTGAGCCTTTCCATGCTCTTAGTACTGTTTGTTGAAATATTAAGGAAATGGGAAAGCATCCAGAAAGCTTCTTCAACTCAGCTGACACCGTGAAGCTAAAAAGAGGAGCGGAAAGGAGCCACAAGTCCCCGGCATGCTGCTGATCTGCCACCGGCCGGGGACGTGGTGATGTGTCGCGCTGGTCCTGCCGGCACGGCCCCATGCTCGGATGTGTCTGGCAGCTGTCCAAAGGGATGTTGGAGGAACATCTGCTCACAGCTGTTAAGGTTTTCTTCTTAGGCTTCTGATAGAAATCAGGAGAGGGCTTTTTGAGGTAGCCTTCAGGAAGCTTTTGGCTGCTGATGACAAGGAGTGAAAGTGCCCCATAATACCACATTGTCCTCAGAGACATGGAAGATCTGTAACAGGGAACAGATTGTAATTTGTCAGAGCAGAGCAGTGGTTTTCTTCCATCTGTGTCCTTTCCCCCCTGAACTTGTGCAGGCCTCACAGATGCTGTGTGCAGATTATTTGTGTGTTGCAGTGCCTATAGGGGTTTAATGCGTAACATACATGCAGGATGAAGACTGAGGAATGCCCAGCTGTGGTTCCTACAGACATGCAGCACTTAGTGTAACTTCATTGTTTCTTAATTGGGATTTGTAAAGTCCAGGCAAACTTCTTTTGCATTCAGAGTGCTATCATCTACCATTCAAAACTCTGCCCACAACTGCTGATTTGTCTTTTAGGTACAACTGCACGTAACCCCTTCTTGTGATTTAACATCGAGGTGAGCTGGTACTGGAAGATACTTACTCAGTTTTTTACAGTTATTATGAGATCCATTCATTTTCCTTTTCCCCTGTGTATAGACCTTGTGAGCCATGACTCAAGTATTTCAAAATAAAGTAATAAGTGAGTTTGAAATTTGAAACCATTTTCCAATATTTTAGGATAAATGTGGCTTTGTTAGCTTAGGATATCGGTATACTTTGATAAGATAAAACAGTAAAGGTGAAACATTGCTGTATGAGCTTTTCTTTCATCACTGGAGTAGATGTGGGTTTGGGTTTGGCCAATCACAGGGTACAAGGCAGTCTGCAGGCCCAAGAATGAGCCTAGACTTTTAGGTTTAGCTCAGTAACTGAATCAATTGGTGTTCATGTTGGATTATCCTTATCATCTTCTTGTTTCTTGATTGTAGTTACAAATACATCACTTTTATTCCAACTGTCTGAAAAGTCCTTTGAATATTGAAGCTTTGAAATGTCTGGGAAACTTTCCCTCACCAGCTAAAGGCTTGTGCAGAGACTGGCCTGCATTTTTGATAGTCTTCACTGCATTTGAGTATTCTTATAAATAACTTAAGACATGAGCTTTCACCTATCCAACAATGACACAACTGACTTCAAAAGGCACACGTAAGCTAACACGTGGCTGTTGAACTAACAGCATTTTATTTTGTCACTGTCACATTACTTTTGATCTCCTTTCTGTGACCATGTCCAAATTGTTACCAGGTCAAGTTGTCAAGTCTCGGACTTGCCTTGAGGCCATAGCAGAGGATCACCTCTGATCTGCCATTTACCAGCCCCTCACACAAAACAGAATGTGAGGACAAAATCCGTTTTTGGGTATTTTTCAGCAGCTCTGAATATCTGTGGCTTTTACTGAATACCGTACACCTCGTGGTGTTCCTAAAGATTGTGTTCTAGCTGCATTTAAGGGACTCACTTGGCAATTGGAGTATCAAAACAACTCTAAATAGCAGAGATGAGAGGGAGTATGGGAATCCTCATATCTACTCACTTCTTGCTTCTAGACATCTGCCTTCCGTCACACATAACTCTGAAACCATCATCCTTGTCTCTTTGCTTGTATTTCATGTGTGGTATTTTGGGGAGAGCTCATTAAAGCCAAGCTCAAGTGTAGCCAGAGCTTAGTTACAAGTGCAAACATATCGTGAACGTCTGTCTTGCATTAGGATCTTTCCAGAAAGCATTAAAATACAGCCAAGGTGGCTTCACAGGATTTGCTTTCCCCCAGCACTTGGTTCAACTGTTCTTAAAAAATGTGGGAGTTTGAGAGAGCGTGAATGTCAGCACCATAAGGATTTGCAGGGTGTGGAGCAGAGGGAAATTATGGCGAGTTATTTTAGAGCCCAGCCATCCGTCCTCTTAGCTCGAGCTTTTGAGTGAAGCTTCAAGGAGAGAAACTTAGCAAGCTCCCATAGTAGTTGGCTCTTTGGGAACATGCCAGCTGCTATTTCTGTGTTACAGTTGGATTACACAATCCCAGAGCCACGTGGGTTGGAGCAGTTGCACATTCATCACCATCTCCAGTCTGCAGCCCTGCACAGTGCTGAGACCCTGATAGGGTGCAGCTGGCCCACTGGGAAGGACAGGAGGCAAGCAAGCAGCCGTCTGCCTTGCATTGCATTGAATATGAGGGCTACTCTTTTCTGAAGCTTACCAAAGCCATGCAGCTCAGGAAAAGCACTTGTGGGAATAGCAGCCATCATAGGTATGTCAAGAAGTCATGTCAAATCAATGCAATCTCTTCCGTGACAGGGAATAAGCTTGGAGAAAAGCAGACGCATAGTATGGCTTAGCAAATGCTGTTTTGGTTCACAGAGAGGTTGTGGTGCACGCACCAAGCAGATTCGTCCTGCGGGAAACCCAGCCAGGCTGCTCCAGATCCCGGTCTGGTGTGCATTGACTCCAATGGGATTCTCCCAAACACTGCTTCAGTGTGCAGACACTTTACTACTGCTCCAGCTTGCTGACATGGATGTAGCCAACAGTCCTAACCTTTCCTCAGAGAGTTCAAGTCAAGTAGATGTGTTTACTCATCTCTGCAATCTTTGTGCCCTTCCTTCTAAGCCAGTCTATGGGTGGCTGCTCCTGTCACCTCACTGTCCCAACATGGTCTGGTCCAGCATGGCAAATGTGCCAGAAGGGAATGAGTAGGGCTCATGGCTCAGTGAGGGATTTCTGTGTCTTTTTGCTTGAAGAGATGATCAAAACACCTTCCAGCTGACCATAGTTGGGTTGTAGTCTCAGCAGATCAGAAGCATCTCTACGATATTTACAAAAGTTTCCAATAATCCTGATGCCTCAAACAAAGATCATCTTCATTTTATCCACTGACAAGTGCAACCTACATGTACTTCCTCTGTTTTGCTCTCAGTTTGCATCCAAAGCATTAAAGAGATGTGGGTTCGACGATGTGTTCACCAGTTTTTAGAAACCTGAGGCTGAGCTGCTTCTTTCTGATGACCAGCTCTGCCTAGAGTGATGTCTGTTCCTGTCCTTTTCCTGCAGGGCTAGATCTAATTTCCTTTGAAAACTTCTGTGGTGCAGAGTCTTCTTTTATTTAGACACCTATCAGGAATTACTTCATAAAAGTCACTGAGGAGAAGAGTTGGAATTATTTTCAGACCTTACAACTTGGCTAAAAAGTCTGGCTGCAAGCTAAAACTTGACACATAAATCTCAGCCAGGAAATAATTTCCCTTCTCTCCTTCCATCAAAACAAAAAACAACTCCTCTCCTTCCTAAACACTCGCAAATTTCTCAATGGAAAACTGTTATTTTAGGAAAGGATCAAGTGAAGAAACATTAGTGAGTAGCAGGATCTCTAGGGTGGGGTGTGAATGGAAGGAAAAAACACTTGAAATGATGCAATTTTTTAATTTTTTTTTTTTTTTTGGTACTTAGTCACTTGCAATGGCCTACAGATATACCGAGTGAGCAGAGTAGATCACCGGTTTGTGTTGTCTTGTTGTCTTTCAGTAACACTGGCTGCCACCAGACGGGTAGGTGCTGAATATCAGTACATTAATGTACTTATTAACAAGATTAAACAGACCAAGGCATAACTGGGAGATCTGTCTGGATTAGCACCAGATTAAACAAATTTGTCATCCAGTCTTTCCAGCTGAGCTTGTGCTGCAGTTTATTTGTATTATCACTAAATCACATCTAGCTGATGGAAAGAGGCTCAAGGAACTGCAGGAAAGAGTCTCTGCCAATCCCTCCAGTGCTCTATACTTGCTGTGCTTTCCTACATTCGTTCAAATCCCCACTAATTTCTGTGCCAGCCAATGAATGAGAATAAATATTTTCTGTCCTTCCTGTAAAAATCCCTTCTGTACCCTTCAGTTTGCTTTTCTGCTTGTTTGTCAGCCTTAAAGTACAGAAGATGTGGGAACAATGGCATGTTGGTGCCCAAGTTCTCACAGCTGTTTTCTCCTGTTGGTCAGTGTTGCCTAAAGGACAGATGATCTGTTCATCTGTATCTTGGTGGGGGCAGTTGCTGGAAGTTGTCCCTTTGGTTATGCTTGAAAACTTTGGTCTTGGGGCTGTAACACCTACCCGTCAGCACGCATCCACTACAGGGTACATCTGGAGCCAAGAAGCATGAACATGTCCACGCCCTCCTCAGTACCAATGTATTGGTGATCACACCCCTAACAGAGGGCACAGTTGTTCTGTCTTGATGACAGATAATGATCTGACCGTGCTTAACCAGCCAATAAATGGTTTCAAGAAGAGTTTTTTTTTTTTTTTGCAAGTGATGAAATGTGTCTCAGTCTTTTGTAATGTACCAGGCACTTGTAGAACACCACTCCACTTTCATTCACTTGACCAGGTATGTCCTTGTCCTGCAGGCAGATAGAAATTTAGAGAGAATAATTGTTCTTTAATGCCACATAGATCCCTCTATTTAGTGTCATAAACTTCTGAGGTTGAACGCCTGTATATTATTACCTATATCTCATTCTCCTCTCCTCAGCATCTGAGAGAATAAAGTTTCAAGACTGCAACATCTTTAACCATGTTACCTTTGTCTTTGAAGAAAGAAAGAGAAAACTCTTGGTAAATCTTTTAAACACATGGGGAGATTTCTGAAAGTGTCCCCATTTTGAGTGGGATCTGTGATCTTCCCATCTGAAAATTCCTCTTGTCTGTCACAAATGTGACACATAACACATCCAAATCCCATGGATGTCACTAACCTGTCTGACCAAACATTCACACAGCTGGAACTTTCGCCTTCTTGGATAATGTAGATTTAGATGTCTTAATCTACGACACCCAGAGATGCAGATATTTTATTATAAACCTTTATTGACTAAACCTCTGATTATTGAGAGCTCAGCCAGTCACGTACTCCAAACTGGCCAATTTCTCCAGGATCCTTACTGGAAAATGGATTTCCAGATCACTGGAGACAGGGATGCCGTGGCAGGCAATGCATAGCAGTACCATTCATGGAAAACTGTGCTTTCTGGGCTCAGCCTCTGAATTTGCGCAGGGAAACACTAAGACCATTCTGCATGAAAGTGAAGAATCTAACCACAGGTCCCAGCTCCCCTATTGCTGCCACCCTTGCACACTCCAAACTCTGAATGTAGACCTTTCTGGTTTTGAACATTTGAGATCAGAAAACTCTGAAAACAGTAAGTTCCCTGTTATCCTTGTTTTAGAGAGGGAGAATTGAAGCACAGAGAAACTAGTTCTTCCTGGGACTGCTTTTCCTCTAACTGATGATTGCCCGTTCTGTAACAGAGACATCCAGTTCCTTTCCTCTGATTAGGACACTCATTTTATCTGCCTGCTTTGATTGGGTGTGAAGTGTGTGTGTTGCTTAAAGAGAACAAGCTGTTCAGATAACGCAGTTCAAAATAATTGCTATTTTGCTGTTCCAAAATTACCATTGCCAAAAGACAACAAAAGCGTGCTAGTTAAGAGAGCAGACCGGAGCCCAGGTCTGGAATTCCTCACAGTGATCCTTGTTGTTGTTTCTTATTGCTTTGAAGTTAGGCAGTTCTTGTCGTGTTGTATAGACGGTTTCTAGTGTAAATTCTGTGTCTGTTACTCTGGATGGTTGGGGGGCAGTTCAGATCATTTGCCCTTTGGGTCTGTCCAGGTCCTGGCTCTTGTTATTGCTAAAGGGATGCAATACAAAACTTGCGAAGCACAGATAACTTCTGTGTCAGAGAAATGTAAGAAAAACAAACAAAATAAATCCACAGTGGTTTTGGACTATTAGAAGAAAATTGCCTTCATAATCAGGTTTGAAACCCTTATATGAACATGCATATACAGACTTACAGGGACACAAGTGGTACCTACCCCTAAGTATTTAGCCAGTAACAAAGCAGACTTTACAGGACACGACAGTGGGATCTTGCAAGATTTTGCAGATCACAGGGCAATTATTCACAAAAAAGCCAAGAAGGAAATGAGTGCATGACCGAACTGTATCTCAGAGGTGTCACCGTGTGCCTGCTGTGCAGTGCTGCAGCACTTGCTATGTAATTATCCCACTCCAACGCAATTATTACCTTAGGATTAAACAGTTGAGAGCCACCATCATTACATTAACCAGCAGCTGAGTTTGTGCTCTATAATTTAATTTATGACACGGAACAGTGCACCACAGGGCATCCATCAGCCTGGGGACACAGAGTTCGGAGTTGCTGTGGCTGTCACTTGGACAGCTGCTATCTCCTTCCTTGCCTCCTTGAAATCAGGCTGGGACAAGGGCTGCAGGCTTGTGTGCACTGGGAGGCTTGACTCACCCTTACCTGGAGACCTTACTTTCCATGGACATTGTAATCAGTCCTGTGTGAAAAGCTTTTCCCTGTAGAAGTCAATGGGCTGCCCAGGAGATGATAGGAATTTATCATGTTTCTGTGTATTTATGAAGTACATCAAAGCTGCCAGGAAAGACTCGAGCCATTAAAAATAGCATTAGATTTCAAATAGGACCCTATATTTCCATGACCCAAAATTTCTAGTGACAATTCAAATACTGGATCAGGAACAGAACCATATCTGAGGGATTGCACTGGAGTGGAGCAGCAGCCTTTGTCTGCTATGGAAATCAGCAATTAATGTCCTGATGCTCAGACCCGTTCAAACACAAGCAAGGAGTGGGATCCCCTAAATACTACACCTTCTAGAGTGGTTATTTGCCAAACTCTGCCACGCTCAGAGCAGCCTGCTGCCCATTTATTGCATCCAGGGTGGTCTAGGGTGGCTCAGGATTTACAGCCCACGCAGCAGTCAGAGCTGTGGACAGTGGGACGGGAATACCACCGAGCAGCAGTGAGCTCCCATCAGCCAGATGTTACTGCTCTGAGTTTGTTATTCGGAGCTGCTGATTAGTCTCCCAGGCATTTTGCCTCCTCAGCTTCTCTCTCAGCATGCTGATGCTAGCCAGAGAGCGCCTGCAGATTGTAGATATTTGTTTTTCCATGCCTTTGTCTTTGCTTTCCCCAACCTCATCGAGCCTTTTCCACTTCACTTCTGTGGGAGCCTGTGGCTTTCTGCACTTGAATTAGCACTGAGTCTGGTTCTCTGCTGTGCCTATACATGTCATCACCACTTGCTCCATCGCCTCTCCCTAGGCTGCTTGCGTGGGGCACAAGCCACCAGCTCCTTGCTGAGATCTCCAGGTTGCTCTGTGCACCAAGCTTTATCCTCAGCCTGCCAATGAGAGGAGAGCAAAACCCTTCAGAAAGCCCCATAGGGTCCTGGGGAAGGGGGTGAGCCAGGAGCAGGTAGGACAGCTCGCTCGGCTCTTTGCAGATGCAGATGTCCCTGTGCTTCATCCAGACTGATTTCAGAGCCACTGCTCTTGATTCTCTTGAGGTTCCACATATCCCTTATGGCTTACAGGGAAAGGCTCTGGTAGACACTCTGTGCCTGCTCCTGCTGTGGCAGGGACGTCTCCATCTGAGTGCATAATCATGGTGTTCAGCTGTTTCCATATTGTTTTTTTGTGCCCGTTTTCCTGCTCTAAGTTAGTCGCTCTGACTCATCCTCCAGAGGAATTTCTTTTTCTCCACTGACTGTCAAAACAGCCAATAAAAACCGTGTTTCCTACCCGGCATCTAGGTTAGATGCATCAAGTAAGGTGATGCAAGGACTCTCCTAAGAGATGCAGGAATCCCAGCCGAATACAGGTCTGAGCATGCCGTTTACACTTCCCCTGCTTTCCTACACCCAAGTGGATTTGACAAATGATGTAGAATGGCTCCGTCAGTTCCTATGGATGCTCAGGAGTAATGAGGGTATGGCAGTTTGCCCCAGGGCACCTGCATTTTCTCTTCAAAATCCAGAAGAGTTTCTTCAAGAGCAGTGCATACAGGGTTTCCGTCCAAGTCTGCAGCCAAGGAAATCCTATCTGTTTGTAAAGGCAGCTGAGCTGCAGCAGCTTATGTGAAGTATGAAGCCAAAACATCCAGAGTGGAGGGATTTATAGGTGAATGACTTTTATAGACATTGTATTAGCTTTAAACATTTGCCTTTCTCAGCATGGGTTTTCCTCCTGTGCGCAAAACTTGTCCAAAGTATGATAAATGCAATGAGGAGGAGACGCAGACTCCAGTTACAGCTAATGTCCCTGTGTGACTTCATGAGAGAAGTCACTTCATGCATTGCACTCACACTTTGCAAATACCCCTGCTGGGATCTGCTCCGCTTCTCTCTTTCTCCATTTGGACCCAGAAGCAACAGAGGAGCAAAGGTTTATATCTGTGCTGGCTGGGAACAGAAAGCCCCAGGGGTGGGGAGCAGAAGAGTTGGGGCTGAGAGGTCTCCTGATGCTTTAACTTCTCAGCAGAAAGGATGCAGGCACTCAGCATCTGTGCTCTGAACCTGCTGGGGTGTACACATTTCTCTGCCATTGCCTTATCCACAGGAGGTTTTAAGCCTTTGAGCCCTCAATCAACCTTGTTTCCATGTTCCTCCCTCTCTGTCTCCTCCTGCCTCCTGCGTAATACCTCATCCCTTGGTTCTTAAGCTTCTGAGAGGCTGAGCTGTGGATGTTTTCCAGTGCTTATCCTGCCTGTGCTGTATGAGTGCAAATAATAACACAACAACCTTCCTTACTGTGTGCAATAATGTTCATTTAAACAGCATATTCAGTCTGTGAATGGGGAGTTAGGAACATTGAACAGCTCTGAGGCTGCTGTGGCCACTGACCGCCTGTCACCAGGTGTGTGTGACATCGCTGAGCCCTTGTAAACATTCGCCACTACTATCAAATGCCACTTGCATTGTGCATGAAACTCACAGCTGAACCGCAGAGACACAGGCTCTTTGTTCAGCCACCTCGATCCTGCCACCACCCATGTCTTCCACCTCTTCTGTACCTCTGATAGTGATGGTTAATCTAAAACTGAGCTTACAGGCACCCAGGTAGCACCTACCACACCACTGCATCCATCACCTCTGCTAGGCCCTCCACAGAACTCCTGCAGGTTGAGATGCATTACTCTGAAGTAAGCCATGGTTAAAGAAAACACCTTCAATCAGTTGTAAAGCAGATCTAAACAAATATGATTGACATGCAAATGAATATTGGTAAGGATAAATGCATTTCTGCGCCAGCTGATGCTGGTTCTCATCCTAGCTGGATCTAGGGATGATATATTTGAATATATTTGATATATTTGAATTGTACTTCCCTCACTGCTACCCTGTTAAATAACGGTGCATATTTAGCAGGGCCATTAAATTAACTTTCTAGGAGCTGTTGTAACACAAGGCAGAGGTCAGCTCATTCAAAAACCAACACTGACATTTCAATAAAAATGAGCAATGCCTGAGACACGGTGCGGCTCTGATCAGCAGTGCCTTGTTTCCCTGTGTTCCCATCAGTGAGAGGGAAGAACACAATACATTTTATTTCTGGGTCTTGCTGGTTGTGTCCTTTCCTTGATATTTAATTAATTTGCTGTGTGTATGTGTAGGGGGAATGGTGACCTAATCCTATTGAAATACAAGCCAAGGAAAAGAAGTTTATTTAGAGACATGGTCACACAGCAACTTTCAATTTGGGAACAATACACTGGAGGTAAGGTTTGTTGGCAAAGTAGTTTTAAACATATCAGAGCTAATAAGTTCTGTTGTGATAATACTAGGTAGGGAAAAGCTGAGCTGGAAATTAAAGTGGATTGTGAGTTTTGGAGGGTTGGATAGCTGTGGAAATGGAAAGTTTCTGAACAAGTGATAGAAAAATGGCCTCTTAGAGATTTTTGAAGCTCAGCTGAAACTGCAAGTCCAGCTCTGAGACAAAAACAACTAGGAAAAAAAAAAAAAAGAAGCAACTCAGTTGTTTTCAGAATTCAGGCAGAGTGAAATGCGGAAAATCGCGAAGCTGTATGGTTTGTGAGGCAGACTTACAAACCCTTTCGTTCTCAGCACCTAAACTGCTTCCAGCAACCAAGAAAAGACCTTTTTTTTTTTCTCCTTATTCCAAACATGCTTTAATCTTGCTTTTGAATAGCTTTCCTTTAAGCTCAGCAACGTTGAGCTGGGTAGCACACTTTGAATTTCAGTGTCATTTACCTATAAGTAGTCATCTTAATCCGTACCTGCACTGCATTCCCTAGGAACAGGAATAATCAGGAATATCTACTATTCATGACAGCACTTAGAAGGAACCAGAGCAGGTGCTGTTTTGCGTTGGATTGCATTTGTAATTTATATCTTGCAAATAGCTGTGCTGCAGAGTCTTTGAGCTGGTCTGCCCTCTGTATATCCCTTGCAATGGAGTGGGGAGAGCCAGGAGCAGAGTCTTGGCTGCTGTCTCTGCTTTTCCATGCTACAGAAGCATGTGCCAACCCATGGTTCATTATTTCACTGCCCACCTTGAGTACTATTAATAAAGAAAGTCACAGAGGAGGGACACAGGTCTCAGCTGGCGAGGTGGTACTGCATCTCCCTAGAGTCTGGACCCCTGGGGTGGCAATGAGACCCTCCGCATCCCCCAGCGCTGCTCCACATCGACACACAACTATTGCACAGCCTTGAGCTAGGAGTGATGCATAAGGCTGGGAAGCTCCTGGAAATGCAGAAAGCACAAGGTATGGGGCCAGTGGGGCTGAGCACTAAGCACTGAGCCCAGCACTTGTGTTCTCAGCCCTTACTTCCGCAGCTCCAGCAAAGCAAGGAGGAGGACGGCAGCTCCTGCTAAACCACTTAGACGTGAGACTTCGCTGCTCCCCTCCCAGATCCACCACCGCATTCCTGTGGCATCTTGGGTGAATTGCTGGGAGGAACGCTTTCAAAGGAAACAAGGCGAGCGTGCAGCCCATCCGCCTTGGAGCAACTGGAAAAAACAGCCGGCTGGCTCCTGGTGTGCATCCCTCGCCCATGCCACGCTGCCTGCGTGGTCAGTGAGGAGAGGTTTGGAGGTGCCCCAGAGCAAGGTCCTGGCCTCTTGATTTATTTTTCTCTTCCTGGAGGCCTTCTGTCTCTCACTTGCTGTGCAGGGAATTTGGGGATTTACTGTTGGGACTGACTTATCTGCTCACTTGGCACAGGCTAAGTAACTGTGGTAGGCAGCCTGGCTCATACCCTGCACTATTTTTTCTCCTTTCCTGTCTTCTTGATTCGTGTGGTTTCTGTCCTCTTTAAACCACCCTTTTTCTTTTGCAAATATAGGGAATAATGTGGTTTGTCCTTTCTGGGGTGCTGACAGTGATCAAGGCAAGCATCATGGAGTCACATTTCCACCACCATCCCCAATCTCAGCAGAAGGGACTGGGCCAGACTGTCACCTGCTGTCTTCACATCTTTCCCATTAGCAGCATCTCTGGCTTCAGGGCTCAAACTGTCAGGAGAAGACAGAGCCCAGGCCATGCTCCATGTGTGGCTTTGTGTCCAGAGACCTCTACACAGGTATCTCAAGGGCTGAAAATCTTTTCATCAGCCCTCAAGTGTCTCCTAGTTCCCCTGTGTCCTCCAAAACCATTCTGGTCTGGGTGCAGAGACACAAGGGCTGTGAGTTTGAAGGCAAAGGGGCAGGATTGTAAAATGGATGCCTGCCACACCCACTGCAGATGACAACCTCCAGAAATTCAGACACCGTGACAGAGAGGAAGGTCTGGCTTTTTAAAGTACTTAGTCATGGGAAGTATCTTTGAAAAATCTGTTGTTCAGCTTAAGGTCATTGCTTAAACAGAGATCAGAAGAAAAAGAATAGATTGCAAGTTTTTTCATTTTGAAAAACACTCTTCTCTGTAAGTCAACTGTCCTCTATGCTGACTCGGTGCCTTGGTGGAGCTGCTGGCACTCAGGCCTTACGTCACAGCTTGTAAACACCGCTCACATTTTCCAAGGAGATGGCCCACTGTCGTCTTCTCAGGAGAATGTCAGGCTCAAGCACAAGCCAAGAGACCTGCCAAGACATAGGCCAGGAGCTGCCCTGGCAGGCCCTTGAGTGATTCTTCAGGTGGTTTTCCACCAAACAGCAGCTTGATGCAGATCAGAACTAACAGGGCTGTTTTTAAGCCTCCCGACTGACCATGGACCTGTGTTTGGGTCCATTTCCAGAACAAGTTCCTCCAGCCTCCAACTATTTTTATGTTGCCATTGCGGCCTTCCCTGGGTAGCTAGTGATGTCAGCTGCCATTCTGTGGGTCTCTGGGTGTGATGCATCTCGGTTTGAGCAAGTTATCTAAGCAATGGAAAGGGTCCTAAGAAGTGCGCTGCTCAAGGTAGGCGTCTAAGGTAAGAAGTCTCCCTTTGGACATGCCCGCTCATTTCCAGTAATGGTTGGGAACATTGAGATGACTCGCCTTGACTGGCTGTCCCTTAGATGTTTAAAGTGAAAATCTGCCTTTCATGAGCAGTGGAATGAGGAAGAAATATACTATTCGCAGGGCCAGGGCACTTCATGGTGGATGTAGGCTGGCAGGGGCTCCCAGTGCTTCCTAGCCCAGTGAATTCCTGTGTCTGATAGTCTGAATTCACCAGAAGCTAATGCTACAAGCTTACACTCCCACAACAAACGCTGACAGCTATCCTTAGAAGAACAGCTGCCACCATTTCTTTCTCCGTCCAGGTGGTATATGCCTTGGTGGTCCATATGAAGTCCTAGAGGGAAACCTCTACTGCCAGTGATGCAGGATTTGCCCTCAGGACCCTGATTTGGTGCCTCTGAAAGGTGCAGTCTTGCAGCAAGCAGCAGTGGTTTAACCAAGCCTCCCCAAAACGAAGTTTTAGCAGTGCTGACAGGGGCTTTTCCACACTTCAGCAGGAGTGTTAGTCTTGGCTGAAAAGCCCTGGTAACTAGAGGTTAAGTGACTCCATCCCAAACCCCATATCCTCCTCTGCCAGATCCCCCCTCCTACACCTCACTGCTCCGTCCGTCTGTCCGTCCAGCATGCTCACTCCCACTTAGCCTGCCCAAAGGGGCTGAGCAAAAGGAGAAAGCGATGCTCACAGTCTGAAAGCTGGTGATGGCAAGGCAAAACTCAAAAGGGAGTGCTCCAGCCAGGAGGGGCAAGGTTTGTCTGCCTGTGCTTTACTGTGTCCCTGTCAGCTTCCCCAAGGCACAGAGCCTGTCTTGGTGAGAGCACAGAAGGGCTTGGGGAAATAAATCCTGGTGGAGTTAAAGAAAAATAAAGAGCTATGTTTGGCTCCCAAGCCTTTCTTGAGAGAGTGCATGAATTATTGCTGTGCTGAGACAAATAGAGCTGGAGGAACGTGCTTTGTGTTTCAGTTTAAGATGTTTTGTATAATTTTAACAGTGGTAAAGCACAGAGCAGTGAGGCTATGTGCAGCAAATTCAGACAGTTTCTGCCTTTGCAGCAGGGCAGATTCACAGCAGGGAAGGGAGAAAGGAGAACAGTGCAGGGCAGTGTTGAGATGCTGGGGTGCAGTGCGGAGGAGGCTCGGCAGCGGAGCAGGAGCTGTGCTTCCCAGCCCATAGTCCTCGGGCTGCATTTCCACTGGGTGCTCCCAACAGACTGTGTAGGGTTGATGCTAGGTCTGGGGTGTTGAGGGAGCATCGCATGGTAGCACAAGCACAGCTGGACACTGCTTCAGCCAACAGTGCAGGTCAGGAAAAATGTTTGAAGACAAGAAACCAAAGAAACCTAAGCTCAGGTCTTCTAAACATATGTCATGTCCATGCAGAGGAGATCAGGACTTACTGACATGCGTTGAAAGATGTTCTCACTATCAACTCGGCTGATGACATGTGATAGCTATCTGTGTCCAAAAATTCTGGCTGATGTGAAATATGTTTTTAGGATACCTGAAATGAAAGTCTTTCAGTGGGGATCCAGTGCTCTTTAGCAGTGCTGCCCATAAGAAGCATGCATTAGAAGCTGGCTAATCCTCACCTTCTCTCCCTTTGGTAGGTGAAGGGCAAGACTTGGGTTCCACTGCCAGGTTTTGAGGAACCTGAGCTCTGCTACACTGGCTTCAACCTTGTATAGATAAATTGTGGTGGCTGAAGATCATCATTGCACCTTTGTCCATGGAGGGTTTCCTGTCCAGTGTCCCATTCCAATGATGCTTATAGAAGGCAGATGTGTGTGTTTGTCAATCATGCAGAAATTTTCATATATGTCAATTCAGAATGTCTGGTAAAGAGCTCACATGCCTGTAATGTGACACTCTGAAAATTAGTTTGATGTAATGCAGTGCTGATTTGTTTGGCAGATGGACAGATTGTGTAAATCATCTAGATATGGTGAGAATTAAGACTGGGTGTATTTGTGACAAGATGTTTCAGACAAATACTTGCATATATGTAATTTGTGGTTTCACAGCTGTAGGCTGTCTCGGCTAAATCCTAAGGATATATATGGTTCTTTTTGTGCTGCCTCTC
This sequence comes from Alectura lathami, assembly GCA_013399715.1. Taxonomy (NCBI): domain Eukaryota; kingdom Metazoa; phylum Chordata; class Aves; order Galliformes; family Megapodiidae; genus Alectura; species Alectura lathami. Next base: position 372,624 of record VXAV01006384.1, on the reverse strand, counting down.
TTGCTACATTTACTACTGCTCTGGATTTGTTTAAAACACTGTTGAGGATGGCTTTCTGACTCATCTGTGAAATAAGCAGACTTGCAGACAGAGATGTCCGGAACAAACAAATCTTCTGTAGGTTTCTGAAGGAAGCCTTGGAAAATAATTCATACAATTGCCTGAAGAGCCTTGTCAGAGTCCTTCACTCTATTCCCCATGTCTATGGGCACGTATACCATGTTAAGTGCAGCATTTCGGACCTGTTACTTAACTGCACTCCCTCCCAGCTTGGGCAGATTAGAAGGAGATGTTCCATGTTACCTCTCTTTACCTGTTAGGAGGGAATTGGCTGCCAACTCATCTGTGAGAGCTGCAGACCCATTTCTCATTTCTGGCACACATGCAAACCTCACTCTCGCTCATCACAAACCATCTGCTTGTGCTGTAACTGGACAAGGAGAGAGGGAGGATCTTCAGTGACTTAGCTGGCTGGCTGGAGATTTCAGTATTTTTTAAATGTGGTGAAAAAAAAAAAAAAAAAAAAAGAGAAGAGAAACACTCTTTAGTGTACTTGACATGGCAAGCTGTGGTGGGGAATGGGAGCATATGTTGAACCCAGAAAAAAAAAAAAAAGTCAATTCTCTGTAGTTTAACAATGCTTTTGGACTAAAGCTTGATCTTGATGGTCATCAGTGCAAACTGTGCACATTTATGGATTCACGAGACTGGACAAAATGGGGTGTGAAATTCCTTTCTGTAGATATGCTCCAAAGGAAGGACTGTGCAATGAGATATCTCATCTGGCTGTAAACTAGAAGTATCTGAGCAGCAACATGGACTAAAGGCTGGTTAACTCCTCACCTATTTATTTCTGGTTAGTTATACAGGCTGTACTGAGCTGCAGGCTCTCACAGTTACACAGTTCTCAGCACCAGACCTGATAGTTTAAAAATAACTTGAGTGCACCCATGTGAACCACAGCTCCAGCAGTAACAGCAGGAGTAGGGCAGAACTCATTTATTTATGATCCATACTGCAGAGCTCTGTGAAAAATGCTGTTTGTAACGAGCTGGTGAGAATGTGAGGACCCCACCTTGTTGTTTTTCTGCACATAGAAAGAGCAAAGGAGTTTATTTTTCTGCTGGTAGTCCTGTGATTGCAGGCAGGCATCCTGCTGTCAAGCTTGGCTCTTCCTATTGCTTGCCCTGGTGGTAGGCAAAATGGTGTGGGTCTTAGTTTTTAATATTTGCATTGCTCCAGTAATCTCTTTGGACATTTACAGGCAGTTGAAACACTAAACCATTGTCTTCAAGCTGCAGAGTGAAGATCTGGAAGAGGAATGACATAAGCAAATGAGCTGGTTAGCTTTCTAAGGATTCTTGAGAAGTTTCTAGTGGCTCTGTACAACTGTCCAACCTCTTGCTGATAGAGGACCAACTTCAAAGGTTTGGGAGTGCTCTGGGGTGAGGCTAATGCCATTCCCGATGTCAGCTGTCAAATGTGCCATTCCCCCAGCAGCCAGCGCAGGTAGATGGTATACGGTTGGGTTTACACAATGGAACACTTCAGGTGCATGAATTCTTTGTTACTCTGTGCCAGACTCTGCGATATGCCGTGTCTATCAGTGCAACTATGAAAAACACAAGAAGTCCCTCAGCAAGTGGTGTTTCTACTTTCTGCCTTCCCAACAAACACATTTTCTGAATAACCACCTCCTATGTAGGGGTTTAAATTCAAGAAGTGTGCTGCTTGAAGCTTTGCAAGGGTCTGGCAAACACAAAAGCCAAGAGTTGCTGTGTGTTTTCAAATAGCTCTTGGAATGGGTTGTGATCAAAATCAAACTCCCTCCTCTTTAGTGCAATTTCTGGCCTTCATCGGTGAGCTCCCAGTTTTTCTAGTGTGCATTTACAAAAGATCTCTGTTGAGAGAGCAGTCAGGGTAAGTATTTCCCTCTTAGCAGAGCCCTACAGTGCTTTTGCACAAGAAACATGAGCTTATGGCTACTGGAAGCAGTTGCTCTGCTGACTAGCCATGGTTTTTAGTTGCTGGAGGTTTCCAAAGCAAATGAAGTGTTAGTCATCAAAGTGGCCTCCCTCCCTCACTTTCAGTTGTTGAAAATATTACAAAGCAAGATGGAAAGAAACGTGTAATCCATCATCACAGAGAGGATTTACTTGTTTGTTTAGATTCCCTGTCTGTTCCAAATGTTCTGCCAGAGAAAGCCCATCTAGGCTCCAGGAGTGCTTGGAACTCACACGAAAAATCTAAATGCATGCAGAAGATAAATTCAGCAGAAGACACTGCCTTTCCTCACTAGCAATCAGCTAGAAGTCCCACATGCATAATGAAATGTCTCAAAATGTTTTTTGTAGGGAAAAAAAATGGAGGCACATCAACATAAGGAGAAATAGGTTTCCTCGGTGGCTGCTCTAGATCAGAGACTTTATGGTGGGGGTGTCCTTGTTCTCAGGTACCTCTTTTTCTGCTTGTAAGTTGTTGCCCAGTTAGAAAATGTGGAACCCGATGCCTTTGTGGTCAGTAAAATGAGAACATTATGTGCAGACGTGATTCCTCATGCTGCCCTAGGAGGTGGAGTACCCTCTTGAAGGGTGCCTCTGCCCACAGACAAGAGGGAAAAATGAAAGAGGACAAGGAAGCTGGATCCCATCTCAAATGATACTGTGCAACAGAAGCACAAGTCCTTGGCAGTAAAAGAAGGCAGCAGTCTTCTAAACAGACGTTTCTCATACCACTCCTATTGTTGCACCCACAAATAGGAAGAAAGTCAGAAGTAGGAGATTGTGGCGATCCCATATTTGTGAGATGGGGCAGACCTCTGTGTTGTCCTAGGATGAGGTAGCAGCCAGAGAAAAATTGTCAAACAGATGTTTTGCATTTCAACCAACTGTCTAACCTGGTTAAAACACTCTGTATGCTATTATCCTAATGATGGCTTGTGTACAACGTCTTTGAAGGTGGGTCATTTTTGCCTGCGAGCCACAGGTGTGAGAGGACGTCAGGAGCTTAACATCCCTACTGGGAGCAATATTGCTATAAGCTGGTAGTGGGTACAATGAGAGAAGTAGTCTTTGTCCAGTGACCCAAGAAATAAACCACTTCTGTTAGAGTGATGGGATTCTGAATGCTCCTGGAGACTGCTGAGATTTTACAGTTTAGGGTTGCATCTGAAAGAAACCCATATAATGAGAAATTTAAACAACTCTGTCCTTGAAAAGATAAAACCGGCTTATTATTTGTTTTCCAGGTTCTGTTCTTATTTCACATGTTTAGACAAAGAGCAAAAGGCAGGCTCATATCAAAATCTGGACTTTCTGAAGGGCTTCTAAGAAGAATCAAGTCTAGAATTTTTCAATAGTGACACCTCCTTGGGCTGAATTCCAGTTTCAGACTATGAATAAGGCACCCCTCCTCCATAAATTCAATTTAACCTCAGAGGGCTCAAGAGATCTCTCAAAGCAGCTCACAAATGTCATTATGAACTATTAGTGTCAATAAAATCTATATATCTGACCACGGAAGTGAAAGTGAAACTTTTAGTAGAAAAGGTGGAAAAAATGTAGAAATTCAAAAACTGTTTTTCTGCTTTTGAGGAGCTATGAAGTCTTTCAATGATCACTTGAGTTAACACTTACTTTAACCAGCCATTGTGTAAAGCTCACCTGTTCCTGTTTCATTTCTGCTGTGCCTTCAGCTCATGTGCTCCTCGGTCCAGAAAGCCCTGTTTGAGGAGGAGGACAGGGTGAAGAAGCTGCAGCAGAAGGTGGCAACCCTGGAGAAGCGCAACAAACAGCTGAGAGACCGTGTGAAGAAAGTCAAGAGGTCTCTCCGGCAAGCTAGGAAAAACACAAGGCACATGGAGCAGATGAACCGAAAGCTCAGTGAGAAACTTGCCTCTGCAGGTGGTCAAATCCCCTATATCAACTCTTTAAAGCAGGAGAACTCCCATGCTACCTACCTGAAAGTATAATGCAAGGATAAGTGCTCAGGCCAATGGTAATGGTGAATTTTGCCTGCATTAGATCAGGATCTGGCCCTCACACCTTGTCTACACTGTGCTTCAAACCTTGCGTGGAAAATGAATCTGAACTTGCTCTAGACACGGAGCTAGATTAAACAGGAATGCAGATTGGACTTGTCTGGGTGTTGGAGGAACAGCCCGAAACCAAGTCTGTCCTGGCTGGACGTAGGGCCTGGCTGTAATCTAAAGCACAGGGTGCTTCTTGGTCCTCACCCCCCTGCTTCTGTCACCAGCTTTAGGTTGCCTGTGGTGGGGTGGGTGTGATGGAAGTGCCTGTTCTGCCAGGCACTTGATGCAGGAGCTCTTCTAGGAAGGATCTTGTGCCATCTTCCCTTCTCCACGTGGACTGGGCAAGTAAGGCCGAGTGGATGTACAGAGATGGATACAGTAGGAAGGATGCAGACATAAATACTCTTTGCTCCATCATGATCCCCAAGCTTTCATCCTGCCTTAAGCTTGACTAAAGACTATATTCTGTATCTGAGCACAGGCTATGTCCAGGACCCATAGTCTGTTTGGGCCCCGATTCAAAATGAACTGCAGATGTGCCCAGATTGTCTTAAGACTGTGTCTAAATATTCCTAAATATTCTAAACAAAATATCTAATGTTTTTCATTTTACCAGAAAGTGCCTTAAGAATCACAGTAACTCCTTCAGGTACCTTCACTGTTTCCCAGCCAACGGGGTTGGAAACCATGTCACTTTGGGTCTGTGTCTAGGACCTAATCCAGCTCCTGCAGTCAGGAGTGGACTTGGCCTGACTATTAGTGGGTGCTGGATCAGGCCTGGCAGAAAATTTCAGATCCTGTTTTCAAGCAGGTTTAATTTACAGTGTGGACAAGGCTTCAAGTTTTGTAATCACTGTTTGAGGTATAAAGGAGGTTGCTGGGCAACCTCATGTAGTTACGCTTAGATACTGTAGGATCACATCAATATCAACAGGGCATTAAAAATTAAGGTAGTTTATATATGTATATATTTTAAAATCCTATAGAAAATATTTTTATTACACACTTAATATAGTCTAATTTCTTAAAATATGAAATAAATCCCATTTCTTGGTTATCTCATCGATAAAAGTCCATCATGTTCTTTATTTGACATTTACAATTTGAATTCTGCTGAAGCAGCATAGGTTAAGGCATCAGTATCCATGGCTGATACATTTTCTTCAGCTGTGTTAATGTACCAGAGCATGTCTTTGGTCTTGGTAGTCAAACAACCTTCCTTTGTCACAGGGCACTGTAAGGAAAGGAACGTGGAAGAAGACTTTCTGTGTCTTTCTTCCCATCTCAAAGCAGTTTTTCTTATCCCAGGCATGAGCCTCAAACGTAGATATGTCTTATGCTTTTCAACAGGGACTGACAGTCCATGCTTAGCATCAGGCAACAATGACAATTTGCCAGGGCTAAACCTGATTTATTCGAGATAGACCAGTCCAGACGAACTTTAATATAGAGTTGAGGTCCTCAGAAATAACGTGAAAACCACCACTCTGCTCCTAGCTCTCCAGGCTTTACCACATTGCTGCATGGTCTCCATGCAGTGTCTGAACACATAAAAATAGAGTACATCCAGGCTGCAGCCCCACAGGACCATGCTTAATTATCCCTGCACTAGGAAAATCCCATATCAGCTTTCAGCCACGAGCTTCAGTCCAAGCTGAGCTCAGAAGTTAAGCCTTGTGTTGGCTTCGAGGATGCTGCTGAGTTTAATTACCTTCCAGATTTGCTCCTTTTGGAAATAAAGCTTCCTCCCTCCCTTGAAATAATATTGGCATTTCTTAGGATTCTGACTCCTCCAGAAGCTCCACTGGTTTCAAAGGCTTTGCCTACAGAATCAGCACAATTTGAGTTGTTTTGTGCTGTAGTCAGCAATGCTGTTTCCTGAGAACTATGACAGACTTCAGGCTTCCCTAGAAGCCGTCAAGAGATTTTAACTCTAAAATGTAAATCCCTAAGAAGGTAACTAATTTTGTTTGTTTGTTTGCTTGTTTTTGGTTTCTACACTGCTGTTTGAATAAATGAACTGTTTTTCCTGGTATCGGTATTAAAATCTTGTGGGTTTTTGTTTGTTTGTTTGTTAATAGAAATATTGCCTCTGTTATTCATTCATGTTTTATAAATATTTTTATAAAGCTGAGAAAGTATAGTTAGTATACCTACACCCTTGCTATTTTTACAATTTTTCCAAACATCGTGTTGAAAAACATTCTCTTTTGGCTGATATTTTTGCTTCTTGATGAAAGGATTGAAATTTCCAGCCTATTTTCACTCTTTCTGTAGTTGGAAAAAAAAAAAAAAAGGAAAAAAAAAAGTAAACCATTTGTTCTCCTTGTCAGTTTTTTGAGAATTTTGTTACTTTGTAAAGAGATCAAAACCAAAACCCCTAAATGCAAAATCCAGACACAACTCCAAATGCCTCCTCCAAGTACAAAACCAAAAAAAGATGTGTCCCTGTGGGGTTTTGTCTTTCATTCCTGTTGGGTTTTGGATCATTTCCAGAGATAAGGACTAGCAGTCTGATCAGATCACAAGACAGCCTTTTCAACAAGTAACAGGGATACCAAGCCCAAATAAAAATGCCTTTAAAGTGTCACTATTGATTACCTGTCCCTGATGGTGACAGTACCCAGAGAGTGACCAGGGAGGCTGTATGGGCAGGAAACACAAGTGTAAGTGGATATTTGGGTTACTTCCACCCAGACTGGTATATCACACATGGCTTGACACATACACTAATTTTTAGACACGCTCTGTAGCTATTTCAAGGACCAGCTAAACTGGAAACCCACAAAAAATGCATAAATTCATGTCATTTTCCAAATTAACACAAAAGGTTTGATCAAGTATGTTCCTATTAAAAAGCTATCTAGGAGAAGCTGAGGAAAGGGCAGAAATGCAGAGGAGATTGGTGTGCTTAAATAGGATGGAAAGGGATGGTACAGAAACCCAGGAAGAATCCTGGGGAAAATAAATAAATAAATAAATAAATAAAACAAAACCGAGAAAGATCAGGTGTTGCCCTTGAATGAGGAAAACAATTGGTTAGAAACAACACCAAATGAGACACAACCTCCAAGAATTTCAAACACGCTTTACAATTATCAACATTTGCTTTTGCAAGCACACAAGGGGCTTGAAGGATGTCAGAGTATCTGCAGGGCTGGCAATAGTGTTTCCTAGAGCAGATGAAGCCAGAACTGGGGCAAGGAGAGGCTTTTTGACCTCTGTGGAGGAATTTAGGAATACTCTCCTGTCTAAATGATTTTTTTTTCTGGGGCACCCAGAAGATGGCAAGAAAAAGCGACAGGAAAATGAACAGTAACAAATTGCAAGGCCAGAGAGCAAATGTGTAGGAACAGCAATGAAGTACAGAATTAGCAGAGTGATGCTAGGTGACTGATAACAAAAATAAATGAAATACAATACAAGTAATGTAAAAGGAAAAGAAAAACAGTCCTGTTTTCTCACATGAAATGAGGTGCATGGAGCTGGCATCAGCTGGCTGGTATCCTTAGATGCAATCAGTGATCAGTCACTCCTTCAGTTGGATCAGTCTACTATTATGAAGCTAGAGAGGTCACACTGTATCAGTCTATAAAAGCATTGGCTCAACAATCAGTTACAATCAATAGGAAAAGGACAGAGATCATCTTTACATTGCTAAAAGGGAGGTATGTCCACATCTGGGATGTAGTGTACTGTTATATCCCACCTCAAAAAAAGTATCTTAGAGGAAATACATAGTGAAAGACAACAAGAAAAATCTGAAATCCAGAGTAGCTCAGAATGATGAGCAACTATATTTCCCAGGGCTGCAGACTACAGAGGAAATAAACTAAGAGGGAATGACAGAGGACAACGGGAGAGAGGAAATTGGGATTTTCTTCTTTTCATCATCACCACCAGCAGGTCTCTGCTGTGCTGTTTCAGTCAGTGGTTACAATTTGGCAGGGTTTGTGTCCCATCAGAGCTGAAGGGGATACTGTGACTGCTCTGCACCCAAAAAACACCTTACATCCTTAGGTACTACCATAGGAAGAACTCCTCTGTGTTTTTTTTTTTTTTTTTAAAGGGGATATTAAAGAATGAAGTACATTAAATAAGCTGAGTTATTTTGTCCTAAATCACAAGCTGTGCTATGTGGGTAGCTCAAGAAGAAATACATAGTAAAGGATTTATGGACAGCAGACAAGATTAGCAACTTTCTCTGCTCTTCAACACCAAAACCATTGAGAAGAGAATGAGTTCCATATGTTATTCTGTTTGAGTTTCAGCAAAAAATGTTTTTGGAGCAGAAGAGCACATCAGTGTTTCAGAGCTGCATCAGAAAAGCCCTTTTCCTATACACAAGACTTCTCACCAAGCTATGTAATCTCTCATTAATGAGGCAAAGGAGCCCAAATTAATTTCTAAAAGAAGGAGAGAAAAAACATACTGGGAAAACTGTGGAGAGCAGATAAAACTGACAAGATACGTCACTTGTTCTTACAATAAATCCAAGTAATTGCAAGGAAATTTCATTTTCCTCCCCATTTAACCCCAATTATTTTCATTTAATCACAGAAACATAGCTAGCTCCCTCCAATCCAGACTGCTTTGCGTGTGGAATGCCGTTTCCAACATGCGCTTGGGTTTAGGCATGTTCCTAATCCCCTAAAACAAACACAACGAGCGGGACAGCGTGTTCCAGCGTACGTGGCTCTGTGCTGGGAGGGCTCCTTGGCTTCGGTTGCCTCAGCTGTCTGAGGAACGTGGCCAAGTCACCCCAGCAGGGATTTCCCAGGTGGCACTGGAGTTCACGCGCAAGGAGGCAGGCAGAACACAGATGTAGCAGGGCAGGAGTGATGCCTCCTTTCCAAGGAACCATCTCTTGGTGGGCTGAGATTTGGTGACTTGATGGGTTTTCCATGGGCTTGGTGGCATCAGAACGCTGTTGGGGGTTTCTTCTTATGACAGTGTCTTAGCAATTGCTTGCTGCTGTAGTTAATATCAGTCGTGTACAGTGACATTTTCCCCCTAGTTGTGTGTTTCATGGAGAATTTTTTTCTTTTTCCTGATATTTTCCACAAACAGCCATTTCTCAGAACAAGGTGGTGGTGGGGAGTAATTGTTTTGCAATGTTAAAATATAACCAGTGAAGTGACATTTTCTTTGGCAAACTCTCATGCTTTGGAGTCATAACTAAATCTGGCAGAAGTCCCTTCACGTTCCTATGACCCTTCCCCCTAAAAAAAATCAGCAGGAAGTCTTTGAAATATTTTGTTTTTGCAATGCAATGCATTCTCAGTAGAGCCTTCACAGTCCTTCGTGGCTAAAACCGCAGTAAATGCCCTTACTGAGCTTTCTTGAGTGTCTCTTGGGTCTTCGTCCCAGCTGGAAAACCAAGGTGCCAAAGAAGGCAACACAGAGAGAATCATAGAATCATAGACTATTCCGAGCTGGAAGGGACCCACAAGGATCATCGAGTCCAACTCCTGGCTCCACACAGGACCGCTCAAAAATCAAAACCTATCTATGTCTATTACAGGAGAGACACTGGAAATGGACGGCTCATAGGGCCAGAATGGTCTCATAGAGGTGGCCACAAAGACCTTCATGGGACTCCTGGAAAAGGGAGAGCCATTTGCCATGCACTATCCATCAGAGGTCTGTGCAAGGGAGCACAAAGGCCCCCCAGCTGCTGAGGACTCAGTTGTGTGTCACCGACATTTCAGTGTGGTGAGAGAAGGAATTGGCTTGTGTGAAAACCCAACCCACTGTGTGGTGCGGGATGGTGGGAAGTGTGAGATGCTGCAAACAGTGTAGTACAGAGACTGAGCAACAGCCAGAGTGTTCAGCCTGCTGTCTCCAACCATGGCTGATAGCTTCACCTGGCTCAGCAAAACCTCTCACTTTTCTGGAAATGTGTCCGAACACCAGGCATAGCTGCAGTGCAATTTCAAACCTTAACTAGGAATTACATGGAAAAATCTGTAGCTTTAATGAGAACAAAACTAAGATGTTAGTAGCACAAGTCTACTGTAGCTCAAGGAAAATCCTTTAACCAAGAGATGGGCAAAGCTCTTTTGTTGGTGCTGTGCCTACAAGCCAGTCCACAAATACTTGACTCCTCTGGCTGGAAAGTTCCAGCAATCAGATCCATCAGGCTGGTCTGCAGCCATCCATGCTGGCATGCTGCTTTGTATCCCCCTACACCTCTTGGTGGGTTTTGTCTTTCCATGTCTTTTTTGGAAATAGAATGTGTAGGAGCTCCAGCTCTGCAAGCAGTACCTAAATCACAGCCTAGTCCCTTCAAAAATGCCCACCTTATCTGCATCCTCAAAAAACTGTCAACCAGCTCTGAGGCTGTCTGCAACTGAAAAACATTTTATTTTTGTCTAAATATTTTTGCTGAATTTTTACCATCACCATCTTCAGAGCAAGGACCTGGAGACTGATGAGGATATTTATTTATCAAGCCTTTTATTTCTGCAGAAAATCCACCCAAATTCAGGCAGATTTTAATGAATGGTTCAGAGCTCTTCAGCCAAGACTCCTTCTTAACCAGTTTTGCTAGCCTGGTCTTAAGGACAGCACTTGGTGGCGTATCTGGCATTGTACCTCAGCTGGGCAATATGGTGCAATATGATGGTCCAAGGGATGCCACTAAAAGTGCTAGCCAGGAAGCAGTGCCTGTAGTTGCATTCTTATGTCAGTAATTCCATCTGGTGGCCACACACTTGCTACCTCACCCTATGAAAAATAAAAAATATCACCCATCTGGAATTGCTCCAAGATGGAGAGTCTGATCTGGCAGAATGAATAACAATACAAATTTAAAGAAAATACTAATATGGTAATTAGTAACAAAATAAATAATAATATATGTACCTTAAAAAATAACCACAAAATTGGAGCCAGACAGTACTGCCATCTTAGTGAGAGTGTCTTCTTTTAATACATGGCTTAACACAAAGTTTAGCACATGATCACGCACACATGGACCATGGGAAGTGAGAAAACATGGTTCAGTGCTCTCTTCATCGCCCATCCTTGTCACTGTGGCCGAAGCTCCCCAGAGCCCTCCATCCAGACCTGGACAAAAGCTCCCAGGACCAGCTGTGAGGAACATGGCGTTGGGGCCTGGTGGCACCAACATCGCAGCAGAAGGAAGCCTTCTTGCCAAAGCCTGATTCAGGTGCTTGCCTTTTGTTTTTATCCAAAAGCAATTTAACATGAAAGGAACGAGCAGGACCCAGGCCCAGGCCCAGGCCTCACAGCTTCCAGGTGAGTGCATGCATTCAAATGGAAATCCTGAAGGTGCCAGACATGGAGGTTAACACGCACTGATGTGCTGCAACATGCATGAACGCTTCAGCAAGTCTCTGTACTCTGTGTATCTTGGACAAGCATAGACAGCAAATACTCAACCTGATGAGGTACAGCCCGAGGCAGAAGATATCAGCACCACTAATGAGGTGTCTGACATGTGCCAGGAACCTTCACAGCCTCTGCACAATTATGCAGGTGAGTGTAAGGAGGAGACAGCACACTGGTTCCACATGGACCGATTTAACCTTAAACACCAGGGGCAGGGGCTGCTCTCCTTGCAGTCCTGTGGGTTATCCAAGGCCAAGGTATCTGGGAAGACAAATAATTTCCACACATTCACTTGCACTGAATCTGCTTGCTTCACTCCTGCAAGCCATCCTGCAGTGGACATAAGCCCTGTATTCTTTGTCTTCCTAGCGAAACTGAAACACCACACATGGTCTTGGCTTTGCGATTATAACATACCTCCATCTACAGATTTGGTGGGTTTGACTTGACATGAAGGGGTTTTTTCGTACCAGGCTATTTGGGTACCCAATCCAGCCCTGATTACTCAGACCACCTGTACCTAATTCTAAGCAATGACTCAGGGTCTGCCTAGGCTGCAGAAAGGAAAATGTAATCACACTGCTTTAATTAAAGACAATGGAAGTTTTCCAGTCACGTTGCTACAGCCCATGTGGAGACAAAAATCCCTCTTCTGATAAAGGGATAAAATAAAATGCATTTTCATGCTGGGGATCAAGCTGATCTGAACTTTATATCCTCATCTGCTGTGTGCTTAATTCTTGTCCTTTTTAATTAACTGCAGATTTTCTTCGGTTTCACAACTTTATCTTTGGAGTAAATCCTTTGTACTCTTTATAGAAACAGGCTTCAGGGTGTAAGAGTGGGGCTGGTGTGGGGCTTCGCACTGCTGATAAGTAATGCTATATTCTCTGCAGTAGGAACAGCCATCAAGTGAGATGTAGTATATGGTCTTTGCTGGTGGAGTGGGGGAATGCAGCTTATTCCCAGCTATAAAACAGCAGGCATTAAGCTGTAAGAAGTTACAGGCAGCCTTGGCAACATAGATCTCATTACCAATGGGTAGAAAATGCATTGCAGATGCAGCAGCTTGCAGGAAAAACAGCAAGAGAGAGGCTGAGAGGACCTGTGCAGGCAACAGGAGGTACCCAGCAATGGTGGAGGGCAGCCACGATGGCCAAGACTTCTAATGGATGTCATGTCACACTGCATGGAGATGATGGTCCTTCTCATAGACGCTACTGAGTCCTCCATCTAAAATGTTCATCTGAGCACCAAGGTGCCAGAAAAGAGAGTGAGGATAAGAAAAACTTTTCAGGACATGTCAAAAGACCTCAAAAAAACACAGACACATGGGCTCCCAGGGTAGGAGGGATTCTCAGGGTGTGTTCTAGCCATGGGCCAGAATTCAGTCTTGGGATCTTAAGTATTTTTTAAAATCCTCTAAGCAACTTGCACAAAAAGTCAAAGGAAGTCCAGAAAGCAGGAAATGAGACCCAGGATTTAGATTCACATTCTTCTCTTTTCTTCTGTCCATCCCTTTGCTGTGAAGATGTTTGCTGAGGTGCTAAGATTTCTCCTTATGAGGACATGTAATCGGAGGATGAGTCAAGGGCATCACGGACTGATATTCTGACCTTCAGACTCCATCGTACAAGTGGCAATTCAGCAGGATAAGCTCATTCTTTTTTTTTTAACTTTTTATGGATTTCATTAAGCAGCATGAACAGGAAAAAATCCCTCTAAGCAAGCATATTAGCAACCTAATTTACTAGACTTTCACTAAAGCAATTAAAGACAGAATGATGCGATGACCCTGTTCAGGACCCAATTAAGACTGAATCAGTAAATCAGTAGTTTTAAGTCACAACCATAAGACCACAGATAATCAAAAAATGTTATGAGGATGATGCTAAACAGAATTACTGTATTAATATTGCCTTGGGAGAATTTGAAGAATGAGATACTTTCCAGTTGAGGTTCCCAGCTCACCTTATTACAAGCAGTCCAGTGATGATGGGCACAGACTGGTACAAACCTGTCAGCATTGCCATACAGCCCTCTATGGCCATGCAACGGCCACACTTACCCCTGAGCACAATGACTTCCAGACATGGATGTCTGGACTCTGTGTGTCTGTCTGCAGCCTGCCCATCTGCTCAGCCACATTTGGAGCTAAATCATCTAATTGGTCATTCACCACCTCTACAAAGCCCCCAAGTGTCCTGCTGACAAATCCTTCTTTATTGCAGCTGTTGGCTGTTTCTTGAAGATCTTCCTTGTGTAGCATACTCCTTGGAGATCTCTAAAAGCTGCCTAGACATGGTCCTGAGCAACCTGCCCTGGGTGTCCCTTCTTGAGGAGGGGTTGGATCAAAAGCCTCCAGAGGTCCTTCCTAGCCTCTCAGCAATTCTGTTATTTATGTTATTTCTGATACAAGATCTTCTAGTAGTGCAGAGGAGATACTGAGTTGGTAAAGGACTGCTCAGGCTGGTGAAAAGCTTCAGCTAATGATCACCTAGTTTCAGTCACTCCAGTGCCATGGGCAGGGACACCTTCCACTAGACCAGGTTGTTCAAGGTCCCATCCAGCCTGGCCTTGAACACCTCCAGGAATAGGACATCCAACACTTCTTTGGGCAACCTGTGCCTCACCACCCTGTGCGTAAAGAATTTCTTCCTTATATCTAACCTAAATCTACTCTCAGTTCAAACTCATTACCCCTTGTCCTATCACTAGGACCCTGTTAAAGAAGTCTTCCTCCACCTTTCATGTAATGCCACTTTAGGCATTGGAAAGCTGCAATAAGTCCTCCCTGGAGCCTTCTCTTCTTTAAGCTAAACGACTCCAATGGTATAATATGACATGACATAAATTATAATTGTGGTAAAATGTATATAATAACTCCAGCACATACCTGCATTCTCCTATCTATTGAGACAAGGGCTTATCCATCAAATTCCATTGAAGGTCAGTATGGGCTCATGGTAAATATAACTTTAGTGGCACAGGTTTTCCTTGCAGTTGATCAAAAGTCTGATGTACTCTGGTGCTGCTTTGAGCTGGAGAGCATCAGCAATCAAGAAAGGAAGTTACATTCCAGGTGTTACTTTGAGCAAATGCAAACCTGAAGTAGCTCAGGTATAAACATGATATGTGTCTCTTCAGTATTGAGGATACCTACTCATCTGGCCTCCAGCAAATAGAAGCACTTGTTTGAGATTATGAAGCATTTCTGGTCACTGCTAGACTGCAAGCTGAGGCAAGGATATGAACACAGCTTTTGCTTCTGCGCTAAAGAATGTAAATGAAAAACATACAAGAGCCTTTATGGAGCCAAAGAAAACACAGGGATCATAAGTTAGATGGGAACAACAATTTACCTCTCAACTCTATTATTATTATTATTAATTTCCTTTAAAAAAACACTTTGTAAAGAAGGTAAATGGATCATTAATTGACTGTAACTGTATCAGAATATTGCAGATACAAAATGGAAAAAAACAAAACAAAAACAAATAAACTAAAACAAAACAACATCAAAAAACACCAACAAAGATTAAAAAAAGAAATGTGGAATTCAGACTAAATAAACAGGGTTTGGAAGTCAGGAATTAATCCCAGTGTAATCCAGAAAACCCAAACACCAAACAATCTGGAAATACTCAGTTAAATAGTCACAGTGCTGATGCAGATGGTCCTTCTTTCCACTCCTATAGTTATGAAAAGCTGTTATTATCACAGTAGTTCAGCCTTGTTGAGACACACCACCATATTTAAGACATGGATGTGCTGGGCAGGGCTCATACCCACAGCAAAGGATACGGACCCTCTCCTCAAGGACTGTCCAGAGCTAGGAGGAAGCACGCTGTGATGGGAACAGCATGTGCCCCTGTCACTACAGCAGCTTATGTGTCCTAGGATTGTTCTGGGGCAGACCCATGTTCTGTCCTCACAGAGTCCTCAGAGGGATGCTTACAAGCCCATGCCTGAAAAACATGGTTTTGCGGATGCACAGATAAGCTGGGGGGTAAGTTTGTCCATAAGGAAGAAATTAGGTGTAAGCATAACTGGACAAAGGGTAGGACCATTTGCATCGCAAGGATGCAAATGCTGTGGCTGAAAACCTTGTGCAGAATGTCTCCTCTTTAGTATCACCCAGACTGGGGCAGGAACTTGAGCTACAGCGGGTCCATCCCTGCTCAGGCTGGATGGTCTTCAAAGTTGGGCACGTGCCCTGCTTGAACAGATATTGCTCCTGCAAAGCTCCTCTTGGCTGTGAATGAAAACATGACCACAGCCTAGTGATGCCAACGGAGCCGTGGTTCCATGGAGGGACAGTGCTGAAGAGCAATGGAGTTGAGGAAAGGGCTTGAAGGAAGCATATATATATATATGTATAGCATGAAGGAAGGTTAATGTATATCATAAGTCAGACACCCATTGCACACCAACACTCAAAAAGCCTTCAAAATATGACCAGACCCCTTCCCTTTGGCATGGACACGGCTGTGGATCTTGGGAAGGTTGCAAACATATTTTCTGTAGCCCCATCTCTGTCTTGTCCCTTTCCGTTCTCTGTACTTACATTTTATCTTTGTTTCAAACAGCCAAGAATTTGTCGCAGCAACAGTGAAGAAAAATACTCAAAAGTCCAGTAAATTCTAACATGACACCAAGAGACCCTCTTGCAGCATCAGGATTTCAATGCTCCTGTGGTGATCTTCTGCCCTGTCTCACTGGAGGTAGAGAAAGCTTCATGCACTCTAGGTGACCATTATGCCTACAGAAGAAGCCATGATTTTAAACCTAAGACATGAGAAGAAAGTTTTCCTAAGCCAAGATTTTCATTTCATGGTGAAATCTGGGACAGGCCTTCAGCTACCATAAATCTGTCGATTTCAAGAAAAACCAAGAGAGCTGACTTACACAGCTGGGAGAGTGGCTAGCTGTGGGGGGGTGATTAAAATTCAGGCTTGTGAATCACACCATGGGAAGAAGGTCAGGCTGGTACAACCTTTTAAAAGTCCTGTCAGTACCAGTGGTCAGAAACAGACAGACTTTTCTAATTTCAGGTTTCCCAGTTCGAACACTGTGTCTTTCTACAGGATCTGCTGATCCTCCTGACATTGCAGATCTGTCCCATTACCTGTAACCACTTTTTTACATGGATATATTTTTTCCAAAGATGTGTCTTCTCGTGGATGCTCTTTTCCAAAACCTGAATGGCAGGTTTTCTCATCTTTCCTGGTGCAATCCAGCATCTAATCCTAGTTCTGTGGCCATAGTCAAACCACCACAGCTTTGAAATAATAATCACATTGTTTCTGGTGCTTGTTTCTTCCCTGATAATATAAAAGCTATTTACATAATTTGTCTTTCTTTTGGTATTGCTATGGGTTGGCCATTATCACTGCTGTTCATTTCAGCTCTGTTATGGAAGCAGTTATCTAAAACCACGTGGCTTCAAATCCAAGCATGGGCCCACCTCACTGCTGAGCTCCCAGCATTGTTTGGCTGGGCAAAGTGATTTTGCCACCTATTTTCAGAAGAGGGGGGAAGGGGAAGAAATTCTTGTTTGCCAGTGAGAGACAACCAGAAACGTGACAATAAAAATAGGTAAAATGAAGAATCAAAGTAAAACATAAATAAATAAATAAAAAGCAAGTCATAACACACCAGGAACACTATCTGGAGGAAAAGGAAACCAATGATGGAGTACACACAACAGCGTTTGGAGCCCACTGCTGGCTGCAGAGAAACTCAGAAATGTTAGCAAGGATCTCATCTCCTTTCATGATTCTCACCACAGGCTGTGTAAACCACCAGGACCAACTCAATGGTGCATCAGCCTCTAACAACTGCACCTCCTTACCCCAGTCCCACACACATACCCTCAAGCCCCAGGAGACAGCCATGTCTCCTTATGTTGCCATACAGCATCACCTCCAATAGCAATTTTAGAAAAAAAACAAATGGACAAATTATCCTTCTGATCCATTTCCTTATGGAGTGATTTGGGAAGGGAAAAAAAATCTCACTGTCTTCCTTTGGGAATTATTGCACAAAACAGTGGAGCCACCATAGAAATGATTTACTCCCTTTCTTGCACTGAAGTGGAGACTCATGCACTCAGAAACAACACGCTTCACATCAGGGAGATTTAATTGGATTTATTGGAGGAAAACAATTAGTCATCCCTTTAAATTCTCATTATGATAGAAATCTCGATATGTATACATGATTGTCAAGGCAGAGAACCACTTGCGACGTAGCCCCATTAACAATTTGCAGTATTGCAAACTCATTATGCAGATAAAACTTTTGCGATGCCTTAATACATGCATGGAGTAAATACACATTCTCCCTTCTTTTTGGACATGGATGCTGTTACGAACTTGTATCAACCACAAGACCTGCAATATTAGGCACACTGACATTCCTTGATTAAGATTTAAGCCTTTGTAGAAAACATGCTTGCATTTTCATAAAAAATCGACCAAGAGATGTTTTGCAGTTGAGGACATTGGGGAGTCACTACTCTGGGCAGACTGGGCTTCTTTTGGTTGTTTGCTGACCCAAATCTATATATGTGTAAAAATAATAGGCCCAAATTGACAAGAATGCTGTCTCTTAACTAGAGGCCAATGAGCAATAGGGTTCTGACATTGAGTTGACCAGAAATGTGAGTCACGGCATATCTCCCACTGAGCTATGACCTTCTGTGGTCTTCATTTTGGGGGTAATGCCACAGCTTGACCAGGTAAGACATTGCATGCACAGCACCAGCTCAACTTGCGGGATGCAGATGAAAGATGGAAAAGCTTAGAGCTGCCTTGAGCACCTCCTAGGATTCTCCTAGTAACCTCCCTGGGAACCACAGCACGTGTCCATCTCCCCATGAAGCCTCACAGGATGTGCTGCCTTAGCAGCATGAACTTGGGCTGATCTACAACTGTCGCTGATGACTTTTACACTGCCAGGCAGTGCCTTGCTAACGGCACAGCATCCTGACTGAGCACCAGCCTCGAAGGTGGGCTCAAGCCTTGCTGGTTCTTTCAGACACCATGGAATTGTCCGTGACAATTTCTAAGGAGTGATATCTTCTCTCTACGCCACCAACAAGGTGCTTTCTCTCCAGCTACTTGGTAAGCCTTTACTGGAAGCCTTCTTCCCAACCCTTTCAGATGACTTTGTTTTGAGCTTTGAGAAGGTGAGCACCTTCCTCAGAAATGCAGTGATCGCTGAGAAGCTGGGACCATTGCCCTGCCAATGCTCACAAAAGGATTGGGCCAGATGGGCTGAAAACACCAGGTGGCCATCCTGTACCCTGCCCCATCTCAGAAAGGCCAGCACAAATAAAAATGGGTCAGTGGTTAAGGGAAGAGAAGGTAAGGCCATGATTTCCATGTGGAAAAAGATGTACCACTCCGAACTCTTCTGCGAATGAATGGTGGTGCTGCTACATGGAGGTTGACTGCAAGTATTCAGTTGGCGATATCGAGGAAGATGCTTTGATACTTGATGCGTTGGAAACTATGGGATAATTAGCTCAGCTCAGTGCCCTAATTTGTGCAGGCAAACAATCACAGCATCTTGGTCCCCAAAATGCAGTTCATTCTGCAACAGGTGAGAAATAAATATCTTCTGGGAAGAGAAAGATACTAAGAATTGAGCAAATCAGCCAAAGTTTTGACTAAGGAAAATGAACAACAACAACAAAAAACCAACCCACAACCCTAAAGAGACACACTGACAAGCTTCTTGGCAGTCCCGAGTATTAGCAACCCAGGGAAGGTATTTTAGATGCAGATCGAACTTTTAAACATCATAGTAAGAGGGAGCCTCTCTGACTCCCTGTTTCTAGATGTGTGTATGTGGCTGCTTGCACAGCTTTAAGCTGCTCTGGATGGTGACTCTTCCTGTACATGCTGTGTACATGCAGAGCATTCCACAGAAAGACAAAATACGTTATCAGGTTTTGTAGTACCTTGTTTACAAAACATCGGCTTTTGCGTTTACTTAAAATTAATGATGGATTTCAAGTTACAGACACATTGAATCATTTTAAAGCAAAACTTAGAAGAAAACCCTTGAAAAAATGGCTGGGTTGAATGTGCATGAAGGAAAGGCTCAGAAAATACAGAAACAGTGAACAGCAGTTTAATACATGCAGTGCAGTAACATGCATTTATTGGACATTTTGATGTTATCATTAGTTCAGCAATGGTTTTGTCACAGCACTTGCGAGTGTACATGCCCTGACTCCACTCTAGGGCATGGAAAAATGTAAGAGCCACTCTTCTGACCTTATCGTTTATGAAGAGGAGGAAAAAATAGCTAACTGGACAGAGCAGGGGCACACTTCGAGGTGGGGAAGGCGTCTTGAAAATCCGTCTGGGATAAAGAGCCTTTATCCTCGGCTTTAGACACTATTTACACAGCTTTGACCCAACAGCACGAAGTTGGACCAAAAAACCTGAACCAGCTCCTGGTTTCCAAGCAGTGGGACCTGTGATCCCTGGGGCCATAACACGCACACACACACGCACGCAGAGATGGACAAGCAGGACCCAGCTGTGGGGAAGGGGGGGGTGGGGGGGGGAGGGTTAGCGGGAATGGAAGGGGTTGTGTAAAGCTGCTGCAGGGCAAGAAGTTGGGGTTGAGTAATACACCAGGGGAACTCTGTTCACACAGTGCTTGGGAGCAGGTTCTTGCACTCAGCCGATGCCAATTCACCCTCCTTGATTTTGCTGCTGTTTTCCTTGGATGCAGTAGTCTCCATGTGTGTTTCTGCTCTTTGCTCAAATGAGTGTAATTCTTAGCATCAAGTTTCTAGTGCAAATAAATGTGATAACAAAGGCAAAACTCCCTTCCCATGAATAATTTCAGGGATGCGTTCATGCTCTAGTTCAAACAGATAAACATGCATACGAGCAAGAACAGAAGTAGTCCTATTAAAGGGGAACTTACCTGTGCTGAAACAAAGATACTCCTGTGTCTCAGGGCGGGGTCTATAACCTTATTTTGCAGGTATATGAACACCCCATCTCTTTAGAAAGAGCAAAAGCAACAGTCTGAGTCTGCCTTAACTCCCTGGCAAAATCAGTCTGGTGTTTTTATGCAAGGTTCACCTCGCTAGCACTGCTCAGACCTGGAGCTGTTACCCAAAGGGGAAATGTGAGCAGAGCTTTCCCTACAGCTAATCTAGTTAACTCCAAATTCACATTGAAAGACAATATTCTCTCTTCTTGCTGCTGGCTAAAAGCTGTCTGGCTTTCCCTGGGGGCTTGTTTGGCTAGAAGCAGGGTCATGCTTAAGGAGCAGCAGCCTTGGGGCCAGCTGCCGCTGTACCTCTTGAGCTCTTGATTGCAGAGGGTTTGGGGAGAAAAACCAGAGTTCAGGGGCTGTGTTGGATCCTAGGGCTGGAAAATCCTTTGGGTGAGCTGTGAAGGTCTTTGGGGGTAAGCAGGAAGAAGAACTGCTTATAGGAAAAATACTGTCAGTAGCCATGGTGTTATGCAGGGAACATGCACAGAGCAAAACCCAGTCCAATGCCTACTGCAGAACTACGTATACAAGATGTATACTGGTGGGCTCACACCCCTTTCTGTGGTTCAATTCATTTCAGAAATGAATCTCTATCACAACCACAACAGAAACACAAAGAGTAGGTAAAATCTTATTTTTTTTCGGAATCTGGTACTCTAATGGCACCTGTACAAAAGCAACCAGGACAGAAAAAACATCACCCGCAGGGCAACACAGTCTCAGGAACGCATCACTGACAGGTTCCCTTGTCCACTCCATGCTGCAGAAGAGCTGATCCAGAAAGAAGTTAGGATGCACCGGGAATGAAGTCACATGCAAAAGCAGCAGTGCAAGCCCCTGCCACTGCCACACTGACTTTCAGCTTGCAGAGTTCACGGGCAGCCTGTCCTCACACTTCTTCTGCAGGCTAAGGGGCCCGTTGGAGGTTTTCTGAATTTTTACTTTTTTTTTTTTTTTTTTTTTTTCTCCTCAGCAAGACCACTGTTGGCATCAAAGATGACCTCTGTGACTCTGGAGGTAAAAACCAACAATCAAAGGTGCAAGCAAAGAAAAAGAAGGGGAAGGAGCTGAAGAAAACAAGTTACAAATGAAAAACACATTGGTGCCAGTTGAGCAAAGCAGAAAAGGGTTACAGACAGGCAAGCCCAGGCTGAAGTCCTCATGCGAGGAGTAAATCACACCTTGTTTAGTAGGACAGCCCATTGGGAAAGAGCCCAGATTTTCCTACCTGTTCTGCATGGCAAGGTCTGGATTTCCTTTGAATTTTCTACTTCTGGGCTACAAGCCCCTTCCCCATGTGCACACATTATTTACTGGTGCAGGGGAAGGACTCGCAGAGGCACTGGAGTGATGCCGGAGTGTTTGCTGTGCCAGGCTGTGCTGCCAAGAGACAAACAGCTCCAGCTCCCATACCTGGTGCTGCTAAGCCATCCAGGATAACAGATTTGGGCGTATTTAAGCTGAGAAGCTTTAACCAAGAGATACTTTGGGACTCAATGCAGGTGTGGTGAATCTTGTCAGGCCCCCAGCTGTGTTTCACTGATACAAAAGAAGAGCTAACCACTGCCCAAAATTGTAGCAGAAAGAAACAATTTTGCTTCTAAGTATTTCTGTTTCTCATAAGATCCCAGTGGCTGATAGGAAACCTATGAGAATGATAATAAATTACATAACTATTGGGTTATATATACCCATATATATATATGTGTTATATATATATATATATATATATACACCACATATTGGGTACAGGAAGGAGAAAAATCTAACTGCGTGTTTGGAAGGAAGAAATGCTCCTCCAATAAAAAATATAGAATGCTTTGAACATGGAGGGGCAGCCAGCGTGGGGGAACCCCCTGACTGCAGGACAGCACATCTGCCTTCACTCCTTCACTCTCATCACTGCTCTTTGGTTTGCAGATGGAAGTATATTAGTACTTTTTTTTTTTTTTTTTTACTGCAAGATACCTTTGGATGCTCTGTTTTGCATGGTTACTTCAGCAACTACAGAAGAGAAAGTAAGGCGTGAACACTGAGCCCCAACTTTAGAAGCAATTGGACAAAAATATTCCTTGACCAGGTCCTGCTTTTGGTAAATGTGTAAATGC
Source organism: Alectura lathami (assembly GCA_013399715.1). Lineage (NCBI taxonomy): Eukaryota > Metazoa > Chordata > Aves > Galliformes > Megapodiidae > Alectura > Alectura lathami. Next base: position 350,100 of record VXAV01006384.1, on the reverse strand, counting down.
AGGGAACTCCACCAACTCCTAACTGGGGGACTGCCCGTGTACATACGTGCAACTAGAGCACAGGTTCAAAATAAATCAAATTTCTTGGGATAGGATTCTCTCCTAAACTAAAGCTTCCTTACCCAGGCTGGCAAAATAAAGCAGTCTTGGCATGAGTGTAAATTGTATGACACCAATTTCAGCCACCACTGCAGGAAGACTCTTTGTCAATGGGGCAGGAATACCTGGTGACAATGGCCTGGGCAGGAGCATGACTTGCAGCAAGGACGCCCCATGCTCTTTGGCCTGCCCAAATCTTGGTCAGAAGTCCTCAGCAGAGAAATATGGAGTTTTGAAACCAATATGTGACATATTTCCTAAAACACGGACACTGTGGCTTTCTGGTTTTGTCACAGCAACAGCAGCCCAAGCATGCCCATGAATGATCACATGCATCACTAGAGGATGTACAGGTGCAAAACTGCACCAGCCCAGAGCGGATTGCCAATCCCCGCAGGTATGAGTGGCTATCCCAAGCACGGAGGCTCACTCGAGTGTGCTGCAGCCCTCTGAAAATGAGGAATAGCTTAATACCAAGGAAACTGGAGCCCTATCAAGTGCCACCAAAGGACTGGCCTCTTTGAACAGATCCAGTGCTCACTGCCACCTGCTTTTCCAGCATTTAGCATTCAAAATGAGATGGATGAAATCCCAGCTCTGCTTGTCAAAGTCAACCAAGTGAAGCTGAAGTAAGATTCTGAAGTTTCAATGACAGGTAAGTATCTTATGGCTTTTCACAGCACGGCCACTAGTGCCTGATAGATTCAGCCTGACTGGCTTTCACAATTTTTTGTTCAAGATTAATGATTTGAACATGGCAACCGAGCACAGGGCTTGTGCCTCTGTGTGGGGATGGACCTGTTTGGGGTACGAGTGAAGTCACCTGCAGCTGTTGAGTAAACGAGGGCAGATTAGCTCTCCTCTGTATTTCAAGGTGTACTAATGCATGGCTGCACAATGATAAAGGCGCCTGCTCCCAGATGATGCACCAGGATGTGTAACCTGGGAAACGCATGCATTTAGTAATTAAAAGTAATTGAAATTGAATTAGCTTTTGTATACGAGCTGTAGAGCAAACATCATCCCTCTTCCAGGGAGAGAAACTGAGACATGTAGAAATTAAAGCCCAAACTTTTCTATCTGGCTGCTGATCCCCATTTTTGGCTGGTGACCCTGGCAGCTGCTGAGCATCAGCAGCCCTGGGTAAAGTCCCACAGAGCTGCGGGTGCTCAGCAGCTTTGGTGCAGGGACCACGGGCTGGGTGTGCTCCAAGCGCAAGGCTGAGCTGGGAGTCTGGGGTTTAACTGTCCTCCATGAGGGTGGCACAGTGAGCGAATGGCAGAGGACAACTACAGCTCCCCACATTTTCCTTTTCTTTCGCTCTGCCCAGAATGTGCAGTGGCTGGAAGGGATTATCAAGGAGGAAACCGCTGGAGGATGAGACTCTGTTGCTTTGTTTGCTCAGCTCTGATCTGCTCCTCAAAGGTACCACATGCCAGCCTCTCCTCTCAAACAAGGCTCGCAGCTCTGCAGGAACTGGTCTGGTGGTGACTGAACTCCCCCCATGGCTTTCAAGCAGGAGAAGGGGAGGGAAAGCAGCAGTTTCTTACTCTGAGCAGCAGCAGCTCTGCTAAAGCCAAACAGACTTGCAGCTCAGTCTGAGGAGTGAGGAATGGCATGCCATTGCAATCCTCCTGTGCTGCAAAATTAACATCAACTCCTACCTATGGAAACAGCATATCCCCCAGCAAACCGGGAGCAGGGACATTACTGGAAGTACTTCTTACAAGAAAAAAATATATATAATGCTCAGAAAAGTATCTCTATTTAAATAATCCAGTTGAGATGTTTGTAGTTAATGGAAAAAAAAATACAACATATACTGTTACCTACACTGAGAAAAGAGTAAATCACTGGGGAAAAGAATGAGTGTTCATTAGTACATTGCTAGACTCACATATATATATATATATTTATATATATGTATATATATGTACAGCACCAGAGACTGTTAGATCCGTTCCCCCTGGAGTCATTGCAGTTTGTGATAAATGAAACATTTCAGAATTGCAGTATAAAATATGGCCATAAAAAATCTTCTTTCTTCTAGTCCTTCGCTGAGCGCGCGGGGCAGGGCTGGGGGCGGCTCGGAGGAGCCCGCCAGCCCCATGCCTGCCTGCTGCTGGCTGCCTGGGCTCTCACTTGCTCCCTGTGTGCACTGTGGTCACTGTGGTGGGTCTGGGTCTCCGGTCACCTCCTACCGCCGAAACGCCTGAAGAAGCAGACGAAACAAAACTACAGAGAGTGGATGGAGACATACCTAAAAGGAAAGCCAGAAATGCAGTTAGAAATGTTATTTTTGGAGGGAGGAATGTGGGCAAAGTTGCTTTTTGAGCAGGTTTTGCTTCCACAGCATGGTCCAGAGAGGGGGAAACTGCAGCTGGAGATGATGTTCCTGCTCTTCCTGCAGTGATGGGTTGGCTGGGTACTTCCACGGGACATCTCCTGCCCTCCTGGCCCACAGGCACCAGCAGTTGCACACACATGTCACAATGAGTAAACGTCCAGCTTTGGTATGTGTTCAGCCAGACCAAATCCACATTTCTGGGGCTGAAGACAAAGAGTTTTGGGATTCAGAAATCCCTCCAGCATTGTATTTGCTCACAGTAATTTTCCTCAAAGATGATTGAACTTCATGGACATCTAGCTAAATGAACAGACTGTGCACCTGGGCTAAAAACATTTCCCCAGGCATCCTGCAGTGCTGCTGATAAAAAAGTGCAGTGGATCAAACTCATTGGTGAGTTTACCTTTAAATTCAGAGGGAATGTAAATTTGTGTGACTTGGACATCATTTTAGCGACACCTTATGTCACTTCAGGCTTTGCTGGTATGTCTCCAGGACATAGATTGATGTAAGTGGAGTGCCTGGACCCAATTTTTATCCAGGCAGCTGCTTTTGCACTATTTAAAGATTACTCACTGATTTTTTTTTTTTTTTTAATGAAAAAATGAGGTTTCAGGTAAACAGAAAAGTTTATAGAATGTGCCCACTTTCAGTGAACCCTCCAGCACAGCTCTAAAATACATAGCCCTCCAAAGCATAACCCCTGAAAAACACATGGCAGGCTGAGTTTTGGACAACCAATTCTAGATTTTGCTATTCTAGAACAACCTCAGCAGTTCCTATGGAAAACACTTGGGAAGAGCAATAAAATCTATCCTTGCCAGAGCTTTCCATGGATGGTCTGACCCTCTCCCAGCAGCCACAGAGACCCCACAGGGGAGCTCTCTGGATTTTGCTGTTATGTGCAGCTCTGTGCCACTTGGCCGCTGGTGCTGAGCTGGGCCCTGGCATAGTGACCTTGCTCTGAATAGATGCAGGCTTAGTGTGATGAGAAATACAGTTCATTTTTCCAGCTTGGTGAGTAAAGGATGGGTGAAAACTATATTAATATATCTCAATCTGGAGTCTGATACAGCCCCTTGAAATACTCAGGATCTTTTTGATGCTTTTTAAGACTTTTGCCTGCTCTCCCATGCCTGAAAATGATGGTTCAGCCTCAGGGATGACTATGCCGAACTTACATTCAGCCACATCCCATCTCCCAGCAGTATCCACATTTGACAACTTAGCTTCATGCTGCAATTTATGTATTACTTTAAAAACACAGAGATCTAGGTTCTGTAATCAGTCTGGGCAGCCCAATCATGTTTAAACCAGACACAGAAGACTTAAATTCAGGCTGATGCACAGGAGAAATCCCGACTGATTCACTTAGGCTGCCCTGTCAGGTAGCGTAACTAATCCTCATGCATTTTCTTTGCTCTGGCCTAACACAGGAACAGAATTAGGATGCAGCCTGACATACCCTCCTCTCAGACTAAGGCTGTATTGAATTGTCTTCAACAATGTGAAATTGCTGTATTTGAAACTATTTGGAGAGCTCATTAATGTCCTATTATTAGCACTAGGCAGGATTGTATTCTACAATGGTGGCACAGCTGTTTCATGTAACTTGCTGCATGGGATCTTTCCTGTGCAAGAAATCTGTCCCCAGAGAAAACCACTGAGGAAGAATGAGGCAGGACAGAGACTTCTGAGGTTTCCTTTCTCCCAACAGGAGGTGTTTGGTGGCCTGTATCAAATACATCAGCTGCCTCTTACTGTCACTCCTTGCATTGCTCCTGACTCTCCTCACTGGTTCCCTGGGGTTCCAACATCTCCTGACTCTTCTCTTTAACAAATTTCTTTGAGAAAGTGAAGCTCTTCAGTATCTTCTGTCAAGCTCTTCTGCTGAACCTAACCTGGGATGCCTGGAAGTAGATACTTCTCTGCCTTGTATTGCTGACATTAAAAAAAATTCACCTCAGCACACCTGGTTTTATCATTCATACCCTGACTGACTTCTTCATCTCTGCAATATATGTCTGGATGCTGCACAGGGACATGCTGGATTCTATGAGGATAAATAGACTTTGATCTCTTCCCACCTTTGTGACAGATAGATGTTTTCCCATTACTGTTCAGACTACTCAATGCTGTTAATTATCACCTTTTAATATCGATTATCCATTAACTTAACTGGTGGAGATTAATCACTCACCAGTTGTGTTTAACAGTAAAACAAGCCAACAGATGCGATAGACCTAACTAGGGTCTGTACTGTGGAAGGAACGAAAATGAAGATGCATTTGTCCACTGTAAGGAGTTTTCAGCATCTCTGCATTGCCAGCACATGGCTGAAGTGCTCTGTTGTTGGACTGTGCTGCATCACTCCTTTGTGGGTGCCAGAGGCATGCCAGGAGCCTGCAGCTGGTGGCAAATCCTCATAAAGGAGCAGAAATTGGTGGCAAAACCAGGCAATAGCCTCATCTGAAATCCATTCTGAATAGTAGGTGCTTTCAGTTCCACAGTAGTGCAAGATATTCTCCAGAAACAACCGCTTCAGTCCCCAGGGAAGTAAGCAATGCCACAAGCTACTACGTTTTTGGTGCTGCACCTTGAAATAATCTCCTCTAATTGTAAAGTCTGCATCCCTCTATCTTGTGATATAAAAATCTCTACAGATGGGCAGAAGGGAATAAACTAAATGCTCAGAAGTCAGAGATTAAATAGGCTTCGCCGCAAATGAAACTTTTCTGCTTTCCAAGTGTTCTCTCCCCTGCCATGTCTCCTTCCCTGGCATTCAGAAGAAATACACACCCCAAGCATCTGACTCCATCAGGCAGCTTGAACATCTCTGCTGTGGCCTAGAGAAAACAGGGAATGGGGCCAGGTCTCCTGGTGCTGCACAGAGCCTGAGCCCTGCTCAGACAAATGAGCCCCCTTGTGCGGGAGCTTCCTTTGGCCCAAGCTGGGTTGGACTGGCAGGATCAGTCTGCCCCATGGAAAATGTAAAGCAAGCCAATTTTTACNAATTTTTAAAAAAAAAAAAAAAAAAAAAAAAAAAAAGTTTTATCTCAAAGCTGGAAATCAAACATAAACAGACTAAACTCTGCCAGATTTCAGCCAAATACACAGCTATTTGCTGGGGAGTGTCTGGGTCTTTTTCTCAACTGAAAGCCCTTATCCTCCACAAGAAATAATGTAATTCTCCCAAAAAGCACCCTGAGCTGAAAACTCAGTTTTTCAGTACACAGACTTTTCCCACTGAATCATTACATTTTTGGCCAGCTGAACATGGCAGCCTCAGTGCATATTCAGTCCTCATTTCAAACACCTGCTGGCAGCAGGGACTGCAGCCTGGGGGCAGAGAGACAATGCATTTGCTATGGATTTGCTCCCACTACTCACAATCTTTCCGGGTAGTTGCATCAGGCAGTGGCGTAGCAAGACTGAGGGTGCCCGAGACATTGGCACTCGTGCTGTCCAGGCTGCTGCCGAGGTGCAACCGCCGCATGTGTCGCACGACTGCCGTGGCATTAAATGCTTGCTGGAGAAAGAAAAAACATGAAATGGAAGGAAAACTAAAAATTTGTAGGTGGAAGGGTTATTTTTGCCCTTCTCTTCATGGCTCAGCATTTTCAGAAGTAGATGAGTCCATCATTATCCCAACTTGTCCCAGTTTTTATTTTCTAAGATAGAAACAGCAATATGCAGCTCTGCCCCAGTCCTACTTCCCATCATTGCCCCTCCTAGCACTCAGCTGGGATGAGGCAGCCCACAAGGGAGGTCATGCTGGACACATCCTTCTCTATACAGTGCACGTGTCCCACTCTATGTCCCCCCCAAGGCTCACCCCCAACATATAACCGCTGCTGGTCCCATCTCTCACACTCCTTATGTTCACACCCTTGATGAGTATCCTTTATAAACAGCCCCGTGAGGCTACGTTACCTAAGATGGGACCAACTATGACGTCCAACATTTTGGTCCACAAAAGCAGCTTTTCATTTAGGATACTAATATGGCGAAAGAGCTTTGCAGCTGCTGTGTTAACTAGAGTTATATGTCTAAGGGGCATCCCTAAGGATGGATCACTTACTCTCCATTTGCTTTTTGCAAAGTTCTTCCGGATCTGAGCGCTGACAGACTCGTGGATGTTCTTGCTGAGTGCTGTATCACCAGCGATCCTGAAACAGGCACACAAGACAGGTTTTAAGACATCTTTTGCTCTCCTTGAATACTCCTCCTTCTCTATAGATGGGTCTGGTTCAAGGTGTGATTGCTCCTGCAGAGATGCTGATTTCATTCACATGAGGCCTCAGACTCCACCACTGCCTATGCTGGCAGCAGAGGTGGAAAATCTGGGGCAACAAAAGCAAGCATAGATAAGGCTTGTAGGTCTGGCATCTACACAGAGGTAGAACCTTCTTTTGTTGGTGCTTTGTTGGTGTGGCTGCTTTCTTTCACCATTACAGCCCTGGCTGAAAACATTGTACCTTTTTTTTTTTTTTTTTCTCCTTTACATCTAAAGATTTAACATTGACAGGCTGAGACTACTTTTAGCCTCAGCCATGCAGCGGCTTCCAGAGCCACTCCAACCTGTCAGATTTTTGTTTGCACTGGAGATTTTCCTGCCACCCCACAATGTAGATAGCCATTTGTCATGATTAATGTAGATTTACAGTAAAGCAGATACATAGACTCACACTAAATCAGCACTGGCTGCATGAATAGCTTAAGCTGAACAACACTTGACTGAGAAACTTCGCTGATATTGTGCAGTTTCTTGAACAGATAGACACATTCACATCTCTGGTAAACATAGCTATTTCAGAGGATTTTATTGATTCATTTAACTCACCAAGGCATGAGATCTTTTGGAGAAATAGGCACATTCATGAACTAATGTTGGGTGATGTGCTGGGGTAATTACTGCTACCTGACGTAGGTAAAGCCAGGAAGAAATTATTGCCTCCTATATAGTATGTGATGTTTTCAGAAATCAATCTTTAACCCCGGTGTAGAAGCCTGATGTCTATTAGTAACAGAAACTGACAAGAAATCAAAGAAATGGGGCATATGTCAGACTCACAGCCTCCCAGACTTGGGACTTCCAATAACGGAATCAGAGGGACTGCAGAATATGATGGTCATCTAGTTCTTTCCATATCCCAGCTCTGTCAAATTATTATGACAGGATTTGGCTAATCAATCCTTAAAGATCTCCAGAAGATGAAGATTCCTCAGACAACCTGTTCCAGTGCCCCGCTGTCTCCCAGAAGACATAGAAACTAGTTTATTTTTGTCTTTGAAGCACCCTTTCACATATTTGAAGACTGTTATCATGTCTTCCCTCCATCTTCTCTTCTCTAGACTAAACAAACTGATCCTTTCACTGTTTATTCATAACTCATATTTTCTAATCCTCTGATCTAGTGAGCTTCTCTGGACTTTATCCAGCTAGTCCACATCTTCCTTAGAGGGCGGTACCCAAACTGTTTTCCAACTAAGGCAGCAGAATGGCAGCATTGCTTTGCTTACATACCCCGGCCTGCTGTTTCCATTTATGCATCTCATGAATTGGAGACATTCCTTTCATTTTGCCCAGATTGTTTCAAACTGTAACTCCGTTCTTAAAAGGACACGCAGCAATTTCTACTTTCATGTCAATCGCACATGTAATCAGTGCTCTCTGGGATCAGACTCCTCCAAACTGCTGCCTTCCTTCCTGCTGGTGACATTCTTTTCAGAAGTGAGAGAGATGAGAGACACTCTTGGAAGGAAAATGAGGGACTAAACCCTCATCTCCCCCAAAAGGACAGCTAACAATGCCAGTCTGTTGCAACTGACCTAATCTATATTGACTTATTCAGGAGTGCTGGGGCCGCAGAAGTGTGGGCAGGAAGGAGCAGGCTTCCCACTCAGGGTAGCCCACCTCCGTCTGGGAAGGGCACTTTACCGACCACCACTACTACATAGATTCCATCTAAAGGGGACAGAAGAATTGGTACCATGAACAAAACATGGCTCCCAAACAGCACCTGACACCCTCTATTGGGCCCTGTCCTGTTGGTGAAGAAGGGGAGGTGTTTGACTAAGAAGGCCTTCAGATCTTCTGTTGAAGAGGACTCTTTCTGATCACCTCTCTCATGGAGAGGGAGGAAAGCTGGTCTGAATTTCCCACTGGGGTCCAGGCAGCTATGTGTTTTTTGAGGCAGTATCTAAGCAAGCTAAGCCTTTTGGTGCACATGAGCCCTGGCAGAGTTTCCTGGTGGGAATGCAAACTGCTAGTCAGAGTCACTCCAAAATGTCACAAACACTCTGCTCCATTCAAGCACACAGCCTCGGTGAAGGTACGTGCCCTCAACACGTACCAGCTGGGAGCACTGGCTGTCATAGCACAGATCTATGGAAGAAAACTAAAACATTGAGCCAGACACTTCATACGCGGACAACTGCAAGCCAAAGTATCTGTTCAGTAACTGATCAAAAAGACTGAGCTGCAAAGAGATTACTTACATTAGCAAAGAACATTTTTTCCTCCCAGGCTAATGAAGCATTCTTCTTTATGAACAATCTTGTTAGCAAGCTGTATAAGCACAGATCGCATTTCCCACTTGTCAAATTTTATTTTGGAAACATGGACAAAACAAGTTCCTGGGGTATGATACCCTTGCAAGCTCTCCCAGAAGATCTTTCCTGTCAGTCTCCACAAGGACTTGCAAATGCATTTTTGCTATATGAAACTTGTCATCAGGCATGTAGCTCAAATACAGGCTATACATATTTTTTTACTTTATGGATAATTTTCTGAAAAAAATGGTAATTTCAGTAAGAAACTGCTGGTTCCAATAGTTCATAAACTGTCTTCTACTACCACTAACTCAATGTTGACTGTGCAATTCTGGTAATCCTGGAAAAATAGCCTTGGTATTTGGATGTTTCCCTAGTAAGCATAGCACTTGTTTGCTTCACAAAGGGATGGACAGACACCCTGTTAGGCCCTCACATGTTACATTGGTGAGACTCATTCTACATCTAATGTCTCTTCAGCAGCGTTAGCACCTTTCAGATGCTAGGTTTTTATCAGAATGAAATAACAGTAATCCTGGGGCTAATTTAGCTCAGCAGGAGATGTTCAAACACAGACCCAGATGCAAGAGCTGGCTGTGGGCTTGCTCACCAAACTGTCTCTGAAGAATTATCCTGTCAATGGTGTAACACGAGGACTGTGCATTTATACTGCATTTTGCACTTGGAAGATCTTCAAACTTTTATAAAATACAGTGTTACAGTGTTTACAGTACAGTTTTACTTTTAGGAAACGGAAAGAAACGTTAACGTTCATTCTCTGGTGCTGTTTTGCTGGAGTTGTGGTGCTTTAAGAATGTAAGCAAGAGAGATGGGTGTTAGCAGATAGAAGTCGTGCTTTTAACACAATCACAGGCTAGAGTCTGAAAAATCAGATGAGGTTTTGGGCACACAAACTCACCTTGAAGTAGGTATCATGAGCATGGTCACATCTTTACTAAATCATGAACCTTACTTAGCTACCAAGCTGAGAAGATGAAACATGAGATCTAATAGAGATACTGTTTTCAGTGCATGTTATAATCTCCCTACCACCCTTCTCTAACTCTGGATATCCAGAGACTATAAACCATCTTACTTTTCCTTTTAGGACAGAAAGACTTTAGCACCTTTCTTCTTCCTCCCTGCTACTGCACCTCCACAGCACACCCTTCTACAGGGGTCAGCTCCACTTTCCCTGAGAAGGAGCCATGTTCTTTTTCAGAGGTGATCAAACTAATGCATATCTACTCAAACCCTGAGTAACAGTTCTCAGCTTTGAAGTTAACTTTGAAGTTAAATATATCAGCACTGATGCTTGTTTGTTTTTACCAACTACACCTGCTGGATCTGTAAAAGGTATTACTTCCACCTCCACACACTCTCAAAATTAAACACACCAGAACAATGCATGGTCTATCATCGAAACATAGAACGGTTTGGGTTGGAAGGGACCTTAAAGATCATCTGGTTCCAATCCCCCTGCCATAGGCAGGGACACCTCCCACTAGACCAGGCTGCTCAGAGCCCCATCCAGCCTGGCCTTGAGCACTTCCAGGGAGGGGGCATCCACAGCCTCTCTGGGCAACCTGTTCCAGTGTCTCACCACCCTCACAGGAAAGAATTTCTTCCTAATATCTAGCCTAAATCTCCTCTCTTCCAGTTCATAGACATTACCCCTTGTCCTGTTGCTACACACCCTTCTAAAGAGTCCCTCCCCGGCTCTCCTGTAGGCCCCCTTCAGGTACTGGAAGGCCGCTATCAGGTCCCCCCAAAGCCTTCTCTTTTCCAGGCTGAACAACCCTAAATCTCTCATCCTGCCTTCGTAGGGGAGGTGTTCCAGCCCTCTGACCATCTTCGTGGCGCTCCTCTGGACCCCCTCCTACAGCTCGATGTCCTCCTTGTGTTGGGGGCCCCAGAACTTGACGCAGCACTCCAGGTGGGGACTCACAAGAGCAGAGTAGAGGGGCAGAATCACCTCCCACGCCCTGCTGGTCACGCTTCTCTTGATGCAGCCCAAGATGTGGTTGGCCTTCTGGGCTGCAAGCGCACATTGTCGGCTCATGTTGAGTTTTTCATCAACTGAAACCCCCACATCTTTCTCTTCAGAGCTGCCCTCCAGCCATTCTCTGCCCAACCTGTATTTGTGCTTGGGATTGCCCCAACCCAGGTGCAGGACCTTACACTTGGCCTTGTTGAACTTCATGAGGTTGGCATGGGCCCACCTCTCCAGACTGTCCAGGTCCCTCTGGATGGCATCCCTTCCCTCCAGCATGTCAACGGCATCACACAGCTTGGTGTTGTCCGCAGACTTGCTGAGGGTGCACTCGATTCCACTGTCCATGTCGCCAACAAAGATGTTGAACAGCACTGGTCCCAGTACTGATCCCTGAGGGATGCCACTCTTCACCGGTCTCCATTTTGACGTCGAGCATTTGACCACAACTCTCAGGGTGTGACCATCCAGCCAGTTCCTTATCCAGCGAGTGGTCTGTCCATCAAACCCGTGCTTTTCCAAATTAGTGACCAGGATGTCATGCGGGACAGTGTCAAACGCTTTGCACAAGTCCAGGTAGATGTCGTCAGTTGCTCTTCCCTTAACCAGTGATGCTGTTGCTCCATCATAAAAGGCCACCAAATTTGTCAGGCATGATTTGCCCTTGGTGACGCTGGTTGCCACCAATCATCTTCATTTTTCCGTGTGCCTTAGTCGATCCTTCAGGAGGATCTGCCCCATGATCTTGCCAGGCACAGAGGTGAGATTGACTGGCCTGTACTTTGCTTGATATTCCATTTTTCCCTTTTTGGAAATAGGGGTGGAAGTTTCCCCTTTTCCAGTCAGCGGGAACTTCACCATCACCATGCTGTGCATCACCCAGCAGTGAGAAGGAGTCACTGCCCGAACTAGGCCCTGACTTTTCACTTGGGGTCCTTGTTCTGCAGCTACATCCAGACTGTTCTTTGGAGAACTTTGTGTTGAAGCTGGTCTTATATCCAGTTGTAAATAAATGAGTTTCTCACCACAAATAACTAGATACCAACAGCCATGATCTGACTACTCTCCACCCCAAAGACTTCCACTGAAGCTAACAAGGACACTGCTCATGAATAACCATAGCAAATCTGGTTCTGAACATGAGAGGAATCTAATCTAATGATCAGATACTTTTCAATGTATGCAATTTATTTTATCTCTCTGTCTTGGTTCAAAGCCATCACAGCAATTTATCTAGCCATAGCACTTCTTAGCTTTGAAGGGAACCTCCAACAAAGACAAAAACACTAAGTTTCCTTTTGGGTGGTTCTTTGTCAGCATACTGCAAGCATATGTCTCTCGCACGCTGTGTCCTCCCTGCCCATGATGGCAGGCAGAGCCTTTCATCTAGCATTATTTTCTGAACCTTCACACTCACTGAAGGCAGCCAACTCAAACGCTGTGCTGGCCAAGCAGTGCTTGGAAATACTCTTGAGTGTGATGACAGGAAACATGGAGTTAGCTGTAATGGAAAATGCTGAAGGATCATAACTCTTCTGCACATACACACACACACATATATATACACATACACACATGGATGTGTGTAAATATACACACACATACAACATCAGTGGTGCTCCAAAATAAATAGAGTGCAGAGATGAACTCGATAAGAGTTTGATTTAATGTTGTAAACATCAGCAGTTCCCTTCAGGGAGCCCTTTTCACACTTCAAACAAGATTGTCTGAGAACTGAGCTCTTTGTAAACCATGTCCTTTCCCTGGGTGGAAATTATTATCTGGCTTGTGCTTTCTGGCACATAATAAACACTGAGGGTCATGGTCACAATCTGCAGAGGCTCAGTCCTTGCTGAAGCTTTACAGTCCTTGGTGTAGGTGGGGATGGACATCTGCACGTCCCGAGTATTCGCCCCCCCTCTCCATGGGCAGTGGGGAAAGGTGAAGGCCACGCTCGTATCCGCTAACACAGGTGTCACAACAATTTAGGTGCCACAACCCCCTCCTCTGCTATACAGTTTATGCAGGGAGGCGATCACACATATCCCTTCAATTTAGATGTTCCAAGTTGTCTACAATGCCAGAACCGGCTTCAGCACACAGTTCTAAATCCCATTTAAGGTCATTTGGGAAACACATGACAAAGCAAATTCATGGCACATTTTCCAGCTCCCACATCAGCTTCTTAACTGTTAGACCTTCCCCTCTCCGTCTGAGGACTCTTTTCTTTCCCTCTGCACCCAGGCTGGAGGCTGAATTTGGAGACAGCCCTGGGGCTGCAGGATGCAGCTTGACCTGACAGGGAGAGCACTGTGGTCCTACAGCTGGAAAAAACAGGTCCTAAGGTTTCTGCTGCTTGCCCTTAATCACTACAGCCTGAGCTGGTGCCTTAAGCAGGATGTGGGTTCTGACATGGCAATATATTTAATAAACTTAATTGCTGTCATTAATATGAGCTTGGGAAACATTAAAACGTATCAAGCTGCAGCAAAATTACCCTGCTCTTTTGTTACCTCCATTTTCCACGTCCTTTTCGAAAAGTCACAAACGGAACAACGAAGCTGAACATTGCACCTTTGCAACACATCATAAACAGTGCAAACTTCAGTGAAAGATACGCTATAAAACAAATCACTTTTCCAATGGAAAGCATAAGTCACCTGTATATTAAACTGGAGAAAACTAACTGCACAGATTGCACGGGCTGGGGTGTAATCATTATACCAACAAGCCTTACATATTGTACTGTTTCTGCTGCCATACTTCACTGCAATTATTAGCCTCCTTTTCTGCCAACTCCAAGTTTAACATACCGTCCTCCTGCCAAGGCCATTTGATTATAAATAGCAAAATATCACGTAAATGCAGGCATGTGGGGAGCAGATACAGCACAGAAAAGTGGGTCATTGGGAAGAAGTATTTACTTTTTTTAGGGTCTGATCCTGTACAAACATTTAGTCATGTGAATAGCTGGCTATTCTTGAGCAGTTTCCCAAAACTCCAAGAGATTACTGACCTTAAAAGCACAAATGTAATGTTTTGCAAGATCCATTTCTTGCAAGCCATATTGATTTACTTGTTTGGAAGCTTTTTGTTAAAACATAGTAATTAAATGTGTGGAATATTTTGAAACCAGTTTGTTCTTCATAAATATTATGCATTGAAACAACAAAATCTCACAACCAGGTAACCATTTCATACATAGGTATATATTTTTATCACAATTAGATTGCAATGTATCTGTTAAGTATTCATGATTTGACAAATTTCTTCCTAACCTTTGGATGATCATAAAGACCTATCACTGCAGGAAGAGACCTCACAGGATGAAGAAAAGGGGAAATCTGGAAAATGTCCCTACATGGAGCCACCTCATTGTTTATACCGCTCTGCTTCATCTTCTCCTTCAACCAAGCCAGGAGACTTATGTACTTTCAGTAATTTTGGTCACACACAGAGGACAACACTGTGCAGACACTATGGAATGTGAGGTTGCAGCAGGGACATATCACATGCTAAAAAATACACACTTATGTGAGAAAGTGAGATGGGATTTCCCCACTGTAACAGTCAGAGTAGTCTCTGTTGGCTAAATATGTGTCCCCTTATCTCCAACTACTGTGACAGGAAATAGAACCACAAGACTGGACTTGCTGGAACCTGATGTCCAAGCTGCAAGAAGGACACAGCTGACCATTGCGAAGAAGCACCAAGCTCTCCTCATCCTCCTCCACCAAAAAGACCTTTCCCTCCTACAAAGGGGAGGTGAGGATGCCATTGCAACAGATATAATGGCCAGAATAAGAAAAGGAACAGTATAAACCTCATTATTTCCTGGCATAAGCAGTCTTGGTGGAAAATGTCTCTTGAGCAATGGCTTGGCAAAAGGAGATCCTAGCACTAGCTCTGAAATAACAGAAAATATCCGGGTGAGTGGCCTTGACTATCCAAAACCACAACGGAGTAGTGTTTATCACTGCAGGATCCAAACCCTCCAAAAAATCACTGTACCTCTTTCCAGAGAGATCCATAACTGCAACGTTTGTGTTACAGGAAGCATTTCTGAGCAAGGGGAAAATAAGACTTTGAGTCATCTGCTCAAGAGTGCACTGGGAAGGACAGAGGCAGACCTGAAGCCATCCCTCTGGATACCTTCATGCATTGCTTTCACTGTACAACTCTCCTTCTGCTCTTCAATCCACTGGCACGTACTGCCATTGCCATCTGCTGTGATCTGAGATCATGTGGGAGAGGTGGATTTGGGATGGGGTGGGGGTAACATACTGAATGCTTCCCCACTGCAGTGCCATTTGCGTCTCAAAGACTGATGCAGGGGGGTAGTCCTGCAAATGAGCCACTGTCTTGCAAAGTGAGACTGGCAGAAAAAGACCCCTGCCGCAGAGATGGAGGAAATCCCTTTCTGGATGGGGCTTTTCAATGGAAGATTGGATTCTGTAGAAAATACCAAACATTATGGAGCAGATTGTGAGTTTCCACTGGCTTCTGGCCATGATGGGGGGGAAAAAAAAAAAAATGAAAACACTTTTAATCATTTTGTTCCTTTAGGAGGGCCCAGAAGCTCTGTGTGTTACAAGTGCCACGTTTCTTTGTTGCACTCCAGCAACCAACACAGATGTAGCAGCGCCAAGGACTGGATGCTTACGCTTTGTGTATCTTGGATATAAGGCTTTGGAAAATCTGCCTCTCAGTTATACAAATGGTCACTTCATTCCCTGCTGGGAGTTGCATTCCCATTGTTTATTCTGTATTTTTAATACTGGCTTTTGTAACTTGTTTAATTTCCTGAGGCTCAGGTCACTATCGTTTAGAATTATATTTTCTTTCATCTCATGGAAGCTGGATTTCATTTCCCAAATTTCTTTTTTGTCGCCCAGACAATGCATTGATGGGAAACAGTTTTGATGGGACACTGGAAAAGGGCAGACACAGGTCCTGACTTCTCCCCATCTCTCATCTGCATTGATACCAGCGACTGATCCAGATAATAACCATCGGTACAATGTTTTTATTCTCACTACACGGAAGATGAAAAACAAGAACCTTGCCTTCTTGATCACTGCTACATCCCAAACCTTTCATACAACCTTTTAACTGTAAAGCCTGAGCCTCAATCTTGTTTTTGGCCCAATGTGAAATTACAGCAACTTCTGTAGTTGTAACTTAATACTCCTTCACAAGTACTAAACTATTAATTAAAGGGTAATTCATCAGCCTGTGTATTGGTAAAATGGCATCAGCAAGTAAGCCAGAATGGTATTTTTTCCTCTGTAAAAACCTCTGAAAGGATTTACTGTCCACGTTATCCCAGGTCTGAGAGCAGCAGTGAGGTGAGACAAACCAATAGGTGTCAGAGAGAGGAGCGTAAAAACCTTGAAGCTGAAACTACCCTGAAAAACACCAATAACTGTGCTTTTCCTAGCATGCATTTTACACTCAGCTCCAGTACTCGAGGTTGATCACTGGGCTCAGATTGTGTCACCAGGATGGTTTTAAGGTCCATCAAGCTGTTGAGCTAGTTATGACACTAGCTCAGTGGCTTTTCTGAGGGTCTAAAGAACGCTCAGGAAAAACTTCTATTCCCTGAGAAATGCACACTATAATGCCAGCACTCCAGAAACTGCAAAAGGAAATGGTATTTGTGGTAATTGTGATAGCATAAAAGCACACTCTAAATGCACACGTGGGGTGAAAACATCCTGTCACCGACTCCTTTCTGTTGCAGCTATTTGTAACAACCAAAGATAACATCTTGCCTTATATGTAATGACGCCTAACATAAAAGAATTGTATCTACAGACCATTTTTGTGTGCAGCTGGTAGTGTAGGGTGATGCTAAGCCACTCGGAGTTGGTCAAAAAGTCACGAGCCATTCTTATTTCGGCTATGCAGTCCTTGGATAATGTTGGTCAAGGCATCCATGTGCAAAGGCATCATCTCATGCAAAACACTTAAGGGAGGGCTAAATTACAAAAACATCCAGACCAGGTACTTTTCTGTAGTCACTGCAGAAAAAGCAGCATTGCTGGAGCCAATTCTGTCTCAGCTTATCCTTCTTTCTCCCTTTCAGCTTATCCTATCTTTCCCTTTCAACAAGAGAGGGTAAACAGCATGCAAAACCAGGCCCTTACTGTAAGCATGAGGTGAAGAGGTGGGTCTGTGAAGCACAGATGAGGATTTTCTAACTGCAGAGGTGCTTTGATACTACCTTGGCAAAGACTTTATGAGCAGGTTGATATTCAGCGTTCTGCACACCTGCAGAATTTGACCTTTTGCCCCTAAATTTGTTTTAGGCTTCAGTCAATTTGGTTTATCCCATTGCTGCACTCCAGCCAGCATACTGCAGCACTTCACTGAATCCTTACACAGGGACTCAGGTTGCTATATGAGATTAAAGTCTATCATGTTTTTCCAGGATAATCTGGAGGACAAAGGCAGGAGTTATAACAATGAACATGGAGTTATGGCTGCTGTACCAGGTGGCAGAAAAAATGCTTCCACCCATGAACATTAAATGATGCTCTCTCTCCTGAGGGTTTCACACAGCAATGACAGTTGCTTACCAAGGGTGCCGTGCTGCTTGCTCACAGGTGTATCTTTTATTAGGGTCTTTCTCCATTAAATTCCGAATGAAGTCTTTAGCTAAAAAAAAAAAAAAAAAAAAAAAGACAGAATAATTTAAAGCAAGAAATTTTATGCAAGGTGGTCAGACCTACACTTAGCTTTCCCAGGCATATCCAACAGGAATGAAATTATTGAGAGAACTCCCCATAGGTATGGAACATGTTGCTCAGAAAATGCAAAGACCATGTGTGAACTAGTAAACAGTGCCAGGGAATGTTCCCAGCTGCATCATCTACCTACTTGAGTTGTTCCTGGTAAAACTAACGTTGAGACCAAGCAGTTCCTTCCCAAGCATCTTTTGGGAATTAACATGGCCCATTTCCCATATGCAGGATGCATGCAGCTGCCTTGCTTTGAAGGCAAAGGGAGATTTACCACACAGACCAGGCCACCAAGTGCCACCAGTGCAAGAAAATGGCCCTGGCTCTTTTGTCATTTATTAGTACAGATATAACAAATGTGACTCAGGACCAAATCCAAGCTATTTAATATGGCAGATAAAAGCTGCACAAACACTTAGGAATAAGGTGAATAATTTGGAGACAGAAGAATTCCAGACTGCCAGCTCCTGGTTCCCTGGTCAGCGAAATGCTTCTGACCACCTTTGTGGTCTGAATATGGCCATAACGGTGGTCAGCCAAATGCTTCTGACCAGCTTTGTGGTCTGACTATGGCCACAACTTTTGGAGATACTGGTAAATTGAGAGGGAAAGGCAAGGAGAAGGTCAGGCACTGTAACAAGAGGAGTCTTTCATTGCTTATTCCAAGCAAACACACGTGTGCAGTGGTGAGGACACGTTGTTTAAACACAAATTACTGAGGAAAGGGACTCCCCTGGGCATGAAGCAGTGTGTTTTTAATTGATGCTAAGATGGAGGGAAGGGATATCACAGCATGGCATGCATCCAGTAATTTCAGAAGAGAACAGCTGAAGGGGCCCAGCAAAGCCAAATATGGAAGGAAAATCTTTGTGCAGCTTTAGGTGATGGACTTTCTCCCCAAAAATACAAAGGGGTCTGCCAGCAGACCTTCATATTTTCTCAGAAAACTATTATGGGCTTAAAAAGCCCTCTCATCACGTATATTTTAAGCAATTCCTCACAATGATATCTAGACTGCAGATGTTAGCAGCATGCAATGTTGTTCTACGAGGAGAAGCAGGATATATATCATCTTTAAAATAAAACACTCCTTTTTAAATCTCCCCTGCCTTAACCAGTGCTACTAAGAATAATAATAAAAAAAAAACAGCTCTGTATTTCTAGGGATATTTTAATACGATAAAATTTTCCTAAAATTTATTTCTCCTCCTGTGTGAAATGGCAGACATTTCCCCAGGTTGGACAGAGCAAGGAAATCGAGCTTGCATGACATCCTGGAGGCCAAAGCCCACCAGTGGCACTCTCAGGGTGCAATGCTGGCCATGCTTCTGCAGGTACAGGCAGGTGCTGTGGGTTAAATGGCTCCTGCACTAGGTGAGGAACCAGGTGAGCACAGAGGCAGCTGCTATCTGGCACCAACCACATGGACAGTAGTTCCAGTCAGCAGATCTGCTTCCCATCCTCATTTAGAAGCCATTAATTTTGTGTGTTTGTCTTTGCTGTATGCACTGCATTTTCACTTCGGACCTGCAGTGCAGTTTTAGTAACAGAGCTGAACTACTTTTTCTATTATCAGAGACACATAAAACATCTGCATTTTATTTGGATGCTATAGAGATATTGAACTACTTTGTCTTCTCAGGACAGTCTTCTGCTGTGTTCACCTTCTGTCCCAGACACATTTAACGTTTTGTGTGTGTCTGGATAAAATAATACTTAATTTTCTCTCCTGCAAAAATAACTTCCCATAACTATTTTAGCTAAAAAAGTGCCTATTCCCAATGATTTTCAGTTTAAAGGAGCTCTGCACAAAATAGAGGGTGCATTTTCACACCTGATGGAGGATATCTGCAACAGCTATGATTGCATGCATGCCTGTTTGTTGCAATTAAATGAGCTTCTTACCAGACTCAGAGATGTCATCCCAGTACGGCGAGTCAAACTCGTATTCTGCCTTAAGGATCTGCTCAAAGAGTTTGGAGTCATTTTCATCATAGAAAGGGGGATACCCACAGAGCCTAATGGAGAAAACAAAAGAGATGAGTAATGCTTGGACCCATCTTTGCAAAGAAAGGAGAAAGGGGGAGGGAGGAGAAACTCTTGTTTAAGACTTGCCCCATTAAGTTTTCAAGCAGGCAAGTGCTACCCTGAGAGAAATTTGTTCAGGAACATGTAAAAGCACTTCTGAGGACTGGCATTGTTATTGACAAAGTGGAATTCTTCAAGAAAACGTGGTGCAACTATTCTTTCACTGACCCATACAGATATCCTGACTTCCCTCTGCATGCTTGTGTGTCAGAGATCCCTCCCATCCTGACAATGCTGCATGCAATAGCCTGTCCCTCTTTATGCAGACATGTCAGCAAAGATATCCCTTCTTCTGGTTTCAACACCAATTTTGTAAAATGTCAGATTTACTTCTGTTGCTGGTCCAAGGTTTCAGCAAAACCATCCTGCACACAGTTACACAGAGCTTTCTGTCTTTATTGCGTATGTATAGAGATGTCTCAATTTCTTCTCTAGCCTATGGTGTAAATTATTTTCTCACTTTCTTTCCTGATAATAAAACGATCTTTTTTCCTATACTTTTCTTAAACCCGAGTCAATCAACCTCAATAAAGTATTTAACTGGAGTCAGCTATTATAAACAGACTGAAGACCCAGCTGAAACAGTATACTGCAGCAACAATAGAGCAAGAGGGAAAACTGTAAGAAATGAAATACTTCAGTTATTTATAACCCAAAGCCAGCCGGCTGCCCTGGAGGATATTTGACCCAACTCAACACTTGAGGGTGAAGGGAGCAATGTTTCATTAGCTCTGAAGACTCAGTGTGCTTGATAAATAATTTAAACATGGAGTGAGATGTTGATCTGTGTCAGATCCATATTGACCTGGAATAAGTCTACTGAAATTTGCAGCACTGTAATGAATCCACTGTGGTTCCACTGAATCAGACATCTCTCTCTATGTTTGGAAGCAGGTGAGACAGTCCTCATTTGTCCTCATCCCACTGGATGACTGCCATTATCAACAACAAGATGACCTCATGCCAGACAAGCAATTACATTTGAAGCAGCACTGCATGCCTACCTGATGGGCACATGCTTGGGTATGGGGCTTGGTGCAGCAATTCCTATAACATGCCATTTCCACCCAAGGTGGACATCTGAGAAGAGCCATTAGAAATGGCACATTTAAACAAAACCCCCAAAAGCCACTATCCACCTGGATAATGGACATAAAAAAATTGTAACTAGATGCAGAAACTGGATCCATAACCAGGATCCATCTCTACAGGTGTCTTCGAAGAACATGCTTTAATGTAATAATATCATGCTTTAACGTAATAAATCTCAGTGCTTAGCTCCCACAGTCTTGGGGACACACGTACAAACTTAAATTAACCTTTCTCCTCTTTTTGCACAACCCTCAAGATTTTGGCAGCATTACTGAGGGGCTGGAGAGGCTGGAGTCAACAGCTCCAGTGTGTGCCCAGGCTGGAACAGAACAGCTCCTCCAAAGGCGCTCAGAGCTGTCCCTGTGCTCCTCTTCCCTGGGGGACTCAGTGGGCTCTGTACAGCAGCCTGTCAGCCCTCCATTAATTTCTTGCTTTCCTCAGCACTTTCCTTAAAGAAAACCAAACTGCTCTGATAAGGCATTTTCAGGCGAGCAGACAGCGCTGTGCATGCCGAGGTGCTGTCAGGCTGTTCCAGAGAGAGAAATAACTCTCTTTAAATGTGCACGGTGCTAATTACCTTGGCAAAGGTACAAGAGCGCAAGTTAGGGCTGTGATGATTTATACATGCTTGTGGCAGCAAAACGTAGGAGCAAACTTCTGAGCAGCACAGAGCTGTAACCCTGATGACACCAAGCTGAGTGGTGCAGTTGATACCCCTGAAGGAAGGGATGCCATCCAGAGGGACCTGGACAGACTGGAAAAGTGGGCCCACGAGAACCTCATGAGGTTCAACAAGGCCAAGTGCAAAGTGTTGCTCTTGGGTCAGGGCAATCCCAGGTGTGTGTACAGACTGGGAGAAGAACGCCTCGAGAGCAGCCCTGTGGAGAAGGACTGGGGGGTCGTGGTGGACGAAAAGCTGGCCATGAGCCGGCAGTGCGCTCTTGCAGCCAGGAAGGCCAATGGCATCCTGGGCTGCATCAAGAGAGGGGTGGCCAGCAGGGAGAGGGAGGTGATCGTCCCCCTCTACTCTGCCCTTGGAAGGCCTCACCTGGAGTACTGTGTCCAGGCCTGGGGCCCCCAGTACAGAGGGGATGTGGAGCTGTTGGAGCGGGTCCAGAGGAGGGCCACCAACATGATCAGAGGGCTGGAGCACCTCTCCTGTGAGGAAAGGTTGAGGGAGTTGGGATTGTTCAGCGTGGAAAAGAGAAGGCTCCGGGGAGACCTCATTGTGGCCTTCCAATACTTAAAAGGAGCTTACAGGCAGGAGGGGGACCGACTTTTTACACAGGTGGATAGAATCGTAGAATCATAGAATCATAGAATGGCTTGGGTTGGAAGGGACCTCAGAGATCATCCAGTTCCAACCCCCCCACCATGGACAGGGCTGCCAGCCACTAGCTCACTGGATCAAACTGCCCAGGAACCCATCCAGCCAGGCCTTGAACACAGCCAGGGATGGGGCAGCCACAACTTCTCTGGGCAGCCTGTGCCAGCGCCTCACCACTCTCTCAGGGAAGAATTTCTTCCTGATGTCCAACCTAAAGCTCCCCTCTTTCAGTTTTAGTCCATTCCCCCTTGTCCTACCATTATCCACCTGTGTAAAAAGTCCTTCAGGAGGCAAACCACTGAGGACACATGAGAAGGGCTGAGGAGGTGTCATGTGAGAGGGAAACACCAGGCCATCCTGCCACAGGGATGAGATGGGAGCAAAAACATGGAATGTTTTGCTGTCCTTTACTTTAAAATCAGAGTTTGGGAAGACACAAAAAGCCACCTCTGGCTTTGCAGCAAAGGATGGGAAAGTCCCAGTAAATTGGCCCAACATGCATTTATGGCTGGAGAAAATTTTGCTGGACTTCCAATGACCGGGCCACCTTCCAAAGTCCATACTAAGTTTTTATTTAATTCTTACAGAATCAAAATCCCACTGAATTAATTTCCATCTGCTGGGACATTTCTGTGTGAAAAAAATGACCTCACTATCGGAGGTTCTGCTGCTTTTCTTTAGATATGCAGAAATACAAAAATAACCTCTCTGTCTTCAATGTGAAAAAATTCTGCTTTGTCCTGGGGGAGTTTCAGGCAGCTATTAGTTGTCATCATTTTCTTGCAGTTTCACCAAATACAAGTTTTTTATATTTATTTCGCAGTCTTATCACATCAGCAACAGATTTTCGCTTAATCTCCTATTCCCAGTCTTGCCTTAAAAAGGAACGGGATGTAAATAAGAAAACCACAGGTGGATGCACAAAATAAAGATAATGCCAGAAGTCATTTCTAGAAGCCATCACTAGAGCAAAACAAGAATGCCAGAAATACCTTCTTCTCACCAGCCAGAGAAACCACACCCATGAAAAATCCCATTACATATGGGGGGTTATACTAAAGGCTAAATAACCCATTTGCATGGTCAGTGTACAATCTGCAACACAGGAAGCATGAGGGTTAGCTTTACAAAAAATTTTTTAGGGAGACTAGAGCAAAGAATTCAGTAAGTGCTCAAAGACCTGAAATATATGGTGTGGGAAGTCATCCAAGTGCTATTTATATAGTTAAACACATGTATTTCTTATTTTGTGAATGCATCTTCATACTGACTGATGCTAGTGCCCTCATGAAATTGTGGACAAGGATACATTATCATGGGGAATAAAAAATAAATCAAGAAGCAAACAATGAGGAGGAATAATTTGGGATTACGATCCCAGTCTTTGGCAGTGACATCCTGAGCCTATATGGTTTGCCTCTGCTAATTCTCCTTTGAGCATCAAACAAGTAAGTTATCACTTACTTTCCTGATGAGACTCATGTGTGGTGCTAAAAGGGCAAGATGTTTGACTATCTTTTCTCAATGCATGACTCCAGGACAATGGTAGAAACTTCTGGAATACTATACTTCGCATTGTCCGTGGTTAATACTTTTATACAAACCGCTCATTAATGATTTAATGCACATCTTCTGGCAGTCAAAAGCAACTCAGCAGCAAAGAAGTTCATGAAAGAGTATGACCCAAGATTTATCTCCAGATACCCTTTTTTTATAAACAATAATAGCAAAATGGTAATTCACTTCTTCTATTAATGAACAGAAACAGAGGAAAATTCAAGCCAAAAATGCATTCAGCATGAATGAATGATGTCTCTTCAGTGCAGAAGAGACAGGATAAGTTGAGTATGAACAGCCAGGGACTAAGGCAGAGCATTCTGTCGCCCCAGGCTCTTTTCCAGCTTCGGAACATCTTTTTCTTTTTCTTTTCTCTTTTTTTAACTAATTAACTTAAACTTCTCTGTATCAGGTATGCATGGGGTCAACATTTTAGCTTCCCAGGCTTTTGTAACCTTTCATGTGACTCAGGCAGGTCCAAAATCCAGCTGCAGGGAATCCAGTGAGGTCTCCTGCTCTTCTTGTGTTTTATGTTTTGAAGTTGAATACATATCAAAACTATCTTGTGATACGTAGAAATCTGAGCTCAACCATGAGGTTGTTTCAAATTGAGAAATATTGCCACTGGAATAAAAGGAAATTTCAAGCTGCTAAAATTGGTTCTTGTGAATAATGACTTTTCATGCAAAACAGGTTTTGATAAAAACTCTGCTTGTGCAGCCTCTGCAATCTGGATGTCATTAATGAGAAGCACTAGAAACTGGCACTGAAACAAAGGTATTCTTTCCTAACACATCCTTCACCTTGCCTGTTACAGAAACAAATAGTTGTCAAGAGTGTCAGTGCCCCAGAAACAGTTTGTTCTTCCAGTGTCACAAACTGACAGATTTCATGTGAGGCTGAGCGTGTGTCTGGAGGCACTCAAGCCACTGATGGCAATAATAGCTCAAAACATCTTTCATATATGCCTGGCTTCTGTGCTGGATTCCCCTGAGTTTCCATCTTCTGAAACGACAACTGTCTGTTCGGGGTGGCTGTGAGGAGTCGTGGGAGAGGGAGGGAGGTGATGCAGGATGATGTGCTTGGATTGCCCTATGCATAAATAGGTCTCCATCTGGCTTGGTGGTGTGGCACTCACAAACCTAGATGTTAAACTTGTGCCCATCACTGTGGTGTCAGACACGCAAGAAGGGCTGCTTTCTTCCAGATGACAGAACCCCTCTTTTTCTCTATTTTTACTTCTGCCCTGAAATCCGCTTTCCTACAGGGTCACGTCTATCATTTCTGGCTGTTCCTAGAAGCAAGGGGGAGATCCACTTCCAGATTAGGACACATAAGCGTGGGTTGGGTTTCTAAGCCCCCCTTACAGTCACCACAGATGAGGTCAACAAAGACTAGAGAGTGACGCAAGTGCACTGTTAAAGCAAATGAAATCATGAAGGCAGGGGGCTAGGGATGGAGCAGGGTGTGATTCAGTCACCTAAGCACAGGCATCTGGTGCTATTTGACGTGGTCCACAGTATCCTGCTTGGTCTCCATCTGCCACTCCGCAAGAAAGGTCTCCGCAGTGCGGTATATTTGCCAAACCCACGTGGCTGTCCTGGACACCCCGGCGTGGCTCTAAATGCATATTTTAGGCAACTGAACAGCAGACCCCAATGAAGTGACTGCCTGCATCAACAGAGTCTGGGTTGAGGTGCTCACATGTAGGTTCTAGTGCCACAGGAGATGCTTTGGGACACATCTGTCACTGGAGCACATGGGATACCTGTGTCTGGCTGGCAGCTACATCACAAGGCTATGGGGGACTGGATCACTGGCAGTGGCAGCTTGAGTCCAGGTGGGACTCTGTGGATGACTCAGACAGCACTAAGCACCTAGGTGAAGGTAGCTGACATGGGTCCTGGAGTGCTGCTGACTGTACCAGGAGCAGAAAGACATAGCTTGCGTGCAGAAATATTCCAGGAGGTGATTTGATCTCAGACCCAATCCCACCCAAGTAGTCTGAGTTACAGTCTGGTGAATACGTCACCACACACCTATGGCAACACATTATTGCCATTCATTTCGACTGCACATAATACAAATCAGGACCTTATTACATGAAGCAATGAAACCCTGAAAAGATTTCCTTGTCCTGCAAACAGGAATTCATGGGAACTCAGTCTTACTAAACTGATTTAAGCCTCCAGGTTTGGGAATTCCCTGTAAAGTAAATGGTGAATTTATATTTAGGAGCATGTACAACCTTGCCTGAAAACCTCAGCACATGCTGAGAAAACAGAACAAGACATAACTGAAGTGGACCTGATGGGAAGAGCAGCTCACAGGGTTTATGGAAGAGATCAAAACCTTTCCCCTGTTGAAAATGTGTTCATTAATCAGGTTAATGCTGGTTAATGCTAATGCTTGGCACTGTCTCACTTATATTCCTCAGCAAAACACATGAAAGCAACAAATAAAGTCATATCAGGTCTGCCAGTAGAAAAGACCTTTGGTGCATGAACCGTAGTTGAATGGGACTGAAAACTTGGAGGAAAGCAGAGACAAGTTTATCTCCAGGGAACCAGCTTCTCCCTTAGAAGGCTGCCAGGTGGACACACATTTTCATGGTGAATATTATGACATTAAACTGCACCTGGGCAGAAGTCAAGCCTGGAAGTGTGGCAGCATACTGCTGTCTTCCACCTGTATCCTCCTCCCTCTCACTCTTTGAAGCTGGTACTAAGCAAAGTACTACGAAAGTAAAAAGAACAACTCTACCTGATTGTCCTTCCATGGCTAGCAAGGACCAAAAATATCAAGAAAAATCTAGGTCTCCCATGCTCAGGTTTGCTTATGCAGGATGGCAAGTTTGGGTCAGTACACCCCATCCTCATCTGAAAGAGTATTAGGGAGTGACGTGTGAAGCAGCCTCTGAGGTATTTTGGTGTCTGCCCTCTTCCTTGCTGCTGTAGCATATCCCACTGGGTTTTGACAAAAAGTCAGTGTCAGCACTGGTGATTTTTATTCTGTTATGTGAAAGTTTTTTTTTAATCCAGCTGCTGATGGTTGCTCCAAGGTAAATTCATCCCCCTGCAAAGTTTTGTACTCAAGAAGTTTTCAAAGATTCATGCAGAATGGCAAAGCCAGTTATAAGGCTGATGTTTGTAGGCAGGGCTATACTTTAAATAAATAAATAAACA
Organism: Alectura lathami; assembly: GCA_013399715.1. Classification (NCBI taxonomy): domain Eukaryota; kingdom Metazoa; phylum Chordata; class Aves; order Galliformes; family Megapodiidae; genus Alectura; species Alectura lathami. The sequence continues at coordinate 323,114 of VXAV01006384.1, read as the reverse complement.
AATATGCAAACAAAGCCTTCCCATACTACTTTAATACATAAAGTCTATTTTGGGTCATACATAGTTTATGTTCAAGACTAAATGAAAATGTAAAGAATAAACATTGTGCAGAGAGGATAACACAGCAATGAGGTGTGCTCTGGCACAAGTAATTTTACTACACCATCAAAAAGTTATTCATGACAAGCCATGAAATGTTTGCTTAAGGAGAAAGGGAACAAAGCAGGAATGCTTTAATGCTGTGCCTCATTGGAACTGCTTTTTCTTCTGCAGTTTTGTATAACTGTGACTGTTGTAAAAAAAGACGAAAAGAAATCTAAAAAGGAAAGCTCTGATAGTTCTGGCATGAAAAGGCATTTGTTTCTGCAGTAGCCAACAGCTACATGGCTTGTCTGTGCCCTCTTGCACAGAAGAAACAGGATTCTTGTGCTATGTCGTTGCCCTTAGTCAGCCTGTGGTGACAGCCTGACCTTGTCTCGAGGACCCGCATGAGGTAGGAATAGTTCCTGCTTCAAAATCAGCTACACGGTGAAGACACAACCCACACAACTGTTACGTGAATAGCATACATGGACCCAACGACCCAAGTCCTGAGTATGGACCAGCCCATCAAGACTGGACCCTAAGCTAGAGGGAGTCCTCCTGGGTCATAGGCAAGAAGTTCTGCATTTCCCTCTCCTATGGTCCTATCAAATCTTTGGAATGAAGAGTGGTAGATATTGGATGAGGACAGGCACTAAATCCCTCTAAACATGCATTCTGAGACCCATCCACCACTTTGGTAAATGCACAAAGGTCCAGGTCCTGTAGCTTTCCCAAGCAACCAGTCCCTGCTCTCTCAAACAGCAATTAGACCCACCAGAGCAGCAAATCTCAGCTACAAAAGCAGAGGCTTAATGGCTTCATGGAAAAGCAACAGAACCAACAGGGCAGGAATCAGCTCATTCTCTTCTATGGGATCAGAAGGTTGGAGATGCTGAAGATTTTAAAGAAAATGATCCTTCATTTGCAGCAAAAGTCTCGTATTTTATATTATACTTTGGTGAAAGTAATTCACTGCAGTATGTAAAAAGCTCTTGTCCCCTTAACACCCTCTGTGCCTTCCCCAAGGAAGAAAGACGTGGGCACCTCAGGGTCTGCCTATAGGCATGATGCTCTGCCCTGTCAGCATGGTCGGACTTGCTTCTGATCAAAGCTAACTTGAGAAGGGGGTGAATAGCTTCAGTAACACCAGGACCTGAAGAAGCCCACACTATTGTACAACATGTAATTCAGGCAGAAGTGGACATTTTTCACATTTTGAAGGGTTCTGGTTCATTTCCTACTGCTTCTGCCCAATTTTCAGCCTTTACATAACTGAGAGGTGTCCAAAGTTCATGTTATCCTGGCTCACAGGTGTCAGAGATGAACTTTCTTGGACCATACAAAGCAGGTAAATGTATGATTGGAGAATATGTTGCAGCTCCCAAAGCTGCATTGGGATACCAACGGATACTCACAGGATGTATGCGATGACCCCAATCGACCAGCAGTCCACAGCTTTGCTGTAGGGTTTCTGGGCCAACACTTCAGGAGCTGAAAACAAAAAGGCAAATGAGCACACGTTACAAGACCAAACATTTGAATGTTGCCAAGAAGTAGGACTTGACAGTGCTCCCTGAAACCTGAAGTTCCCTAAGGCTTTGTTGCTTTCCACATTCAGTCATATTTGCAAAAATCCTGATGTTTTTGAAGCTTGTATTCTCAAAGAGGACTTCTGAAGGGGAGAAAATTCCTTATTTTCTGCTTCCAAAGAAGGAAATGAAAAACAAGCACAGAAAGCCACATAAAAGTTTGAGGGCAGCAGAGCCATCAGCTTCCTACCAGAGGATCTTCAGGAGATTTGCAGAAAAGTGAGGCTGAGCTTTGGAGCAGTGATGAGATGCACATTCACCCTGACAACCTCATAGCTCCATCACCTCACACTGCCAGATGAGGGACTTCAAGAGGCAACTTAAAAAGTACAGTGTGTCAGGGAATTGAGAAGCTAAGTCTGCAGGAGATGAAGGAGAGTCATCACCATGCCACCACCTGCTAACTTATGAAGTCTCCTGGCTGTTAGAATCAAGGGGAACCATTTGTCCTCCTGCCTCTTAGAGTCAGAAATGAAAAGCATCAGGAACTGGACACAAAGGAAGTGAGCCTTCTCTGCTTCTGTATAGCTTTCTGCTACTACAGCTTGAACTTTGCTTGAATTGAGAGTATGGCCATTTATTGAAACTCTTTCTGAGTCTGCACTCCTTTCTTAAACCAGTGAGAGTTGAAAAGGTTGGCTTGTCATTTTTATTTGGGATCCTGGAGTATTATGTTTTCTATGCTTGGACCTTTCAGTTGCAAACGCTTAAAGCCAAATTTTAAAAACACATGACTCTAA
>VXAV01006384.1:251770-313520 GCA_013399715.1 Alectura lathami | reverse complement strand
CCCTTTTGCACATCCCTTTCCACCATATTTCTGTATTGCAGGTGGGTGGACTGAAATGACAGTATAACCAAAACTCTCACCAACATAGCCAGGAGTTCCGCAGGCTGTTGACATCACATCTCCTTTACCCTCCATCTTCGACAATCCAAAGTCACTGATCATGATTTTTGACTCTTCATCCTGACTGTAGTAAAGCAGGTTCTCAGGCTAGAAACAGGAATAAGCAAAACAAGGTTTGGATATGTAAGTCTAGTAACAATGTTTGTTGGTTGATGCTTATATTTAATACAATCCTTAGTTATACACTACACTAATAGCGTTTTGTTCCCCTAAATCCTAAAGAGTTGCTCTTACAACCCATCTGGAGAACCTCTCCAGACTCCTCTATGGTGACAAATGGAAGATGATGATACCTTGAGCTTGGAGTAACTTATCTGCAGTTATGAATTTCTCCCTTGGCACCCCAAATATGAACTAAGCCTCATCTTTTACTTGGGAGGTGTGTCCAACATGCCATCGCTTCCAAGTGATACAACAAGGATTCATTTGAAAGCGGGTAAGAATGGTAAATCCAGGTAGTGTAATCTTGTTTTTTCACATAGTTGGAGTTATACAGCACTTAAGAAAAAAGAAAAAAGAAAAAAGAAAAAAGAAAAAAGAAAAAAGAAAAAAGAAAAAAGAAAAAAGAAAAAAGAAAAAAAGAAAACATTAAGTGTTAAGAGTTAGAGAATTTTTGTATCTTCTCTATTGGAAATCAACTGTTATGAGAGAGAAAATGCCTTGAAAGTCGACAGAATTGTGCAAGGATGTTTTAGCTTCAGCTGATTAGGTAAAAATGCTGCCGCACTGAGCACAGTGACTTGTTTATGCTGGGAGAAAACAAGAGTCACTCCACAAGGCTCTGCGACTTCACATTAATGTCAGCAGGCTGGAATGCCCACCCAGCTCCCAGATGCCGATCTTCAAGTCCTGCATCCATAAGCCACGAATAACCTACAGCAAAGCTCTCACTAGGTGCTGTGAGAGCCCAATTCTTCATGCTCCTCCCCTGCATAATATCTGGATTTGTAAAAAGGTCCTGCATCTGATGGCACCCAGACATCTCAGTGATAACAGGGTGCCATTGCACCACTTGGACCATGGGGTCTTTAGAAAAGTGATGGATATCCAATATTTCAACATAACCCTGGTGTGGACTTTATACCCAGAAGCTGGTACAAATGCCTACCTGCATGCAACACATTTTATCTATCAGCCTGTTATGTGCTTCAGCTGCGGGTTTCCAGGCAATGGTGAAAAGCAGATGGGACCATGCAACATCATTAAATTCCCTGGGACACATTCAAGCTTAGATGTGTAAGGAGGAGCAATTGCTCTGCAGCAGCTCTGGCATCTGTCTTCCCTTCTACGCCAGAACCTCCTACTCTGGGGAAAGGGCAATGAAGTGACGAGGGTTGACATGGCCTCCACCCTATTCTGGTGTTCCTACTCAGCCTCAAGTGGATGTTAAAGTACTCTATGGCTGCCTGGTCCCAGCATAAAACCAAGTAGTGATGGCTTTGTCCACACCACCGAACACAGAAGATCTACAAGCTTAGAGAAAGCTGCAGCAGCAGCTGTGAATCAGCTGGGAATGAGGCAAAAATAGAAACAGTTCTTCATAGGAATAAAAATGAAGTTGCATCATTAATGTTTTTTTCTTGTGATACCTTGTAAGTCCAGCGTTTTAGCTGGCCTTTCTGACTGACCCTCGAGCCCTCCACTCCACACTTTTCTCTTTGTGCTCTCTGTAATACCAACGACCGGTCCAAACAGTTTCAAAATTCTGGCAGTCATTCCAAATTGCAAAACTTAACAGAAAATCAATGTCTTTGGTATTGATTGGCTACTGGGTTAGTAGAGTTGGAATTAAGGGAAAGACAACTACTTTCTAAGGATTTCTACTGACATGTTTCAGACCCCTCATTTACTCACACTTAATAAGGGCAAGAAACCACACATTTAAAACTTCAACCTGCTTAAAACTTGTTTAAAGCAATTCCACTTTTAATAAAATGAGCTTGTTAATTCTAAAAGCATCGACAAAATGGCTCTGTACCAAGCAGAGCTGCTCCAGCCTTTCACTCCTTTTGCCAATCCTGGACTTCATTGGACTTCATCTGCTGCCATCTCTCATTAGCTTCTGCTGCGTTATTGATATCAGAGAGTTGGAGCACAGACTCGCTTCTTCTAACTACACCAAGTACTATTTTGGTATCTGTATAACACATAATTGCAATAAATAACTGTTACAGATACTTCAAGCATTGTACATTTACAGAGTGGATTCTTTCCCAGAGTTTCATTTGAGGGGATCACAGTTTGAAACTTGCACTTATCTTGATATTTTGAAACCACAAAAAGCCTTGTTACGTTCCTATTTTTGCTATTATGATATGTTTGTGCTAACAGATATTTCACAGCAGGTGTTCCTCATATACCATATTTTATGAGTAATTTCAACAACAGATAAGCTACTGACAAACACTTGCAAACAAAAAGAAAGAAAAAGAGCCAGCCTTTGCCTCAAAATACTGCTGAAGGATATTTGCTTGATCTAAATTCATTATGTCCTAAAATAAAATTCTGAAACAATTTGTAGATTAATCCACTTTCCATCTACCATATTTCATGTCTTCTTATGGGAACATTTAAATAAAAGTTGCTGTTTTTTTTTTTTCTTTTAATAAGAAGAACAATTCTTTCATTCTCTGATCTACTAAGGCACATGGAAAATGAAGATGAGGTGATTGGTGGCAACCAGCAAGGCTTCACCAAGGTCAAATCGTGCCTGACATACTTGGCGGCCTTTTATGATGGAGCAACAGCATCAGTGGATAAGGGAAGAGCAACTGACGACATCTACCTGGACTTGTGCAAAGCGTTTGACACTGTCCCGCATGACATCCTGGTCGCTAAATTGGAAAAGCACGGGTTTGATGGACGGACCGCTCACTGGATAAGGACCTGGCTGGATGGTCGCACCCTGAGAGTTGTGGTCAAATGCTTGATGTCAAAATGGAGACCGGTGAAGAGTGGCATCCCTCAGGGATCAGTACTGGGACCAGTGCTGTTCAACATCTTTGTTGGCGACATGGACAGTGGAATCGAGTGCACCCTCAGCAAGTCTGCGGACAACACCAAGCTGTGTGGTGCCGTTGACATGCTGGAGGGAAGGGATGCCATCCAGAGGGACCTGGACAGGCTGGAGAGGTGGGCCCATGCCAACCTCATGAAGTTCAACAAGGCCAAGTGTAAGGTCCTGCACCTGGGTTGGGGCAATCCCAAGCACAAATACAGGTTGGGCAGAGAGTGGCTGGAGGGCAGCTCTGAAGAGAAAGATGTGGGGGTGTCGGTTGATGAAAAACTCAACATGAGCCGACAATGTGCACTTTTCAGCCCAGAAGGCCAACCACATCTTGGGCTGCATCAAGAGAAGCGTGACCAGCAGGGCGAGGGAGGTGATTCTGCCCCTCTACTCTGCTCTCGTGAGACCCCACCTGGAGTACTGCGTCAAGTTCTGGGGCCTCCAACACAAGAAGTATATCGGGCTCTTGGAGTGGGTCCAGAGGAGGGCCACAAAGATGATCAGAGGGCTGGAACACCTCCCATATGAAGGCAGGATGAGAGATTTAGGGTTGTTCAGCCTGGAAAAGAGAAGGCTTTTGGAGGGACCTGATAGCGGCCTTCCAGTACCTGAAGGGGGCCTACAGGAGAGCTGGGGAGGGACTCTTTAGAAGAGCATGTAGTGATAGGACAGGGGGTAATGTCTATGAACTGGAAGGGAGGAGATTTAGGCTAGATATTAGGAAGAAATTCTTTCCTGTGAGGGTGGTGAGACACTGGAACAGGTTGCCCAGAGAGGCTGTGGATGCCCCCTCCCTGGAAGTGCTCAAGGCCAGGCTGGATGGGGCTCTGAGCAGCCTGGTCTAGTGGGAGGTGTCCCTGCCCCTGGCAGGGGGATTGGAACCAGATTATCTTTAAGGTCCCTTCCAACCCAAACCGTTCTATGATTCTATGATTCTAAGAATTACAGCATTCCTTTAAAATATATATAGGAATTTTAAGAGCTCATACAGTGGAAAATCTAAATTAAAGAGAATGGGACCTTCCACCAAAACCTCCCATGGCAGAAAGATGTCCAAAATTACTTCCTATAAATTGAATTTTGGAGCAAGCTGGACATTAAAAAACTAAACAAAACTTCCATATTGAAGTACGGTGGAACTCTGATGCCAAGAGAATATCTTCTGTACTTCCAAGAGAGAGCTGGAAATGAATGAGAAATGTGGGCAACACATGAAGACTACAGAAGACAGAAAAGTGCAGTATCTTCTTGTGAAACAAAAATCAAAACGTTATTTGAGACTTTTAGGACTAAACTTCACAATGCCAAAGAGGAAATATTGATTATGGACATCAGTATATGTTTTCCTCTATCAGATTCAAGGCTTTACTTTAAAATGCACCAAGCCAGCACATTTGTTACACATTTCTACCTTCTGTTATGAATTTCAAAGTGAATATCACATGTTGGCCATTTCTGGCAGGGGAGGCCAGGACTAAGGCAAGTGTCTTGTAGCAGTAAGGTGTGGAAAAACATAAAACCCCATGGGAACAGCCCTCAAACAGCAAAAATATTCATATTGGGATTAAAAAAGTGGCAAAGGGAAACAGATGTGTTGAGATTTTCCCCAAATGAGTCTAGGTCTGCCTGACTTGGGTTCTGCTCCACCTTAGAGAACTGAGGTACTGATGGCCACACTGGCAACAGGCTCCGCTTTGGCCCTGCTGCATCGCATTTTGGAACAAGCCTGCTGAACTTTGGGGTTTATTATTTTACTCCAGACAGCATTTCTTATAAGTACTAATCTTGAAGAAGATATGGAACAAACAAATAATATCTCTCATCACTACAATTTTTCATCCATCTTAAGGCAAAACGATGAGGTCACATTTCAGGTATCACAAATTTCGCTAAGAGGATTTGCTGAAAATTGCAAACTTAATACCAGAATGCACAGAAAATTTTTTTTAAAAATAAATTCAATNTTTTAAATTATATACATTTATATAAATTATATACATTTATATATCATTACATGTATCATTACAAGAGGACAACTCAAGGGCACAGCATCAACATTCAAAGCAACTCCTGTTTCTATCATCCTTCCAAAATGTAGCCAAAGGTGTTACTTTTTTCACTGAATTTTTACTTTAATTTTTATCTTTCTTTTGACATTTGCATTTTTTTTCTAATGTTATTTGCTAACTTATTGTTTAAGATCATTAAAGACAGGGAGATTTAGCTATATATTATGAAATCCAGGCCTTGCTGCATATCCTAATGACATTTTTAGATATAAAGAGAAAATTCAGAAATAATGCTTGCTAGTTTTTGTTGTTGAGGTGGTGGCGTTTTTTTTTTTTTGGTTGGTTGGTTTCTTGTTTACCAGAAAGGCTGAGGGCTTCCGATGTGATAACATCATGCAGTTGAAAGGATGATTATCTTAAAATCACATTGGCACACCATGTTCCTTAAGAGAATCCTTGCTATGAAAAGTGTCTCCAGAAACACTGGACTAAATAGCATGATAAGAAATCATTCAACTTTCCCACACAATTTATTTTTATTAGTAATTTTTAAGTAAAAGTAAATACAGCACAGCAAATCTGCAAGACAGTGTGCAGCAGTAAAAGCACTTACCTCCCAGCTGAGATGAGTTTCTTGTTTTAATGTAATGCTTCAGATTTTAATGAACGACTTTTTCCCCACATCACACATGCAAAATGACCACTGACTCTAAGAGCATTGATTGCAAGAGTCTTCATTAAAACCGATTACGGTGGAAGAATATGTAACTCTCAGAGCATCCTTTCTATGCTAAATCCTTACAAAAAATATCCAGTCCCCGGGGAGACTGAACTTACGAGCATTAGACTTCCATAAGCATGCAGCCTTCATTAACACAGCTTGGAGGACTAGGTCAAGCCATGGTCATACCTTGAGGTCCCTGTGGACGATGCCCATTCGGTGCAGGTAGTAGACGGCGTCCAGGACCTGCCGGATCAAGGTGCTTGCATCCTTCTCGGTGTAGAACCCTTTCTCAACGATACGGTCAAAAAGCTCCCCTCCAGACACTCTGGAAAACACAGTGGCAAGAAGAAGCATGAGAATATGCTTTGTAACATGCTTTATACTTCTCTAAAGAACGGCCAAGAACATACAGTAGCCACTGCCAGTCCAAAAACATGTCCATCTGGAGCTCTGAGGACTCTCCCACTCTTCCAAAAAGTATTTGGTTGTGGTTTCCTCAAAGACCAAGGACTGCTCTCTACCTCAGAGACCAGAGGAGTAACACAAGGAAAAGAAATAACAGAACTAAACCAGAGAAGACCATGCTATAAAGGAAAATAAAACCATCCCCACCAGAGAGTGTTCAAAAACATACTAGAACTTGCAGAAGGAAATCACAACTCTCTACTTCAGTAAGAGTCAGAGGAGCAGACACTGGTTTCCTCTCTATCTCACCCTACTGAATTCATGTAGTACAGGTGAATAGGTAGTGTAGGTGAATTCAGTCTGCCTTTGCCTGCTGGTGCCTAGCCCACTGGAGTTTGTGAAGCTTCCCTGTAGTGTGAGCCCTTGGGAATCACGTGTTGATATGCTGAACATGGCTAGGGTTTTGTCCTGGAGGAATGGTCCTTTACCCATGGGCAAGTGAAATGTATGCAGTAGTCACTGCCAGTACCTATAGAGCAGTAGTAAATTACCATTTACCCATACACAGAATCATAGGCCCATAGAATATCCTGAGTTGAAAGGGACCCACAAGGATCACCAAGTCCAACTCCTGGCTCCACACAGCACCACCCAAAATCCAAACCCTGTGTCTGAGCACGGTGTTCAAATGCTCCTTGACCTCTGCCAGTTTGGGGCTGTGCCCACTGCCCTGGGTAGCCTTTTCCATGCCCACTACCCTCTGGTGCAGAACCTTTTCCTCAGCTCCAGCCTGCCCACCCCCCCCAGCACAGCTCCATACCATTCCCTGAGGTCCTGTCACTGTCCCCAGAGAGCAGAGCTCAGTGCTTGCTCCTCCGCTCCCCTGGGAGGGAGCTGTAGGCCACCATGTGGCCTCTGCTCAGCCTCCTCTGCTCTGGGCTGAACAACCCAAGGGAACTCAGCTGTTCCTCACACATCTTGCCCTCCAGACTCCCATCTCTGTAGTCCTCCTTTGGATGCTCTCTAATACCTTTGTGTCCTTCTAATACTGTGGCACCCAAACCTGCACCCAGTGCTCAAGGTGAGGCCACACCAGGCAGGGCAGAGCGGGACAATCCCTGCCCTCACCAGGCAGTGCTGGGCCCGATGCACCCCAGGGCATCGTTGGCCCTTTTGGCTCCAGGGCACTCTGCTGGCTCACATCCAACTTGTTGTCAGCCAGAACCCCCCAGTTCCCTTTCCATGGGGCTGCTCTCCAGCCTCTTGTCCCCAGTCTGCACTTATAGCCAGAGTTGCCCTGTTCCATGTGCAGAATTTGGGACTTGCTCTTGTTAGAATTCATGTGGTTGGTGGTTGCCCAGATCTCTGATTCGTCAAGATGTCTCTGTAAGATCTATACAATACATGTATATTAATTTATCCTTTAATCAAATGAGTCTTACTCCAGCACAGTCTCTGCCCAGAACTGATAGCAGGCAGTTATTGATGAAGGAGCACAGATTATGAGTGCAATTAATCACCAGATGACACAAATGGAGAAAGGATTCCACTGCTCAAAGAGGAAAGAAAATAAAACCTTGACATCCCACTATTTAATGTGTGCTATACTATGCTTTTCCTCTGCCCTGCTAGAAATAACGCTTTCTGAACCCGATCTTAAATAAAGAATGGGCACATTAAAACTCCCTGGAGGAGTACTGGGGGAAACAAAAGAGGAAAGAAATGTCTGACTAATTGAAATAATAAAACTGTCAGCAAAAAACTGCCCTACTAGTGTGAATAAAAGATTTCCATGTTAACAGGCAAAACCTATTAAAAAATAAAATGAATGCGGTATGTTTTTTCAGCAAGTTGCACCACTTAGCATATCATAAATAGCACTGTAAAACATTCTTTAAAAACAAACCTAATAAAGGGAAATAATAAATGATTACAGCCATTAAATACATATGGACTGGGAGTCTGCCATTATACGAACACTAGGTAATTTAGCCACAGCCACTCCAGGCAATAATCTGCTTGAATAATGCCATGAAGTCACTTCCTAGGGAAGTTTGGAGCCTAAATGGGGGAGAAAGTTACCACTAAAAATGAACACATTCAATTTCAAAACTGAAAAGCAATCTGGGAAAGAAAAAAACTAACAACGGATAATCCCCCTATTAAGTAACAGGCAAATAAACCAAGTAGTCTGCTAAAATACTGACATTAAACTGAAGTTCTGCAGTAAAAGTGAAGCTCCCCCACAGCCTGAAGTTCCCCCAGGAAATTACCCATGGCAGTTTCAGTGGGACTTGATACCTGCTGTGTCAGAGAGGGGCCTAGCCGTGCCAGGCTGACAGTGGGGCAAAGAAAGACTCTGGTACCGTTACAAATTCTAGAGCCTATGATTCTCAGCAGGTAGAGGATGTCCCAAGTGCCATCACACAACAGCCTGCTCTAAAAGCACACGCTGAACGCCATGTGGAAAATCTTTAATTATAATTCTTTCTTACCTAGTTTCTCATAACAGGAGTTGTACTACATGTATATAAATATATAAATATATTTACATAGATGCAGAGGATGTTGCTCCAAGCCCCTCTCAACCCTACACCCTTTGCATGCCCCATTGCAACGTTGCAGGTCTTGCCAAGAGAAAACAAACACAACCTCTACCTCACCATTCAGAGAAGGCGGATAGTGTTACTGAATCTGGCTCTTATTAGCTGGCTGTCTTTTTATATTTCCCCTGCAGCGTTTTTGCTTCCCATGGATTGATTGCACCGAAAATTGAGCCCACGCAGTAATTAATGTGACCAAACACAGCACATATCCCAATGAAAATGCCATGCATGCTGTTGTGCAATTTCACACACTTGCTCTGGTTGTATTCAAAAGAAGGACTGCTTTAGTAGATGCTGATTGACATCAGGTGCTTTCCCGTACAAAGACTCTCTCCTTTCACGTTCACAGAGAGTATACCTCTGTACATATTTTTGCATTAAAATGGCAAAATTCCCCTCCATCCCAGCTCCCTCCCCTTCTCCTTATGCCTCATTCTTTAATCAAAAGCTTTTGTTAGTACAATTTAGTTCAGTGGATCTACTGTACCCAGGCTAAATCTGTTTATAATTTTCTTTAAACACATGGAAAATATTTTCAACCTCTTAAATGATGCATTGCAAACTAGAGTTTAATCCAAGGACTCAGAGAGAGCCATCAGTGAGTTTGCAACCACTTGCCTATTCACAGTGTGAACAGTACCCCCGGAACACATGAAGTGAGATGAAGGACACACGCCCCTATTCACTTGTGTAGTGACTCCATGTTGTGGTACATGGGATTTGCATTACAGGTTTGCACTCACTTATAAAGTCTCCCTGCTCCCTGCTCCCAAACATCATGGCTAGGATTCACCTCCCACAGATGCTCTGCAACACAGCACCCAAAGCCACAGGCACTACTTTCCATATGGAGCTTCTGTCCACATGACTTAACTCAGCCATGTCATTGGGAATGCTGCTCCCTGCATGGTGTCCAAGGACCGACATGTCAGGGGCAAACCAGCAAGAAGCAGCTGTGGCAGAGTATCTCTTAGCTCATGGTGGAGACGTGGTCTGTTGGTCTAAAGCTGGTCTTGATCCCAACCTCCTCTGTCCCACTGAGATGGGATTTGGCATCCTGCTCTGAACAGACCTGGGCATTTGCAAAGCACTACTGTGATTTGTTTGTTCCAGTTTTTAATATTGTGGAACATTTCTTTCTTTCTTTTATTTTTTTAATTTAATTTTAATGGCAGCACTAGATTTGCAGTTTTGAGCAGTGCAAATGAGGCAGTGTTGAAACTGCAAGCATCAAGAGCAGAATTATGTCTTTGTCTCAAAGAAATTTAAGACAGAATTTTCTGAGCAGAAGGAGAGGGGGAAGGAATTTCTCATTAGAGGAAGAGGACTGCTCCTGTCTTGAGGCTGGCACTGGCTCATGTGGCTGGACACCCTGTCCCAAACATCAGCACAAGAAACATTTTTCCCCTGCTGATTTCGATCTTGGTTCCCTGCAAAGAAAAAGCCAAAGGAAGAGTAGCCAAGTGCAGCTACTTGAAAAGCATTTAACCCTGGGAACAGCTCAACTGTCATGCTGTGATCCAGAGCACCATTACCACCACCCAGAGACTTGGACCTGGGCAAAAATCAGCAAAGCAGCTGCACTTGCATCTTCTGCATAGATAACTGCTAGGACCACCTGCCAGATGCATGCTGCTCTACCCCTTGGCTCCTGCTCGGCCACTGAGCAGTGACCCTCCCATGGTTCAGCAAGTGGTGTGGGGAAAGCCTGGCGATGGAGAAGGAGCTAAGCTGGGTGTCCACATCCCATGTGGGCACGCTGAGCATGTGCCCTGCCTAGCTCCAGGGGTACCGGAAACTATTTTGAAAGAATAATTTAATTGCATAAAAATCAATACTTTTCATTTCTCCTACAACTTTTACCTGAAGCAATTTCCTGCAATGAAAAAATGGAAATAATGTTTCTCCTGACATCACAGAATATCAACAAGAAGGAGGCCAGAAATAAAAATATTTCCATTTTATCATTGCAGGAAATAAAGACAGAAACCCTCAGATTTGTCCCAATGAAACAACCAGGAGAGAAAGCAATGTTTCACAAGCCCTACCCAACTAAGACAGATGCATTGCCATCAAAACCCAAAGCTCTGAAGCGGGGCAGTAGGACACAGCTTGATAACATGAAGCTAGAGACAGTTTCTGCAACAAGGACTCCAATGCGGAGTCACAGACTGCATGCAGGTTTCAGGGTTTCCCAGATAAAATCTTTTGGACACAGTGTCTTGTTAAGTAGACTTCAGATATTGATCATGAAGATGATGAAAATCCTTCAGAGGACCCAGTGTGGCTATGGAGTATACAATAAGCTCCTAAGGTCCTCTGGTCTGGGATCAGCAACAGAAAGTCTACACAGCTCTGTGGAAGATGAATGAGGGAATAGAGAGAGCTGTTCAAACCAGACTCAGCATCTGTCATTACATTTCCTTTATTGTTTGTTTGTGTTTTTGTTTTCCTGGTCAGATTTGGGGATCTTGTCTCTTGTTTCTTCCCTGTTTGGCATTTAAATGTCAGTTGAAATCTCCCGTACAGACAGTCACACTGAATGTCCAGGTTCAGACTGGATTCAAGATTTGTGAATGCAAGTGGTTTTGTGCACCCAGAGGAGCTATCTGGTTGCTTGGGCTGTTCACTGTTGACTGAACACTCTACGCAGGCCCCAAAACACGTCACAATCCTTAGTGGAGGGGACAGAGAGGCCACTCTAACAATATCCTCATAATTATTAAGGCTCGCTTCAAAGGTTTGTAGCAATCCTCGCCACAAGGAGACTTCTGTATTTTTGTAATCTCTAATTTACAAATGTAACCAAGGGAGAGTTAGGGAGACATTTCAGCATTAGTAGTACACCAATATACATCAATCCATTTCACCATCAAGTCCATCAGGAAAGAATCAAACTGACAAATAAAAAGAAAACAACCAGTGCTGCAGGTACGGACAAATGATGTGATCAAAATTTTCTGAAGCAACGAGTTCCTTTGCAGTATTATCAGGAAAGCTGAACAAGCAAAGTTTCAAAGAAACTCTGACTAAAGATAAGCATCAAGAAGATCCTCATAATTTAAGGCTCCTGAACTCATAAACATAAACCAATTTGTCTGGATTTCTGATGTTTTTGCCAGCAGGAAAAACATCCATGCATTGCAGGTCACCGTGCCAGGGAACTGACAGACTCTCAGTGCACTGGGTCTGCATGGCCAGGCACATCTCTGCTTTTGTTGTCCTTCAGGTAAGCAAACACATTAATGAAAGAATGAACAAAAAGTGGAATTAAAAAGATATTAGTCATAAATTGATAGTAATGTATTCCTGTTCTCTTTTTTTTCTTGCTGGTACTATCTGTGTGTACTGATAAATCCTCTCGTTCATTCACCCTGGTATCCCCCACTGTTATTAAGCACAGAAACCCCTCTGCTTGTTTTAGGAGCTTGAAAAATAACAGCCTTTGAAATATTGCTTTTACTTCTTTGCCATTTGGCAAAACACTGATATTTTTCTTTTCTGTCTTTTTGGAGTGCAGGCTGGAGTTGCTCTGGATTGTTTACTGCCTGACAGTTGAATTGCTTTTTATCATAAGTCTTATTGATGAACTTATCAGTAGTGGATTTAAGCAAAAAATCCCATCAAACTATTCAGAGCTTGCAGGCAGTTCCCTCCAGAAGTGCATGAAGTTCACCTGATGCTTCACTACAGTTCAAGCTATGACCCTATGTCTGGTGGACAAGTCATCAAAGCACCATCAGGCTGGGCTAGAAGAACCAGTGCAGAAAGGCAGACATATTCCTAGGGACTCACTAGCATGGTTTTAAAATGCAGATCAAGGATGTGAATGGTAAGAGGGCTGATCTTAGAAATTAGGAGCAGGAGGGATCCAAAGTCAACAAGAAAAATAGGTAAAATATGAGCATTACCCAGCAACAGTGAATAGCTTACTGGTCAGAAGTTCAGCATTCACAGTTTCCTACAATATAAATCAGGAAAAGCACATACCTCAGCCCTGATCTTGAAGCTGGAAGTGTGAGGTGAGATAAGAAAGACTGAAGGGAACGTTTCTAGGAAGTTCTGGCTTTGAGTATTAGTTTTCTCTGATGAAGGAATTCTTATAAATAAAAATATTTCCATTTAAAAAATATATATATTTTTTAATGGAGGGGTTTTCTGTTTGGCTTTAAACTTCCTCTGCATTGTGAAAATGCATGGGAACCAGAAAGCAAACTTGCTACTTCACCATTTGAAAGGAGAAATTGGCTGCCCTCATCTCATTGTTCAAATGATGTGACACATAAAAAAGAAAATGAGTAAACAGATTAATAGATTTTAGATCCAGAAAGGAACAATATGGCTCTTTGCAGCACATCATAAAATATTCAGCTTGAACGATACAAGGACTTCCCTTCTTATTGGAGCTTTAAACCGTTCACCTTAAAATCTAATGGGAACATAAACACGTGCTCCAAGGCCACCAAAGAAGGATGTAGGCCTAGCTTTGGCTTATTTTTCTAGAATACCCTTGTGTGCACACGGTAGAAAGGGATGGATGGGTGTTAGCACACTCTCCTTTGACAGCCTGTTCAAAGCAACATTGCCATGGGATTTATTCGAGGGCAGATAGCTTCAGCTCTTCATCACCTCTACAGTGGTGGCTGTAGCAGAGGCAGTGCCTGTGCCAGCACTTACCGGCACATTTTCCCTGCACTGTTCAGAGTATGACCCAGCACCTTGTTGCATCCAACAGTACCAACCAGAAATCACTTGGGAATATTGCTGAGGCCAGTGGCAGAGGGTTGTTCCCACCTTGGGATCATTTTGGGGGAAAAATTTGGGTAGAAGTAGTTTTGTCGGCTTTCAAAATCAAACTGTTCAATATATATATATATATATATTTCCTGCATTAAAAGTGTCGTATGACATTTGCTGAGCAGCTGTAGTAGGGTTGTTCTGTGGAGAATGGACTTCTGTTTCCACTGGGGCAAGACTGTAAGTCCCTGGAAAGTTCAGCTCAGACTTGCTCAGGGATGTAATGTTGCTTGGCAGTTCAAACCTTTGGAGACAATATTTTCCTTCCTAGAAACCCTACTATGGAGCTCTTTCAAGGTCCACAATTTTTTGAGGTCATTTCTATTTTGTGTTATTCAAAATTTTATTCTGCATTCAAATATTCAACACTGAATTCAAAATTTCCAGAGCTCCATCAGTGGTAACAAGTAGGACAGCACTAAGAGCAAGCAAATGACAAAGGACCTCAGGTTTTTAATGCTTTTGTGATTAAATCTTACTGGCTAACAGCTTATGGCAGTCCTTCGGACATCGGCTGCCCGCTTTCTTCCATCTGTGCTGGTCCCCCCAGCAGCTGTGCACAGAGGGGACCTTGGACATGCCAGCTGCAGCAAGACTCCCCCAGCGCTGTTATTGCTGATTGTGAGGCACGTATCTGTAGTAAAGCGACCTGCATTGATAAATCCTAAGGAATACAGCAGCCAACTTTCACATCTCTACCACAACTCTGAGGTCTTCTTCATGACTTTGCATTAAATAAAAAGGCAAAACTGAAGCCTGGTGATGGTGACTTTCATCTGTGCCTACATGTCAGTCAATATTTTGATGTCACACATGTGAATCCTCTTATGCAATAGATTCACTATGAGTTTTGCTGTGGAAAAAAAAAAAAAAACACAGTATTTTTAAAAATTTCATTACAATATGCACAGTATGTATTAAATCACTCAAAAATTCAATGTTGAAGAAGAAATTACTCCCTGCTTCATACATTTCCTTATGTGGGATGTCAGTAAATCAGCCCAAGCATAATTGTGCTGCTCATTGTATATATTTATTTACATCTTTGTGATTTTGTTCACTCAGTCTTTCTCACTTTGCTTCTGGGAAACAGAAGAGCAGAGCTCTGTAGACAAACCACACAAAATATGTTTTCCAGTGTCTGGAACAATGTATTTCCTAACTGCCATCATATTCCTCAAGTTCTCCATAAAATAAATGGATGGTTAAAATCTGGAGGAGATTCCTCACCTGACAGCAATTTAAAAGTAGGTCAGGTTTCAGCACTAATAGGTTGGGTTTGTTTTCCTTTTGACTTGTTTTCCAGTGGAAACCAACCTCAATGTCCTGCCAGCATTAACTAGGAAGAACAGACCTAAAAATAATGAGAACCAATGTAACTGAGAGCGGATGCCATAAATTACGCAATGTACAGTAAACAATTATGAAACATAAGATGAATGCATTAGGAAGAATTGTTCTAAATATCAAAAAAGACCCCAGAAAATATACTAAATTCACTGTCAGCCACTGCTTAAGAGGTCCAACATTTCTGTGAATAATACACAGAAATCTGCTTTCTCAAAAGTAAGTTTGCAGACGCATAATTGTGGAAGCAGCTGATGTTAAAATAACATTGAGTGATACCTGCCTCACTGCAGAAAGAGCTCTGAAGCCCCTTCTATTACCTGTATCTCATGTAAATTCTATTTTTATGTAGTTTTTCTATAAGCTGCACTATACATGCAGACTATGAGTTGTTCCTCTGTTTTAGATGAACACAACAGAGGAGAATTTAATTTGAAACAAAGAAATGCAATCAAGTCAATCAGTCAAGAGATGTTGTTGCAAAAGTTCACTCTCCAGGTAGTGGGTAGAAACAATACACAGGGATCTATATATCAAAACAAATCGATCAACAGAACTGAAAATTACATAGGTATTTTTTTATCAAACTGTGAAAAATATATTTACATACATTACAAAGTCATTAACGTGCTCTTCATCTTTTAAGAAAGTGTGAAGAAACTTGCATAGAGAATTGATAAAGAAAACCACAAAATTCTAGTTGGTTATAATGAAGTATTTCTTAAGAAATCTACAAGTAACTAAGGGTAATACAAGGAAAGTCCCATTTCATGGTACATGTACAACTTTAGG
This sequence comes from Alectura lathami, assembly GCA_013399715.1. Taxonomy (NCBI): domain Eukaryota; kingdom Metazoa; phylum Chordata; class Aves; order Galliformes; family Megapodiidae; genus Alectura; species Alectura lathami. Next base: position 297,713 of record VXAV01006384.1, on the reverse strand, counting down.
TATACTTCAAGAAAAATCAGCAGAGAAATGATGGAGTTACCATTGACGGTTCCTAGAAATGCTCTGTGACCGTGAGAAAGCAAGTAGCAGGTCTGGGAGAAAACTAAGTGTACAGGAGAAAATAATTTCTGCGCATCAGCATCCATGGTACACCCACACCTTCAAGGTTTTGACAAATTTAATCTCACGCAACATTGCAAGTCCACAGCATAAGCACCTGTATGTGAGCTATCACCCTCGGCTCCGTCGGTCAATGCAAAGAAGGAGGCACTAGTAGAATGTGATGCTGATGATGAACAGAAATGTCCATCTCTGTGTTCGTTTGGACAAAACCCACCTTGATGATCTTGATAGAAAAAAGCCCTGAAGATACTTTGGTCACCTCATTATGGAAAAGTGTAGCCAGACTGGGAAAGTACAGAGAAAAAATAAAGTTTGAGCAGCCAGCATCTCCATGAAAAGATAGGTCAAATTCACAGAGAAAAGAGATGATGAAAGGAATGGAAGAGGGAAAAGAAAAATATAAGCAATTATTTCACATCACACATGAGAAATGGAGAACCTAGTGGAATTATGAGGTGGCAGATTTAAGGCAGAAGACTTTGCCATCTGAGGAGCAGTCCTGGAAGAGATGAGTCTTTGGTATGACCCAATAAAACAGTGCTCATCTTCTTATGTTTGTGCTCATCAAATTAATTATCGAATTATTCACTCAACTTTGGCCTGAATGTGCATACCTACACTAAGGGAGTCTTTTGATTTGCTCATTTAAAATCAAATGTGACAGATTCATAGATTTTAAAGCCATTATGATAATCCAATCTGACCTCAGACAAAACAAAGACAGCACAATTTTTGCCTCAGATCCATAGCTCCTGGCTGGACAAAAGACTATCGTTTAGCAGAGTATCCATGCTTGACTTGTAAGATACCAGTAATCCCTTGTCTGCTTTGTCCAGCAATTAATTACACACACTGACTAATTACATCGGCTTTCTTTCCAGTGATAATTTCTGATGTCCTATCGTTGGATCTCTTTCAACACTGACTGCAGGCTCTTTAGACATATTAAAGCAACCTTACTCTTTTTAGGTTTTCCTGCCTCTGTCTGATGTTTCTCTCCAAAAAATGATATTCAGCAGCTGTTTTCACAGCCTCTGTGAAGTGCTGCCTAGAAACTGAGTGCTTGTACAGTGATGCTCAGTTCTGGTCCTCCATTTGGAAATTTAAGTTACCATGTTGAACATCTTCACTTACATCTGCATCAGTTATGATTTGGCCATTTGTTGACAGGATATGGAGCAGTACTAAGTATCTATATTTCAATACTGCATTGACTATAGCCTAAATAAAATATAGAGTCTCCAGTTACCACTCTCTTATGAGCATCGCTTGTTCAGTCCTGCACCTTACTATACCTCATGATGTTTATCTTACTACTGTCCAATCAAAATATTCCCATTTCCTACACTGGAGAGTAAATTTTTTCAAGTCGCAGAGAGAGAGAAAATTGAATTCTTACAGCTTCAATGCAGCTTCAGCTAAATAAATCTTATTCGACTGTTTATAGCAATATTATATCCTTAGTCAGTAAATTCGTTTTTGGCTAGAGCTGCAAGGCCATTGTAATGTTGTTGTAAGAGCCACGAGGAAGAATAATTCAATTTGGAAACCTCAGGTTCATATGTGAGTGGATTACTCTCTTGTCTCAAAAGAGGGGACAGTGGACACAGGGCAAGGAGAGTGAGGATGATCTGCACACACAAACAGATCAAAGCTGTTAAAGGCAGTTTATAGCAAAACAACGCTTTAAACCCCAGTGCTCCAAACACCTACCATTTTCATGGTAATTTTTCACATTACCAGTTCTTTCTCAGCTCCGTGCAGGAAGCCTGGGAGGAGATGCAATTGCTGATGGGCAGGCACAGTGCTTGCAACTACAGCTCCACATTTATTTGCAGCTCTCCAGTTGCCTTGTCCCACTAAAACAGCAAATTTCCAAGCTGTGCCCTTTGTACAGATAAGGCACAGCAGGGGCTGGGAGGACCTGCTGATTTATTGTGGTTTGCTTGGAGGGTGGGCAGCTCAGATATTCTCTCACGGCCTCAAGAGAAGATTTATGATGCACAAAAGAGATATTTTCTTTAAATAAAAAAAAAAAAAAAAAAGGCATCTGATCCTAATTCTTATACTCTAAAAAAAAAAAAAAAAAAAAAGGGGGAGACCAAGTTGGACATGTGAGCCACCAAGGAGCTATTTCTGCTCTTCAATTACCCTGCATTGAGCTCCTCTCAAGAATACTCTAACCATGAAGTCCCCATGGGACATGGGAGGAATGAGGTGCTACCAATGGCCAACAAAGCCCCAGGCAAAGCTGGCCAGCAGAAAGGACAGCCTCCAAAACTGCTGGGAAACCACCAACGGAAAACAACTGGGCATGGAGAAGAAAGGAGATCCTACCGACACCCTCTGCTTGCTCATTCTGTGCTGGCCGCTCAGCGCTGCAGACCCAAACCAGGTGCCATGGCCACAAATTTACTGTTTTTATTCTGTGCTTTAGTTGAATTTACCGTCTTCTGAAACTCTGCGCCTGCAGGGAAAGTATTTGTTGGAAGATAAAGTAGGAGCCCAGTACAGAAAATATAAATTTTCCAGAACATCCTAAATAAAACAAATGTGCCCTGAGCTTATTTTAATAATTCTTCAATTATTGCCTAACTGGTGGCTGATTTAGTCCAGGACATTGAGATGTTTCCAATGGAAATCATCAATTTATCTTGGAGATGAATTCCAAGAACCTAATCACACAAATGAAAACAGACACATGTTCATGCTAATAATGAGGACTCCAGCAAATTTGAAATATCTGTTATTTTTAAAGGTAGCTATTTGCTCCTGCCTCTTAACAATCTGGGCTGGTCTACTGCCAGGCCTTCTGGTTTTTACTGGGACTGTCCCATGGCCTTGGGAGAGATTGCAAATATCTGCTTCTACATTATTGCTTCAAGACTGCCTCTATTCTAGCAATTAATGCAGTTGACTTGACAGAGAAAACAAAAGTCTGTGGCTAATTCTTCATTAATCAACACAAATAGCCCAACAGTAAACTTATTTTCAAGACACGGGAGCAAATCAATGCCAATAAGCAAATCCTCACAGCTCATGCTCAATGTTTTTAGGAGTTTATGTTACCAACACTTTGTCTATTTTCCTAACATGTTTCAATAGGTGAATTAGTGATGAGATGTGAAATCTGTTGGTTGAAACAAACTAAGCCATAACTGATACAAAAAAAAAAAAAAAAAACTTTGTTGGAAAAAACAAACAAGCAAACAAACAAACAAACAAAAGCTACACCAGGTTCTCTCAGATGCAGGATCTGCAGGAACCAACATCCAGCACCAAAAGCCCAATACAGCACAGTTCAAAGCCTCTTCTCTACCTTACAGCAAGTACCTCGCTCATCTTCTCAAAGTCAGAGCACCAGTATGGCACACCAGTGGTGCTGGGGCTGGACACAGTGACACTTGTGTCCATCCCGCATGAGAGCACCATAAAAATCTGCCTCTCACACGCAGCATCCCAAAGGCTGAGAAGCACCAATGCAAAGCGGGTGAAGAGTAAGACACAGCACCTATTTTCCCCAGTCCCCAAAACATCAGACAGGGCTATCCCAAAGCCTCAGACAAAACTTGCTGTCTCCTACTCTTTGCTGTGCCCTGTGCACAGTTCTGCCATGCACTCTGCCTCCTGGGGACCACATGGTTCCCCCATGTTTCATGTTTCCTACTTAAACTGCCTTATAACATTCCATTCATAAGCAAGACCCAAGCAACAGCAAAAACACAAGCTGTAAAACTGCATCAGCTTCGTTTTACCACCATAGAACTGCCCTCTCAGTCCAGCCTTGCTGCTTACTCCATGGCAGGAGATGACCCAAGAGCATGCTCTCTGCCAGCCATGCTGGCCACAGATGAGATGCAAGATAGCAAACACAGTTTGGGACCTTATCCCACCCCTAGGGGACAAAAACGGTTGTGCTAACGGGCAAGACACTGAGCTGCTCAAGTGTCACCACAACAGCTCAGGGGCATTTCATGGGGAATCCTTTATCATTTACTTGCTGTCTACTTCATTCAGCCTGTGTAAGACCTGATAATGTCCTGGGCACTCCTGCTGGTAAAACATGGATTCAGCAGTGAGTAAAAAAAACAAGGTTTTAGCCTTCCTTTTGCAGCCTATATTCATATTCCTAAGAGCCAATCCTGGTTCCTTAGCATCTTTTTCATCTGTTATAAACACAGTTATGTGAAAATCAAAATCAAAATCTCCTTCTCCATCCCAAACCAGAATTAACCAGTGATTAGATCAAGTCCAATGTGAAAATTAAAATCAGAAGTTCCTCCTCCATCCCAAGCCAAAACTACACCAATGATCAGATCAAATCAAATCCAAACAATAATCTAGCAAATATAGCTCTCACTGTGCTCCTGGGCTGTGTGATTTATACACAGACTAGAAATGCCAGAGAGCTGAGAAAACAGCAGGATACTTAGGGGTTTGGTTTTCTTTTTTGCTAATATAGTCAGAACACATTGCAAAAGCTCATAACAAAAATGAAATAGAGACTGTGACCACAGGGCTCAGAGGCACTGCACAGCAATACTGAGTGTTTCGTGTTCATCATCAGCATCTGAAACACAGTGGGCAAACACTGAACAAGAAAGGCCCAAGGTGCCATTGGGGGTGAACTGATTCAGCAGTGGAGGATTTCATCCATAGTGACTCTGGGCCTTGATAACAAAACAAGTCTGCAGCCAGTGAGAGCAGCAATGAAGGAAGGCACTGTAGCAACACAACCTGTAACACAGAACAATTAGTTTAGAGTGAAATGACTTAATTTGGCACAGACCATACCTATAGAAAGCTTACCTATGGTAGCTGTGCCAGCTACTGTCTCATACAGGCAAGATCTGAGTATCATGGGACTACAAGCCCAATGCATTTAGCCAGAGAATGTTGCTATTTTATCTTCTAAAATCTGTGCCTTATACTTCCATGTAATGCAAGGGAGAGCCTTTGCCACAGTTGCGTCTGAGCACCTTGGAGCCTGCATGCTGATGCACAATTATTAGGGCAAACATACCCATGCAAATGGTTATCTGCAATTCTGAAGCTGAAAACAGAGGAAATGCTAATAAAAATCAGGACATTCAGCCCAGTCACTGCCAGGAAGAATTAAGTCTCCTTAAGCCAGAGCAGTCAAATCAGCAAGCTGCTGTTATGCTGGGCCCAAAGAAAGACAAAAGAAAGGTGCTGAGAAGCTAAATATCCATTGTCATATGATCTGAACACTCGGCTGATCTTCCAGTTACCTGTTAAGAAAGCATCACAGAATCACAGGATGGTTGGGAGGGACCTCTGTGTCCATCTGGTCCAACCCCCTCACAATTCTTCTCCGCAAGCCCCTGATGCCTGTGGACAGGGAGGCGTGAGATGTACGGGACCATCATGCTACCCTGTGAACCCAAGTGCACGGCCAAGGCAAGAGCTCCAAGCCAGGGGACTGGGGTTTTAGTTTTGCTCTGCCACTGATTTTCTGTGTGAACTTGGGCAAGTCACCAAAGAATAGGATTAGGATGCCTCAAAAGGGATTTACGAGCCTTGAGGGGGAACGGGGCACCTACGATCACACATGTGGTTCAGACAACCTGGGTACCTCCTTTCCCAATAGGTCAAGACCTGCCGTGCAGCTAACCACAAGCATTGGAGCTCCTGGGGCGTGGGGCAAGAGCCTTGTTCTGTGCTCCAACTGGAAGGAAGGAGAGGGGGACTCAAGCCAATGTCTTCAGCGCCTGGAAAGTGCTCCAAACCACACGGTGTTTTCCATACTTTTATCTGAATATGTTCCACTTCTCAGAAACTAACTCAAGACTCCCCCAGTGCTGTAACACTTACTCAGCACTGTCACTGCATTATTGATGCTAAAGTCATGGAGCAGTAATGAGGTTCATCAGAACAAACGTCAGTTCTTCCCTTTAACTTTGCATGGAGCCAAATTCATCCCTTTAAGTAATATGTTTGTCCTGTCACACTCTCAGTAGATGGTAATCTTATCCCATGTCTTCCACAACCAACTGAGAAATCACCAAGCCAAGTTTGGTCTTGCACAGACAGTGCACCCACACCTCCAGCAGGCAAACCAGGTGTATTTAAGCCGTGGAAGAAGCTGTTCATATTAGCCCTTTGCTATGGACAGGAATGGAAAACAGATTTCACACTGATGATTTATAAAGTGCTTTCAGACAACCTTTAAATACTGAGTTATAACTAGGTACAAACATTAAAAGCCACTGCTGAAAATGCTCTCCTGCTCTCGCAGCATTATTTATGTTGCTCTGGTTGCAGGAACGCAGCCCCTTCTCCGGCTCCACAGCCCTGTGCCAGGATTGACCCGTCTCAGCGCCACAGATGTCTGTTTTCTATTTGCCTGTGGTATTCCCTGTGCAATATTAAAATGTCATCAATTCAGTTTAACAGGCCAGGGAAAGGCCTTAGTCAACCATTTAACAGCTAAGTAAAACATATGGCAAATGCGTATCGGTCCAGAGACTGCATTAAAAGTTTAAGGGTTCAATTAAGAGGAATCTTTCTGGTGTGTTCTCTGGAGGTTAGGAAAACAGCATTGCCAAATGTTTCCCCCCTGCCTCCTAGCTGTTAAGCACCAGGCTGAAACCCCTTGTTAAAGTGCTTTTTGTTAAAGTGCCATGCCAATATGACAAAGCACCTCTGTATAATACTCAGTTAAAATAAACTATTTACTGGGAAAGCAAGAGTCGACATTTTTATGATTTAGGTCCTTTTTTACAGTTGTTGTCATTGTGCTGCTCCCATGCTCAGGGTCAGCACCTGAACTGAGTTTGGATGTGTCCAACCCTCCCACAAGGACACATCTGGTGTCCCAGCACTTCCCATGATGAAAACTCAGACACAAAAACAGCTGAACTTGACTTCAGAACTGACCAAAGCCCTTTTGGAGATACAAAACCACGCTGCATTATTGCAGTTTTTCACCATGGTCCGGTTCCCCTAGGTTAGCCAGTAGAAATAACATATAAATCAAGTAGCACATCCTGTGTGTGGCAGTGTCTCCAGATTCAAGCAGGTATCATCAGTACAATGGACCAACAGCATTACTGTAGAAAAATAAACATATGCTAAAACACCTCTGCTTGCAAGATCCTAAGGGTCTCATACAGGAGACTCCAGGTGCTGGGTCACCTGCTCTGTGACAGTCCAGAGCATGTCTGATGATGGTGTGCATGTCCCATACAGGCATTGCAGACACCACCACAAGCCTGGCCAGGTGATGTCGAAGGGGCAATGGCATTGCAGCTGCAATCAATCAGGACTCCCCAGGACACAACCTGCAGCATCCCTCTTGGCCACCCTGACACCAGGGCCACACTAACACAAGGCAGGAAATCAGGCTACAGTGCAATATACAGACAGTGTGCAGAAGAACACATGGCTGCAGCGCAGTGGCTCCTTGGTGGAGGGTTTAGATCACAAGACCAGGTTTGGTCCAGAGGCAGACAGCACAACAACAGTCACAATTTTTTGCTGCCATCATTATTTATAGGCACAAAAATGTCAATCGTTTAGAAACTCAGAGGAAGCTGCCAAGCTTGATATGGTAGCTGAACCCACTGCTGACAGTCAGTCGTGTTTTAGGTTGTTCCCTTCTCGGTAGCAGATGCAAGCCCTGTAGGGCAGCAGTTCTGTGGCAGTAGGCTGCAGCTCTCCCAGCACATGGTCCATGCTGGCAGATGAGCCACCGACACAAAGCAAGATGGCAAACTTCCATATTCATACTGAAAATAGCTGTGAGATGCTGAAGTCTGGATGCAGACAACAGGCATTTACTCCCGTGACTACAAACAGGCTTTGAATTTGGCCCTAAGGTCCTCAAGCAGCAGATGGGACATGGGAGAAAGCTGTGGTCCCATGCTATTCTGCAGGTCCAGGGAGACTGCAGCCACCTATAAAACACACACACCACTGATTTCAGCAGGTGGCTCCGACCCCAGACTGCAACAGCTCTCAGAAACAGCACAGTATGAAACTGAGTAGAAAATAATGCTTTTTTTTTTTTTTGTGCTTATTTTATTTCATTTGGTACAAAGAAATCCAAGTATTAAAAACATTTTTCAGCAAAAGCCATGCTGAGAACAGATCACAGGGAACACTGCAAAAGCAACCAGCGATTCAGCCTTTAATGTTTTTTATTAAACAAATAAAACACTCCAATGTATGCCTCAGAGTCTACAAATTATTCTCACAACTATGCAAAATTACTTTGTTTCAGCTTTGGAGCACTGTTTAAAATTTATTCTAGCATTGTTTTCAAGAAAAATCAATTTATTTCACCCAAGTGGAGATTTAAGACATCAGGGAGCCATCTGGTGGTTTGATTGCCTTCTAATTAAAATTCATCTCTTGGGCTCTTGACTTCCTCTGATTCTGAGCTGAATTGACCAGCCCAGAGGATCAGTGCAGAGAAATTGAACATTGTAAGATGTGTGAAAATAAAATGCAGGTATGCAAAATTTCAGACAAGATTTTGCCACTGCTCTGTAAACGTGCGAACAATGTAAACCAAAATGCATTTACTCTCTGACTTTTTATGAAATGCTTTGTCTTTTTTAATCTTCAGAAGCAGCATAGAGGTTCTACAAAAATTCTCCCTATCATAGAAAAAGAAAAGCAATGTATTATGTAAGTGTATGTTGCATTTCTATGGAATCAACACATTTGTTTCAGAAGAAGCTTCAACATGTTTCCCCAAGACTTTAGACACTTTGAAAGAGAAAAATACCTGGGACTTTGGAAATGCATGCAACAAAAATATAAGAAAAAAAAGATGATACTTCATGTAGCCACTGCTGCTGGTAAAGGCATCCCCCTGGCATCTCTTCCAGGAGGGAATTGAAGTTTCAACACTTACTGGATGGGTACCTACCTGGAAGATGCTATGGAAAAGGGAGGAGGTACCAGTCTGGCACCAGCTCTGGGGCAGGGGTTTAAGAAGAGCACCCTGAATGGTAGAGCAGCTGAGTAAAAGTGCTCACTGTGACAGCTCAGGACATCGATGTTTGGATTTCAGCTAAGCATAATTCTGGACGTCCAAGTCACTCTTTGCATTTGGCCCCTATCTCTCCACACCTGCATAGATTTTATAAATTGTTGTGGGGTTTTTTTTGTTTGTTGGTTTGTTTTCCTTTCAGGTTTTACTCCACGACCTGAACCTCCCAAACAGAAGGTCAGGCAGGGTCAGGCTGGATGTCCTCACTCAATCCCACCTCCCTTTTACCGTCACTTCTTGATTCACAGCAGGGCTGACTTTGGCTGTGGCTGTGTACGAAGCAGAACACTCTCTGAGACATTCTGTTGGGTTATAAGGGATATTTAATCACACTTTTATGAGAAAACCCAATGCGGAACAGGGTCACCACTATCATAACTGGGTACATCTGATGGACAACTCCATGTGTTTTGTTTTTTTTGGCCATGACAAGCCATCTTCCTTTCAGATGGCATTCTGCAGCCCCAGTGGAGAAAATGGGTCCTCCTACTTTGCAGTGTTGCCTTTAAAAACAGAACTTATTTCTTGCTTTCCTTATAAACTCATTCATCTCCATCCAATATGGGGCAGGTGCAGAGGCTTTATGCAATATGGAAATTTTCTGGAGGGAAAAACCAATTTTGCAGAGCTTCATTGCACAGATCTCATTGGTATCTGTGCAAAATTCCCCTTGGACTATGGAAAAATGGTAACTAGGAGCAGGGAAAGCTGGTGACAAGGCAATACATCCTCCACTGCAGGATGGCATTCCCAGAAGAAGTGACAGGAGTCACACCGGAGCCTCAGCAGAGCAATGCTGCACAGCTCTCTGGAAGGTGGTGAACTCAGAATCCTGCGATGTCAGGGCTTTCCTAAAGCTCAAACAGCATCATCACCTGCCTGGGTTTCCCTAAAAAATAATAATAATAATAATAACCCCACAGGTCCCTGACTTTCGCTGGAATAGGTGCCACCACCTCCAGCAACAAATGCAGAGGAGGAACTCAGAAACAGATAGCAACTTCCAAAGTTCTGTAGCAAGGGAAGGACAGATACTAGTTTTATTTTATGTTTTTGTCATTGTAAAATTCATTGCTAAGACTTTTGTACTTCCTCACTCAGTATCCCTTCTCCAGCAACTCTCTACTTGTTTCCAGTATTTTCATCATTTGTATTTCTCTGTGATCCCCACAGGAGGAGCCTCAGCACCACTCTAAGCAGGCAGAGCTCAAGAGGTCCAAAGAGAATTTGCATTTTCCCTCTACATGCACAGCTGTCTCTTCAGATATTAACCAGGAAATATATATATATATTTTAAATGACTCTGAAAGAGCATATTGATCAATCTGGAAAGAGTATCCAGGGATATTTTCCATGCACTGAGATCCCTGAAGTCAGAGGCACCTGGCACATCGGGAGCTAGAATTTGAGAACCTGACCCTCAAATCCCTGCAGAGGGGATTATTTATGTGGGTAAAGTTACACCAAAAAGGGTTTGCAGGATCATGAGATGAAATATACCTTTAACAGCTTCTCTGCCCACAACTCACAGGGGATTTCAGAAGTGTTGTAGAGTAGCAGGTAAAACAGCTCCATCCTGGAAACAGGAAAAACTAGGTTTTGAAAATGGTGTGTTTCTCTTTTGACACCACCCCAGGTTGGTTCTGTGAACTAAAGTACATTTTTTTTTCTTTTTTTTTTTTTTCCCCTCCAAATACTTTCATTTCGCTTTCTGCCATTTGTTTTTCCTGCAAAGCTCCAGAGCTTGCGAGGTCTCCAAGGTTAGGGCAATGCATCCATGCCATTTCTAGTCAGCCTGTGCAGCACAACATCCCCACTAACACAGCTGGGAACATGAACAAATCCTTCCTCAACCATGCACTCATGTTTTCCAAACAACACAGGATGGCATGCATCACCCCATACACCAGCATGTACCTAAAGCCCATGACCAGGCCCAGAACGCCAAGACATGCTCCTAGGCTCACACCTCAGACAAGGCCTTTGTGCTAAGCACAGTCTCACTCGGCCTCTGGTCTCTGTTCTGGCACAGAAAAATAATTGCACCTCATTTCTGTGAGTAAAATTTGCCAGTGGCAGCAACAGTTGCTGGAGGAATGGCTTCTCCATGCTCTGAGGCTGGTTAATTAGAAATCTATATTTGACGTTACTTGAAAAATAACAGATCTTTTACTTTTGAGGTGTTTAATAATTAATAAATTAATGAGATGGAAACCGAAGTGCAAGGAAAAATGCTTCTCTGTCTGAGAAAAGTTAATATAAAATCTAAAATGCATTCTCTTCCAGCTTATTAAGTTTGAGATTGATGTAATAACCTCAAGAGTTTTTTTTTTTTTTTAGTTTTTCTCTTCTCTTAAATTTATGTTCACATTTGCACATAAGTAGTTTCTTTATGCAAACTAAATCTCAAAAGAATTTTCTTTTACAGCATGAGTTTTCCTTTTGAAAAAGAAAACAGAACTAAGGCATTTATAAAATGTAGCAAAACCTGAAGATAAACATCACCCAGAAATTCTCACTCTTCAGAGAAGAATCAATCTGAGCCCAGTTTTCCCTCACTACAGTACAAAATGTACTCTGCAAAACTTCAGTCAGATATTCATTATAAGGCCCTTTACTGCTCAGGCGTGACCATACCCAATGCATCTGCAATATTGGCCAGTTTCTGTTGTGATTTTCTTGGCATCAGAAGCAATTTCAAATTGCAGAAACCAGAAGTGGGGAAAAACCTCCTGCATCATTTTGTCCATTAATCTTTTGACCATTTCCTTCAAATTTGCAGGATTGCTCCCAACGTCTGTGTCCTGTTCAGCTTTGAGTGACAGATCTGTTCACATTTCATTCAGAGGATAACTATTAGGAAAGTGCATCATAAAAATTTCCTTGCTTTACATTCTTCTCTTGCCTTCACTCCACTGCTACCCTTTCTGAGGCAGATGTCTTGAAGTGAGAAATATCACAGAAACCTCAGCTTGGGCGTCCTTTGGGCAGATGGCCATTTCCTAGGTTCTTGCACCAAGAGGGACCCTTCTGAAATTGTCCTGCTCTTCCCTGCTCTTCGCTGCTGGAATCGCCACTGCTGCTATAACATAAACCATGTCAGGATCTCCTTCTCCTCCTTCTGAGGGTGTGTGGAAACCCCACTACTGTTACCAACATCACACACACCTCTCTCTTCTATCACTGGGAAACGTGGGGCTGTTTACAGCCCACATGCTACTCTCTTTTAAAATTCAAAGGAATATGTTAAAATTACCATAACTGAATGTCACAGACGGGATGAACTCCAAAGTTTTCTTTGGAATCTCTTGCTGAACAGAAGTTTCTGCAGACGGTATTTGCTTTTTCCTGAAAAAAAAAGAATACATTCTTCTCCTCACCTCAGCAAGAGCCTGATTCTCAGCTCATCAAGCATATGGAAAAACTCACAGTGACTTCAATGGATCTGAGCAGTGTCCTACACGCACACGTAATCTATTAACCCAAACATCCTTCCAGACCATAGTTTACCCAAGCTGGGCTGCCTGCTGATGATCTTCTCCAGAAAAAGGGAGGTTTAAAGAATCGCACTTGCTGGAGCAGGTTAACATCTGCAGAAACTAATCTCCTTCTTTAACACCTGCAGTCAGAGTGAGTAATCACAAAGGGTCTGCCACAACTGCAGCCAATTTCTCTCTCCTAGCAGCCTGTATCCACCAGATACCATGCCTAGCATATCCCTTATTAATCACTGCTTGGTCAAACTAACGTCTCAAGCTCTTTTAAACTCTTCCCTGGCATATCTGCCAGCCTCTTAAATAATTGCTGTACTTCTTGTCATAGATAGTCTCCATATCCTAATGCTTTTTCAAACATTGTGGGTGACGCATGAAACTCCACATTCCCCTGTCAAGCCCTCAGAATAACCACTCTATACTTAGAAAAGGAAACACGTCTCTGCTTCAGCCACTGAGAAATGCTGAGCTGTTTATAGGGCACATGCTAAACTTTCAAAACTCACAGGAATATGCTTTTTTTGTTGTTGTTGTTGTTGTTGGAGGCACTTATAGACTCTCTCTTTAACAGGGAGATATCTTCACAAAACTCAATGAACCAAGAACTCTACTCCTCCATCAAATACATTTCAAATTGGCCAACGTTTCAAAAATTATTAGGAAAGATGTGGGGAAGAAACAGAAAGACCCATATTTCAATCTTGGAAATCAGCTTGAAATGGATGCTGTAAGTAACATATGCAAATATCCTTTTTTTGTGTGTGACAATTTAGTTTAGTCCTTAATTGCTTAACTGAATCACTTCCAAATTGCATAGTAAAATAAATGCCTGCAGAAGTCTAAATGTACAATTATAAATACCTTTTAAAACATCTTGAATCTTCAGACGGTGAATCAAAGAGAAACAGAAGGACGCAGTCTTATTTTTATTCACTTTCCTACTTCTCAAATTATAAGAAACAATGAAATACATCATAAGAGACATCCTGAGATATTTTGGCATGCTGTTAAGCTGAAGTTCAATGGCTTGACATGTTGTCTTGGCTAATTTAAATTTGAAGCCTTTGCTAATTCTTCTCTGAATTATTGCTCAACATAAGCTTGATTTCAAAGCTCACCATGCTTAGCTTTGCAGGTCTGAACAATATAAAACACTTTAAATAGCTCCTGGAGAAACTTTTAAAAGTGCTTTTGATGAGAACAGCATTTGTGTGCACTGGGATGGCAATATGAGTGCTTGTGAGTCCACGACATGGGATCAGAAGGGCAGGGAGAATGGGAAACTCACTGGATGCTGTGGTGGAGATGTCACCACCCTACTCGTTTGCTCTCAGCAGCTCGAATGCGGTGGTTTGGTCCATGAAGGCTGAGCCTCCCGGCAGCCAAGGATATTGACAAATTCTTGATGTCCAGAGGTTTCGGGCAGCCCAGCAACATCTGCCCACCAAAGCCCACATGATAGTGAGTGCCACTCACCTATGGCAACCAACCCAAAGGGTGCTCACAAAGCTTGCTCACCCCTAAAATCAGACTTCATTATCTATGACCAACAATATCCTGCTCCCCAGGGCCTCACAGCATGGGAACCACTGTTCTACACTGCTCAGCAGAGCTGGATGGGATCCAGCGGTGCGAAAGGCACGACCATCACAGAAGGACGGCCTTTTAATATACAGCCGGCCTCCGTAGTTACCCAGGGAGTACAGACTGCAGAGGAAGACTCTGGATGGTCTTCCTTACTGCATCAACTGCAACATCAGGCACAGCACTTTGGCTTTGTGGCCCTTAGATTGCAGAGCAGGTCCTGTTGGTTTTCTCCTCCTTGTAAACCCTTTTTCGATGCAAGCGTAGACTTTCCCCAGAGCCCACCCCCACGCCTCGCCTTTCCCGCCAGCTCTGACTCAGCCAGCGTAGGCCTGTGAGCAGCAATGAGAGGCAGATCCGTGACAGCTTCCTCCCAACATACTCCCTCCTCCCTCCCTCAGCGCCGAGCAGCTCTTCACACCGCCAGGGAAGCACAAGATGCTGCCTTAGCACTGACTCCTACCCACCAGCTGCTTCACTTAACTTGGCATCAGCACTGGCCTCTACTCTGCTAGGGTAGCAGCCAGCTCAGCCTCTGGGACAGGAGACACCAAGACAAGCCCCAAGACCGCAATCCTGACATTGGTTGGGATTCGAAACACACTAAAGAAAAGCTGCTTATCTCAAAGAGGTTGCGTGTTTGGAAGATGATCTGACCATGTAGATTCAGTTTCAGGATTTGGGGTTCTCCTGCTGGAAGGGAGATCCAGGACACATCTACGACACCAACTAAATGAGGACCAGGAAATGAGCTTAAGCACTCACATAAGTAGTGAGAAGAGAAGGCTCTGGGGAGACCTTATTGCAGCCTTTCAGTATTCAAAGGGAGATTATAAGAAATGTGGGAACTGAGTTTTTATATGGTCTGACAGTGACAGGACAAGGGGCAACAGTTTTAAACTAAAAGAGGGGAGATTTAGGTTAGATGTTAGGAGGAAATTCTTTACTTGGAAGGTGGTGAGGTGCTGGAACAGGCTTCCCATGAGAAGCTGTGGATGCCCCATCCCTGGAAGCATTCAAGGCCAGGCTGGATGGGCTCTGGGCAGCCTGATCCAGCAGGTGGCAACAGGCACACAGCAGGGGTTGGGACAGGATGGGCTTTAAAGTCCCTTCCAACCCAAGCCATTCCATGATTCTATGATATGATTCTATGAAGCACTGAATGCCTGAGGTATGTGGATACCCTCTTAGCTCACACCACGACTCAATTTCAGATCACTGCAACAAGATCTCTCTCCACCACCTTCCAGCTTCCCATGCTGGTTCGCAGGTCATGGAACCCACACCTCCGGTGTCATGCTATAAAAGCACTGTTATGGAGGGCTGCACCACAGTCCTTCACATCCTTTGAAACACTCTGTATTGAAAAAAAAGCCAAACAGCATAACGATCATGTGTGAGGAACACCACAGCATCATCTGATACTAAAGGCCAAATGCTCTGTGGCATCCCTGTAGCTGAGGTGCAGATGCAAACCTGTCCTATCCATTTGGCCCAAGGGCCACCAGTAAGCCCCTTACACTCTTTATTTAGCAAACTAATCCAGCCAAAAGACTATGCAGAATTCTTCACTGTGAGTATCAGGCTTGGTCCATTGCTGCTTATATAGTCTTTAGATATTGTAGATAACTGGGAATTTTGTTTGCCATTTGTTTTTCTAACTCCCTAGCTTATGACAAGCATTCCACTGTCCCATGTGATGCTGAAATTGCTTCAAATATTACAGCTCTATCCAAAGGCTAAACCTAACCTGTTAGCTATATGAGGGATCCTATCAAAGTTAGCAGAAGAATTCTGGCTGACGTCAGCAACAGCATGTTGTGTCTGTAGATGTGAGCACGGGCACACTCCATCTCTGCACTCCACAAGGTTTAGGAACAGGACTGAGGAAGCTGCAGAGAGAGTTGGAGCTGATAGTTACTGACAGCTGGCATTAAAAGAAAATCTGTGCTGCTCACCCCTGTCCTCATCCCACTTGTCCTGTTTCTCTTCTACCTTTATTCCAATCCCTCCACCCAATCCTTGAAGATCCCTTTGAGGAGCCTGCCTTGTACAGCAAAATGAGGAGCACGTTCCTTATTGAATGTGGCATGATATTATCTAATGCTCCCAGGAGATTTGATGGTTGTTAATTTTCATCCATCCATGGCTTAATGCAGTTTTGATAGGAGAGGCAAGACTTTCCTCAATGCAATTGAACTCAGGCCAGAAATCACTCAGTCTACAGAGTTTCAAAATATAACTGTAACCTCTCCTGAAATTGCTAGTAAGTACTAGATCATCACAGTCAAAAAATAGCCACGCAAAATAACCATTCTCTAGTTTTCAAGAGTAAAATCTGCCATTATGCAGGTACATATGTGGTGCTTCCTCTGCATCACGCAGTGTGTGTAGCCACTTCTGCAGGTCACTTGAGAGATGACCTTCCCTGCTGCAGCTTTCAAAACTTTCAGCAATTAATATCAGACTGAATTTACCTCCCCAGGGTTTTCACTTGATCGTTCTGACCACATCTAAGTCATTCACTTAACTCATTTCAGAAGGAGCAGATTTTAATGGAAACAAAGCAAATTTAGCTCAAAGTAGTTCTCAGAATAACCAAAGCTGGAATTCACAGTCCTCCAGATTAGTTTCAGGCACAATTGTTAGATCTGGTGGGTCTGTAGTTTCTGTCCTGTATATATCCTAAAACTCCACCAATACATTTGAACTGCAGTTGCATCACCACTTCTCAACATGGCCTTCATTTATTTCTGTCCTGTGACATGGCTAATAACAACTTCCTTGTGAAAAACATATCCAGGCTATTATGAACCTTGATAATTTATTATTCTGTAAATCAATGATTAATGAGATTGTGGGAATGAGTCTTTTTCCTGGACGTGTATCTTTATTGATTTTGTTTTGACTTAATTATGTGCACTGTAGAAACAAGGCTATTCACTGTGACTTAGACTTGTAAGGGACTCACTGAAATGATAAGTGAAATGTTTAGAAAACTGCTGAAAAAAAAAAAAAAGCCATCAAAATCCTAGTTAATTAACATTAGCTAAGTAACTGCAGGAATAACTGAATTAAGCTTTTTTATTTTTTATTTTTTGGCTGTAGGTAAAGATTAAGAAGAATTCAATTTACAGCATTTTTCAAGTTGCTAAGGATTATGTGAACAATACACTCTATTTTCAGCTCTCCAAGGAAAGTGAAACAAATGCAAGAGCCCAACCTTTCAAGAAGAGTCCTTCAGATGATTCATTTGCAGAAGGCCAGCTGGAGCATCCTGCATGGCATTGCCTCTCTGCAGGAGTCAAGGCAAAGCCCCCATAAACTCCTGGACAAGTAATTCAGAGATGGGGCTTATAAGGGAAATCTTGTACATGTCATACACGTCACAGGAACTCCAACAACAGGCAGATCCATGACACAGCCAAGATGCAAAGGCATTGTTGCAGTAAACAAAAGAACCTGACAAAAGAACCTTGGATAAGTCTCATTATGTCTAATTTAGCTCCTGGTGCTGCTTAAACTTTGTTTCTTTGTGTCTAAACCAGGACATTCCTATTAAAACTTTGATTATCTGCTAGCTGTCAGAAAATAATGGGTTTGAATTTTCAGAAGAAATTCTGCATACATCATGAAAAGTAAAATCTTACATGCAACTCTGTCTGCTTTCCATCTGTCTGACCCAGTGCATTTTACAAGGTGGTAGTTTTGGTTTTTTTTCTTCACAGGTTAATTGTCCAAGACAGAGCTGCACTGCACTGTGATGCTATTTATCAAGCGAAGATTCAAGAGGAAGAAAGTAGGACGCCCTTTATTTTAGGAATTTCTCTGAGAAACATAAATAATGCTGAATTCTCTAAGATGGGTTGTTACACAAGAAGTAACTACTTAGAAATAAAATATGTTTTCCAAAAGCAATGTTAATATTCCCATTTTCTAAAGGGCACCTGCGTGTTCAGACTGAAAAGAGACTATTTTATACATTCATAGTCTAAATAGAAGAAAAACAGTACGTGTTTCCTTTGCTTTGCAAATAGCTATTCAATTGGACCAGGACCCGGAGGCAATCAATATAATTTACCACCAAGAGGATGTCAACAGCAAACAGCAAGAAAGTAAATGTTGTGCTAACAGCCATGTGGCATGGTACATGCATGACTGTGGGTACACAGAGTGTGTTGTGAACACAGAGCCAATTCTTCTGCCAGAAATTCAGGTTCCCTCTCCCTTTTCTTGCTCACTTTGTCCTGCAGCTGGGAGAGATCCCATCACCACGCAGCTGTCTGTAGCTGTATAAGGACTGGCAATCCCCAAGGTGGGGCTTGGCTGCAGGATGGACCTCTGTACGATACTTCTAAAACTATGTTCATGCAAGTGGTGAGACAGACAAGCTGAAGTCTGAATTGTGTCAGAGCCACACAGATTTTAAATACTCAAAACTCTCCAACACATAAAGGGGGCTTACAAGAAAGATGGAGAGAGACTTTAATAGGGTGCATCGTGGTAGTAGAAAGGGTAATGGTTTTGAATTAAAAGAGAGTATATTTAGATTAGGTATAAGGAGGAAACTCTTCACTGTGAGGGTGGCAGGCACTGGCACAGGTTGAACAGAGAAGCTACAGATGCCCCATTCCTGGAAGTGTTTAAGACCAAGTTGGATGGTGCTCTGAGCACCTGGTCTAGTGGGAGGTGTCCCTGCCCATGGCAGGGGGTTGGAACTAGATGATCTTTAAGGTCCCTTCCAACCCAAACCATTCCATGATTCTACGATTACAAATAACTGTGTCCTGAAGACGCCCTTCCAGCAGTGATTTGCACTGCAGAGTGATGGACAGTCATAGCAGTGCCAGACCAACAATGCTCAACAGACGAACTGATGTATGCTTCTGAAATCTAAATAGCCAGACCAGGAGTAATGATCTGTCTGCTTTTCTTTCTTTTTCTTTTTTCTTCTTTCTTNTTTTTCTTTTTTTTTTTTTTTTTTTTTTTTTTTTTTTTTTTTTTTTTTTTTTTTTTTTTTTTTTTAATGGCTTTTTCATGCCACTGTACTTTTTTTGCAGGAAGGGAACAGGATTCAGAATAGTTATTCTGAGAAACCCTTTGAAATCAAACTGAACTCGCCTTTAAGCAATTTCACTGTGCCAAAAGCTGTGTTTTCAACCACTCGGCATTTGCACACAAGATTTGTCAGAGGCACTTGCATGCCTAAACTGATACTATTGTCTCAAGTCATTGTAGAATTTAATCTATTTATCCTTACAGCCCTCACGTGTGGCAGAAAGGGCTGTTATCCTCACTTCCCAAATGGAAGTGAAGGCACAGAGGTGAAGCTCTGCTGCACCCAACAAGTGCCTGGGCATAGCTCAGTGAATTATACAGGCCTTATATAGTACAGGCCTTTTTATTTACTAGGACAGATGTAATCAAAAAGGTCATTACTATCCACTCCTGCACTCAAATCCAACCCCTAGAGTGGGAAGGAGATGCCCAAGCACACCCAGACAGCCTCGCCCCAGGCAAATTTCCCAGCAGAGTCAGTGGGTCTGAAGGCTTACATATCAATTCTAAGGCTCTTTTTCCCCCCTAGGACCTTTCCCAGAAGGCCTCTTTTGGTATTTTTTGTCTATTGAGTCCAATAAGTATTTCAGACGTAGGGCTGATGACTAGTTATCCTGTTATTGTAACGCATCCTGCGGCATCCGTCACTTTGAGCCAGCCCGCTGTACCATGCCCTTGCACGCAGTGCTCCTTCATCGCCTTGTTTGCAATAACAACTTCCACCTACTCACACCATGAAGAAATGGATATTCAAATTCTACATACTGCTGTTCAGTCCTTATCCAGTCTGGATTTAAATTGCTTTTTTATAGCTCCCCCATACTGAAGTTTTTAATGATGCCTCTCTTTGCTACACTCCATCACTGGTATGATGCGTTTGACTGCATCCATATCTGCACAGTAGGTGACAATCTAGCTTTAGCTGAGTGGATTTTTTAACTTCAGATGTCATACTGCTGCTGTTTTAGATTTTCACATAGCTACACCACAAGGATAAATAAATTGATGAGATGATGATGGCCGTCACTGGCCATGCTGCTATACCCAGCCATTGTGGGCAGCCTGGGTTAAGATCTGTATACGCTTCTGCACAGAAAGACAAGATAGAGGGGAAAAGGCTGCTGCACAGATTTTATATGGCAAAGAATATCTGTGGGAAAAAATAGAGCTGATCAAGGCATTACTGAATATATTTTTCAAAATAATCACAGGTCCCAGCACACAAGCCCTTTGGCTTTTATTCACCCCTGCAGTGCTCCTTGGTGGACAAAGTCAGAGGCTGGATCGCAGTATTCTCATTTCTTGTGCATGAAGAGTAGCAATGACTTGAGAGAAAAAAAAAAAAAAAAAGAAAGAAAAGAAAAGAAACGTACCCAGAATTAATTAGGAAAGTATTCTCTCTCTGTGGGCAGGGAAATTAGAAAGCAAAATGAGGGGAGACCGCAATGTAAATCAATGACAGAGTAAGACAAGAACTCCAGATTTTCAGACCTGCATGCTCTAACCACAAAAACATCCTCACAAGACTCTGGAGACCAGCAGTCTCTGGTTCTTTTGTACATTGCTGGTAAACATCTAGAATGTTTTTCATAGGTAAAGAGACCTGTCCATTCCCCACTCTGCATTGCTACATTTTTTAGCTCATACGAGAACACTGCGATCTCTCCAGCAGAATACACTCAGTCTTCCCAGCACATTAGAAGCAGTCTAATGAGCACCTACCACCAAGATACTGTTTCTGCTTCTACTTTTTGTACCATATGGTTCGGCTTCTGCTTTTCCCTCCTCCTCTCTCCAGCCCTGAGCTGCCTCCTCTGCCCCTGCCTCTGCGTGCTGACATTCAGAGCCAACAGCGGACAGGTATTTCCACTGGTCCTTCAGGGTGTTAGAGCCACATCATTATTCAATTTGCCTTGCCCGGGGGTGTCACACAACAGGGAAAGCAACCAAGAAATAAAATATTCCCGTGCCTGGCTCCTGTTGGTATCCAATGGGTTGTCATACACGGAGCAGCTTTAGGGGACCTGCAGCAAAACAGGAGATGCGCATTGTGTTCTGTGTTCCCCTGGGATGCCCCTGATATGAGATGTTGTACCAGTTCTAAGAGCAGTAAGTCTGCCTGTGGGGCAACCTGCGGGGAAGCACCTTGTGTGGGAAGAACATCTTGGATGAGGATGAGCACAAACAGAGCAGGCTGGGAGCATACCTCTGGTCAGGTAAAGAAGCCCAGACATTGAGTAGCAGGCAACTAAAATGACTGTCTTGATTACAATTAACAGCACTCCACAGAATAGGATATTAAGGCAGATCTAGATCTTCGACTAAATCCACAGAGAGTGACTACACTAGTTATTTTATTTTATTTTTATTTATCTTCTCATTTTTTTTCCTGTACTGTTGTACAAGTTGTCTTTTTGTATCAAACTTTTGAACATACACACAATCATGTTAAGCTCCAGTACAAAAAGGGTACAAGATGAAATATCTTTCCCCAGTAAATTTGCCTTTTCAAACACATCTCATTTCATCTGGCACATTCTGAAAGATTACCTAATCTCCAGGAACAGAAATCTCACCTACATTTCCCCACCACCCTTCAAACTAGGCAAGACAGCACCAAGATGAAGCAAACCCTTTACACAGCAAATCCAGATGTGAACCTTTCTGAAAAGAGCAGATTTTAAAGCTTCTGGCAGAGAGTTTCCAACCCTAAGAGGCAAAATGTCAGCAGCACTTTCTGTGGATGGTTTTGACCCATGCTCACACGGAACCCAGCATGAGTCAATGGAAGAGGCCCTGTGCTGCAAAGAGATAAATATTCCTGCAGATAACACTGGTATGCAGTCAGGAGGTCATTTTCCTCTCCCCTGTGCTTGCTGTCACTAAATTATGTTTGCATTTCTCCTGGCAACAGGGTGACCATGACCCTTAGGACAGAGTGCCAAGCCCACCATGACAAGAAGCTTCACCATGACAGCAGGAGTGTTGCTCGGCTCCATTTTCTCCTAAAGAAAAAAAAAAATCATTTTTCTAGAGCTGTAAGAGACTTGTGGCAGAATTTTAATGGCAGAAACCCTAAGCTGGAGATGAATACTTGGATCGTTTTTATTTTGCTAACTGACTTTTAATGTGGGAACTTAAATCACTGTTCTTAGTAATGTTGATTCTTTGTATACTTAAGTAGGTCTTAAAATCTCAGCTCTCTTTCAGTGGGCTTCAGAATGGGTTTCTGACTTCATCATTACAACACATTTTTGGAAGAGGTATGTTCTTTCCACAGATATTTAAAGGCTCCACTACCTCTAACCCAAGGATGTCAGTGCTCCTTGGAGTAACATCAAATGGGAATTAAGAAAAAAGAATTACAGAGTGGTTAAAGGCTAGTGACTAACATAATACTGAAAGAGAATAAACACCAAGCTCTTCCAAAACATTTTCAGCACTCCAGTACAGAAATCCTTTTACAGCTAAGCCAGGATCACTCAGCCTCAAATGATGACTTTGTCTAAAAGAAGAAGGAAAAAAGGAGATACAAGGATTTGGGTCTCTGAACACACCTTTCCTCCAGATTAAGGGAGAAATAACCTTTACAGGCTAAGGATACAACCATGTGGCATGAATCAGAACAAAATGAGCACATGTTCTATAAATGCATCAAAGAAAGTCTTCATCAGCTGTAGCACTTTCCTTTTCTATAAAATGCTTAAAAAAGTAAGTTTGGCTACAACTGATCTAACCACTTTTTCAGAGAAAAACACACCCAGACCTTTTTTTCCATTGAATAATTTTCCAAAGGAGAATGCTGAAAGCAGAGAACTATGGCAAGAACTTCTTCAGTTCTATGAAAATACATTCTGTAAGAAGAGGTAACCACAGCACTACAAAAGAAAAACAAATGGGATTTTAGACAGAAACTGGTATTTCTATTAAAAATTCTGCATTTTAAATAATCCTGTTTACAGTCCTGGCCCCAGTCCAGCCACAGAAAACTATGAATCTACCTGGCTTTGAAAAGATGTGCTATGCAGAGTTTTGTGGGTAGCTTCCAGATAAAATGTAAAGCAGGAGATCTTCTTTTTCAGGACGAATATAAAAACTTTTGTATGTGACACTGATGCTTCATCATCACCTTGCCTCTTGGTAAGACAAGAAAAATACAACTGCAAGTTAGCACAACACTGACTCGCTTACAGACTCTAGAGCAGAAAAACCTACCTGACTATTCTACCTAGAAGTGAGGCCAAAGCTGAGATATGAGCATGCTTGGAAAACTAGGCATTTTTTGGCCACAAACCCATTAGATGTCTTCTGGTACGCACTGCCATGAGATTCTCGTGAGCCTGCTATTGTCTGTAGTCTGTACAGCCTTTCTCCAGAAGACAACTCAGAGCACAAAACAACTTTTAATAACAGTTCCATCATGTAAAAGAACACACTTGTGAGCATCGATTTTACTTTTGCATCTTGCTCCGGTACCACATTATTTCATTTCAAAGCTTTCCAGGTTGTTATGAAAGTCCTGTTTAAAGGCATGTAACCATTTAATCAGAATGCCTCCACGTAGTGCCAAGAGGGATCCTACCATCTCATAATGAATTCTCACGCTGGGGCATATACAGATTTAATACTTATTATTTGCCTTGCTCCAAAGCCCCTTTCTCCTGAAGCCAACGCCAGCTATTTAATTGATTTTAGTGCAGGCAGTAAGTGCACCACAGTGTAAATTACCAAGTACTGAGAGATGCAGAACTAAATGTGCAAGAGCAATTCAGTTACTACGCAAACATCAAGTAACCGGCAATGAAACGTGGGCAAGGCATGAAAGGAAAGGGATCTAAATTGCTACCTGCCTGCTGTTCGGAGAGAAAGGCCCCGCTCCTGCTCTCAGGGAAGCTGTGGTATTATACAGGATTGCTGGCAGATATATATTGCTGGCCGCGAACCACCTACGCCAGCCTGAGCTATACAATAGGGGCACAGGCAGTTAGCATGGGAGTTGCTGGGGAGCTGACGATTGAAGAGGGTTTGGTCGATGCTGCCAACAGTTTGCTACTGCTGTAATAAAACAATCAACTCACACACTTTTGCCTTAAGGACTCGGTGCCTGTCCTTGCTGGAGACGGGACGCTACACCAAACATGTTTCCTATTGCACACAGACTTCATTCTCTCCTTTCAATAATAAGTTAGGGTTTGCAGCTAGGGGGAGGAATGGCCCTGAACGAGTACCCTCATAAAGGACTCCTTTACTGTATTCACCAGAAAATAATCACATGTGCTTGTCTGATTTATGAGCCCCCAAAGTCTTTCTGCAACTCTTAAGAATAGTGCTTTAGAACAAGGTTTATTGGGAAGTTTGGAGAAATATCTCATTTTGTTTATTGACAATAGCAGCTTCACAACAACAGATCTCTTCAAGAGAAAATACGTTTTCATCTGAACTGTTCACATTTATGTAAGAGCAAACAACGTTGTAATGGTGTCTGTTCAAGGAAAATGTGGAAATATTTCTCCATTATCTCTTCATTCTCAAGCCTACAGAGGTAAAAAGATCACTCCCCACCAGACGCAGCATAGCACTTTGATTCAAAATAAAAAAATTCAGAGTCCAAAGCAGGACCATTCCGACTAAGCTGACAATAAAATGATAGAACGGACTGGGTTGGAAAGGACCTCAAAGGCCATCTAGTTCCAACCCCCCTGTTGTGGACAGTGTTGCCACCCACCAGACCATGCTGCCCAGGGCCCCAACCAACCTCGCTTTGAATGCCTCCAGGGATGGGGCACCCACGACTTCTCTGGGCAACCTGTTCCAGTGCCTCACCACCCTCCGAGTAAAGAATTTCCTCCTCACATCTAACCTAAATCTCCCCTCTTTTCAGTTAAAACCATTACCAAACAGTGCATGCCTGTACTTGCCCATGGAGGGTGATTTCAAAATCTAACATCACAGCTCTGCAGTTTGGGCACACAACTACAATTTCTCCACATCAAAGGATTCAGGCGCAGGATTCATTTTTCTGAGAATTTCTCACAAAATCATGCCTGATTTTCCCTATCGTGTTACACATGCTCAACCCTGCTGCTGCTGTCTCACTTAATTTTCTACGTTCACCAGCTGGATCCATCCCCAGAGAGCTTTTCCTTGCACAGCACCCTATCCCCTTTTCAAAAAATTATTGCCCATAGAAACATCTAACGGCTTTTTTCAGCCACAGGACATGGATAGTCCCATTTCTTGTTCCACTACATTCTCCCAGAGGCTGTTTTGCCCACATCAGCGATGATTCACCCCACAAGCTCTGACAAAATTAAATTTTGCCCAACTACAACCCCTACATCTCTGCTAGCTGTGTCAAAATCCAAGTAAAGCTCCCTTGGCATCTCACAGTCTCCTTCCTGGTATGCTCAGATGTGCACCAGCCTTCCCCATTCTGTAGTTCATAAGCAACATTTGTTCAATAATAATAATAAAATAAAATTCATGAATATTTGCTTGACCAGATACTGGGAACAGGTCTTCCTCTGGCCCCGTTGAGTGTCCTAGACAATAAATCCTATGAGAACCAACTGCCAGGTAGATTTACCATCTCACTCCCGTGCTGCACGATGAGGTACCTGAAGAATTGATGCAATCCTTTTGTTATATATCCAGTGCATTTTTAATAGATGCCAAGCACTGATTTGAGATGCCTTGTATGAGTCAGGAGTATTAGAAATAAAGAGCAGACTTCATGGGTGTACAGCTGATCTCCCATCCTGTACAGCAAAACAAACAAATCCCCTGGCCAGTGGACATGAGCTCCAGTGTTCTTCATTGATGGAGTTGTTTTTTCTGTTCCCATTACAACCATTATTAATAATGATCATATACACAGTATCCACAGAAAACAGTGATGTGAGGGGCTTCTCTCAGTTGCTTGGACAAGAATTTTCTGCAGCTAAAGAACCCAATTGGCTTTTCTTGTTCATATAAATCCCGTTGTGAACAGAGGGATATTTCCTTCTGCCTTATGCATAAAGCTTTACAGGCACAAAAAACAAGTACAGAAATAAATCCCACCTAAGGAATGCGGTGCAGCAGATCTATGTTTTGCTTTGATTAGCATCCTGATGTGATAGCAGCTTGGCGTGTGAATCGCTGTTGTGTAACACAGTGCATCCTTACTAGACTCCTTAAGGAACCTGGCAAACAAGGCACTTCCCTCAATTGTCTGTTGTTTTTCTTGGAGGCTGAAAACTTCCATTGAAATGTCACTTGCAAAGCCCATCCATGCTCCACTGCTCTCACAGTGTGCTTAAGCATTGGGCTTTAGGAAAAAAAAAAAAAAAAAAAAGGGAATTCAGCACTTAATCACAGTTTAGCACTTCACTTGCTTATTTGCAAAGCATATGGGTGAAAGGCAAAATTACAAGTGGTGTAGACTCGCATGCCTGTCTAGGCTGACTCCCAAGCCTTTGCAGGGTTGTACAACTCTCACATGTGGCAGGGGTGAGCTGATAAACAGAAAAATGAGGCACTGAAACTCTGAGCCTGCAAACGACTCTGTGCTTTCTGCACACAACTTACACCAGGCAGGAAGAAGCCCCGTTATCTTGGCTTTTCTATGCTGGAAATCATTTGAATTATTCAGCAGAGCTGAGATGCCAGGCTGGAAAACCCTTAAGGTTAGGTTATTAGGCTCACTTTGGGTTGTTTTTTCATTTCAGGAGAAGTGTTTCAGGGTCAGCTGCGGTGTGCTTCTTTCCATAAAACCTGTCCTAAGCAGGGACCTCAAACAATCTCATTTGGGGAAAATACTCTGGCTTCCTTGGACCATCAGGAACACAGACAGACAGAAACTAGGTAAAACAGCCCTCTTACAGAGGAGGTCACTGTTGGGTTGCACAGCCACCAAAAAGCCCACTGGTAGAGCTTTTATGCACTAGATCCTGAAGATGAAGATCTCAAACCAGACTCTAAACCATGCCAAATGGCTGAATAAAGGAGAACAAGGAAATTAACATCTTCATTGATTTTTAACTTGGCCCCACATCCTTCAGGAGAGACTACAGCAGCAGCAGTGAGCAACACATCTCCATGGAAGTGCAGGAGACTAGTGTACGGCCCATGGCTAATGGAGGGTGCACGCCAGTCTGCAGTAGATAAAACTTTGCTGCTTCATGCTCTGGTGCAGGCAGACAATAGGGATGAAGTCAGAGCCAAGCTTTGGGGATCTATTCTGACCTGCACAGGCAGCAGCTTCTGAAACAGCGTATCCAAACGGTCCCATAACGCTTAGACAGAAAATACACATTTAAGTAAATCCATTTCTACACATGGCCTTCCAGCATGCAGAGGATGAATCATTAATATCCAAAGAGGCCATTTATGCCAATAAAATGTTATTATCTGACAATACTAGCCACAACAGGATATTTCCCTATACTGGCAAAATGAAGTGAGGCAGATAGCTTAGGTAGGGCTTAACTGGCCCCAGAAGCAACCTGTAATTACTCACTAACAAAGTTTAGTATCATGCCAAGACATAGTTCAATAAAACTTGTATTTCTGAAATTACTTTTTTTTCCCTGTCTTCTCTGATATCCACTAGGGAAATCTCACCCAAAAGGAATGAAACCTTCGGAATATTTTGCTGTTTGTCTTCATTCTTAGGTTGGAATATCCTGTATTTTGGGAAAATAAATGAAGAAATAATGGCCCAGCCATTTGCAAGGAACAGGTTATCCTTTGAGACAGCACACGGAACACTGAGCTGTCAGATCAAGAGATCTCTGAGCTGGACTCTGGTCTACCTTGAGGGGCTGTGACAGACTGAACAGTTTTATGATGGCTCATATAAAATGTACGTAAAAATAAGGCATTGAAACCAAAGCTGGAGATCAGATTTCCACAAGAACATGCCAGGAAATACACAGGACATTCACAGACAGCTACATATTCCTGGGAAGAGCTCCCAGAGGGACTTGCAGGAATAAATTAAGTGTCAAGTAGATGCAGACAGCCACCTCTTCACCTGCTCTCCTATGAGCTCTAGCACAGATGCTGCCACCTGTGCCTGCCTATATCTTTGACAGAGTAAATGAAGTGCAATATTTCTCCTTTCAGATGGCCAGCTAACAAGCATGGCTTCCAAGTAATAGTAGATGTACCAGAGGGTAAACACACAGGGGTATACACAGGGGCATGGAGTTCTTCCAAACGCTTTCTCCCACAGTGAGCTATGAGATGCTCAGTGGCTGTAACATGGATTTACCACAAAACTGCGAGGAATGCTCTGAAGGCTGGTGATGAAAGTGCCGCCTGTGCAACAAAAAAGTCTCCCTTGGCAATCAGGAGTAAGTGCCCACTTAGAAAGCAATGAGTCAGGGAGAAGAGCATATGGATTTGAGATCTGCTGTGCCCATGGCACTGGTCTTTGAGTGGTCCTAATTTTACCTTCTATCCTATTTAGCTAAATATGGCTTCTTGGAACCTGCTTGATCACAATCACTTCTGACTTCATACCAAATCCCAGTTTTAAATGTACATAACCATTGCCTTGTTTAGGAAAAATATACAAAAATCAGAAGCTAAAAATCTGCAATGAATCTAATAATAAACAGGACAGAGGTGTAAACAAATAGATACCTCATGCCATGCAATGCTTTAAAGCTATTGTATCAACAAGTTGGCGTTACCTTGGAAACAAGAGATTATTCATGCATGCCTTCTCCCAGATGGAAACCGGGAAAGGAGGCATGGAGAACTGATTTGAGTCTTCTGAACTCTGTGGAGATGCAGCCCTGAATTCCAACTATTGAAAATCCAGAACAAAAAGGCAGTAGAGATTCAACGTCCACAGTGACATGGAAGACCATGCTGTCCTCTCCACCTTGGTATTGCACAACCCTTTTC
Organism: Alectura lathami; assembly: GCA_013399715.1. Taxonomy (NCBI): domain Eukaryota; kingdom Metazoa; phylum Chordata; class Aves; order Galliformes; family Megapodiidae; genus Alectura; species Alectura lathami. The sequence goes on along the minus strand of VXAV01006384.1, from coordinate 268,535 downwards.
AAAGAGTGCAGAAGACTATGCCCTGTGCAGAGCAGAGGACAACACAGCTTGTTTTGATTTGCAGCACTGAGGAGGGCTAACAACAGCGTGGCACAACATTAACTGTCTTTAATAAAATAATCTCAAGCTAATGTGTTTTACTCCATAGGGGAGGCTGATTAAGTGCGCAACACACACGAGTTTTGTCACACAGGCTTTCCGCATGAGTGGGAGTTTATATTGCTGTCGCTTAATCACACTCAAGCATGTGCCCAAATTCAGATAAAATGATCCCATGGTTTTGAAGAATTCCTTGTCCTTGCTAGGAAGGGCTCAGAACGACAGCCCTGAGTATTCAAAATGAGTTCCCAGCTGCTGACTTCAGCCAGACATCCCACCACCATGGGCTTTGGTGAAACTGTGTCCATTTACAACAGGTAGATGTTTGGTCCTTGGAAATCAATTGACTTGGGTTTACAAATACAGTTATAACAGAGTAATTTCCTAGTTGAGTGTTGAACTGTAAGTAGAATTTCAGCAAAGAAAAATACTGGGTGATGCCCTGGAACGGAGCAGTGCTGGACACAGGCACAGATGGGAGATGAGTGGCTGGAGAGCAAATCTGAAGAGAAGGACCTGGAGGTGCTGGTGACAGCATCTCAGCATGACCCAGCAGTGTGCCCTGACAGCCAAGAGGGCAAACTGCATTTTGGGGTGCAGCAAACACAGCATGGACAGCTGGTCAAAGCAATTCTGCCATTATGTTCAGCATTGGTCTAGCCTCACCTTGAATGGTGGTCCAACAGTGGAACAGGCTTCCTAGAGAGGTGGTTGATGCCCTGTTCCCATCAGTGTTCAAGAGGTATTTGGACAGTGACATTATTAATATACTTATTTTTCAGTGAGCCCTTAAGTGGTCCACCAGTTAAACTTGATGATCCTTGTTGGTCCCTTCTAATTATTCCGTTCTGTTCTATCCTACCGTATTCATACTAACATATTCACTGTTGCCTATGATTACAGCCCTATATCTGAGATAAGCCAACAATACGGACACAAGAAATTTGGAAAAGTGAGGGTTACTCTGCATTAAGTAAGTTAACAACAAATAGGAGTAGTACTGATTTTTCTTCTCTAAAGAGATTAAACAAAAATAATGAATTGTAAATCAGCTGGTAATGAAGCTGGTACTTCCCACAATCCAGATGGTATGTTGGAATTTGTATGATACTGCTGTGCCTCTGCAAATCATTTTACAGCATTTTGGGCAGAAATGTAGGACTACAAACCCAAACTAAAAATGTACAGGGTACTATTCTTCCCACGTGGCCAGCAGGACAGCTACTAACGATATCTGCTTTCCTGGATGTTACCAAAAGACCAGGACCCAGCACGGCCCCCAACAGCTTTCTGTGGGGTATTTAATCCCAGAGTTGCCTCTGTCAGATGCTCCGAGTTCCCCTATGGCACATCTGCCTCTTCACAGCTGCACTTTATCCATCTGCCCCATCTGTCTGATCTGCTCATGTTTCAGGTGACCTCATCATTGAAGAAGAGAGATGGTAAGAGGAAGTTTTAATTTCATATCACGTGTTTTAATTTATTTCAGAAAGAAAAATAGAAAAACAAACAAACAAAAAAACCCAATATGAGCACCACTTCCCTTTCCCCCTTGCCAGGTGGATGTGATGGGAGGGCCAGGTCAGCTACAACACATCAAGAAATTGATGGGATCCTGATCTTCTTAGGCTCAGAGTAGGGGGGTAACAGGAAAGAAGAGAGGCTGTGGTGGGAGACATGTCAAGGAACAGTGTAATGAGATGGTCCTGCTGCTGAGACAAGCAAGATGCTTTCTCGCAAATCCACCACCTATTCGTGTAGTGGCATCTTGGGCTCCCTCTCCCTCAGTGCAGGCAAGGTACCTGTTGAGTCAGGGAGAACTAAACCATACATGGCAATCCCATGTAATCAGACCCAGTTTTAATCCCCTTAATGTCAAGGGAATCCCCTGTTTACTTTGATTTGATTTGCTCTAAACGATTCACAAGACACCTTAGCTCCCAATTTCACAACAGTCCAAATCATCACACCTAAAGGTTCATTTTAAACACCAGCCAGGGATTTTGCAGACCGCAGCATAGAAGACCCTCCCACTTATTCCATCTTTTGAGTTAAAGAACAAGGTTAAAACAAGAAGAGTTGGCAATTTTGATGCAGAAACTTGGTTAGGTTCAGTACTTACAATTGCATGACCAGGTATAAATGGTTCGGGCTCTCATAGATATCTTCCAGGGCAACTATATTTTCATGCTTGATCCTGGAAAAACATAAGACAAGTAAAAGATGAAGTAGTGATTGTTTTAAAAGTGGCTGCAAAACAGAAAGCTATTTTTAGGTAGACCCTACTTGTCAGCGTTCCTGTTCAACACCATAAAATACGATACTGACTCAATTAAACAGTCACAAGCACTTCACAGCCCAGAATACTGTTATTACTCACAGAAAATTCCTTCAATCTGCTGTAAGGTCAAAATGTTCAATGGCTAAGTATTCAGAGCATTAGAGGCTTGGAGTCCCTATGTTGGATGAATGGAGATGGTTGTCTGGAGGTTTACTGCTCTCAGGATAGCAGTAAAGCTAGTTGGGTGCAAGGGGATGGAGGAAGAGTGTGGGCTGGAGGCATTTGCCCCCATGCAGAAGCCGAAGTGTGTGCACAGCAGCCGTGTGACAGCCCCATGTCCTTTCCCCCTGAATTTGCCCTACTCCACTGCCACACTCAGTTTGGATGCCCATATTTCCCCGCAGCCTCATTAACCACAGTGTGCTTTCTGTCTAAAGGCTCTCAGCATATTCACAAATTTTCTAAGCCCTCGTGATACAGAGCAAGAAATCCTTCAAATCCTCACTCCCAAGAATCGCCTCAGTCTCCACAGTGCTGCTTTCTTCTCACTCTGAACACAGTTACATAAACACAGAGTTTCTGAAAAGTGACTAAATTTGGTGATCTGCCATGTGGATTTTCTGATGTCTCCTAAGGGGTGAGCCTGCTCTCACACTTCTCCTCACCAGGGCTGTGAACATGCAGATTGTGCAATGACATAAACCTCACTTCTAAAGGAAACCAGATTTAATACAGCCCAGCAGGTAGCTGAAGGGCATGGATCATTCCCACCAAGCCTCCAGGACCTCTGGTTTGTCAAAATGCTAGCTTTAAAGAAGAAAATGATCTCTATAAGCATGCATCTAATTAACTACTCAGAGCAATGTCTCTCTGGGTTTTCTCCTTAAATACTTAACAAACAATTTCCAAAGGACACATTTCACTTGTGCAAACCCTAAGGAGACAACCAGTATAACTCCAGGGGCAGAATATTAATTACATCAATTACAGGCAATTGTTTTAGAAGCAAGAGGAAGCTGGGAAACACCATGCACAGGCTGCTCGTTAAACAACATACGAAGACATTCAGAAAGTAAAAGTGCATTACCAGCAAATGCAGAACTCTCTACATGTCTCAAGGTTTGAGTAGATTAATTAAGATGCTTAATTATGTGTCAAGACCTCATCCTCAGCATTCCCAAGTGTCCCAACATCTGCGTGACGATGCTGAGAGCTGAAGGTCCCTTGTGCATGGCAGGGTCTTTCCCAGTAAGAACAGGGAGATTAATCCAATTTCCTCTGAATTCACTAGATGGATAATGACTGACCTGAATTTATGCACATATAATCAGTCATCAAAAGCTGCATTCATGTAAGGACCTTCATGCACAGGAAATTTAACATCAACAATAAGAGAGCCTAAGCACAATATGCTACAGGATGTTGGAGCAACAAATACGTGAGTAGGCTCTTCACTTCAACATATGGAAAATCCCACCACATTTTAGCATTTCGTGTGGAAATCTGAATTTTATTTTGCAGGTCTGGTGCCTGGTCCCTTAAGGGCTGCAGTCAGCGCTAGGACAGCTTTGCTTGTTTCAGTTAGTTGAAGGTACTCTAGGACTGGCGTTGCAATCAAATTAGTCACTTTTAATGGAAATTATTATATGTGTTTATCTAGTTTCCTTTATGCACACGCACAGGCGTATGATCGTTTGTGCACCTGATACCATCGTAACCAAGCAGATAGCTTTAATACAAGTTGTGGCATCTGTTTAAAGCCTCCAACATAGCCTGCAGCATGCTTTTTACCACACACATACTATCAGTGTTTTACATTTCTATTTATATGTTACATTTTGAGAACCTCATTTTTATTTTATTTATCTGCTGATCTTCAAAACCAGGAGCAGGACATGAACACATGGAATTCCTCAGTGAAAGACACAGGAAGAGGAAAGAAAGCAGAACGAAGGAGCAAGGCAGGAAATATGAAACCCAACAGGAAAAGAAGGCATCAGAAGCTCAACCACCCCATAGAGATGAGGGCATTTGGAAAAAATGTCCTGGGAGGCGACACGTGCACACAGCAACCACACAGCAGGCACACAGCTGCACTGGGGGGGCTGGCTACAAAGGGACGGAGGCATTCTGTGATTCTACGATTCTCTGTTTCTATGATTTACTTCTGCTCTGGCTCAGTGTCCTCAGGACCAGCAGGGCCTTCACCTTGGCACTGCGCAGTGCTTAAAATTCCTGCCAAAGTGCACAAAGCACAGCTGCTGTAACCAGCTTGGGCCGTGCAACGTTTCCAGGCTCAGAAGGAATCCTGAATGATAGGCTATTTAAAGGAAAAATAAATTATAAATAAATAAATAAATAAAATAATCGATGGAGATAGATTGGGTAGAAGCCTGCAGGCCAAGCTGCGGGTTCGGCTGGTGAAGCCAAGCAGCCTTCTGCTTCCCAGCAGGGGTCACTGCAGCCACCAGCTGTGCTGCAATATTCTCAGTCTACAGAAATTCGTGTGCCCCTTTCCTTACTTCAAAACTTGGAAGAGCAATCACGTAGAGCCCCACTGCAGAATCATTAAACCTTTATGGCTGAACACCGCTTGTTGCAATAACACCTTGAGATCAGGGAATCAGGTGTGTTCCTGACACCATGTTTTGTCCACCCTACAAAGCCCAGTGGGAAGCAGGCAGGTCTTCCACTCCTCTGTAGCGGATCAGTGGCACTGGACACGCAGGGAATGCGGAACGGATGCTCCAGGCTTGCACAGGTGCTCCGGTAAGTTGAGAGGAAAACACCCTGCAGCAGCAACTACTTGATGGTCACAGATCAGGAGGGATCTGGGTCAGCTTAATTAACTCTGCTTTCATCCCTTTTTAGAAGCATGAAGTGAATCTCAGGGGTTTGGGGGATTTGTTCCGCTAAGCCTCGAAACGCCTCTGCACAGCCTCACTGGTGATCCCTTAGCAGAAGTACTCACCCCGTTATCTGAGCTCCTCAGCACCTGGTGGGGTTTGGTTTTTAAAGGTGCTGTTCTCACTTTGCAGAGGGCAAGGCAGCATGCAGAGAAGCTAAAAGGTTTTTCTGCAGTCCTCCAGGAGGAGGAAGCAGATTCCCCAAAGCCAGGGTAGCATCCTAACCAATGGGCCATATTCTGCCAGTCCCCTCTCTAGAGGGGAAGGGGAACTGTGGTGACAATAGCTCCAGTGAATTGTTTCAAAAAATGAGTGTACATAAATCGTTAAAACAAGGTAACATCCAGCTAAGGAAATCTCTCTTACCACCTTTTTAAACTCCCCTTTCATCACACTTGTTGCTTTCCCAGATACACTCCCTCCTTTCTGGTAAATCCCAGGGCTGCTTTAATCTCCTGCAACTCACTGTGCCCCCTAAAATCCCACTGTCTGAGACATGTAGGGCAGGTGTCTCCTCCCACCACTGCTGCTACGCTTATTTTCAGAAATATTCTGAGGGCATTCAACCAGAAGAAGATGTCCAGAAATAAAAATACAAACAAAGGAGGCTAATCCTTTGACCAGCTAACTCAGGACTCTTCAGCCTTGTAGGGTCCATGAGATCCTGGAATCCAACGGACAAGGAAGAGGAAAATACATCTGGAAGTGAGAATGAGGGAAATCTAAGTATAGCAAAAACCAAACAAACAACAACAACAAAAAAAAAAACCATGAAGAGTGATTAATCCTAGTAAGAAACTATGAAAAGAAATGATGGATTCATCATTTCAAATTTCAAAATCAGAGCATCACTGGTTTCAAAGCTGTGCAGACAGACACAAGCCACAAGGCATGATGCAGATGTAACCAAGTGAAATTATAGGATTTCCCCTCTGGCCTTTCCAGTCTGCGATTCTGCTCATGTGCTTCTACAGAGGTGTCAGCAACACAACTGAACAGAGGCAGAGCTGTACCTGAGCAATGTAGAGGATAAACTAATGATCTATAAACTACAGATTAGGTAGAATATAAAAACCTAATAATAAATACATATAAATAATCTAAACTATAGATAATAATTTAATCTAACAATTTAATAATACGTGTCTATAGACAGAATGTAATAAAGTATAGCATATATAAACCACTGACCTCGTTACCAGCTAGGACTTAGAGAAGCACACTGAGCTGGGCAACCAAGGACTGTGGATGACTTTTCCAAGTGTGGCAGCTGTGCAAACAAGGGAGAATATTTGCTCTGCTGCAGAGCACCAAGCATAGACTGGTCCCCTTTGCCTGCTGTATAATCATTGTGCAAGAGCCTTGTTTAGGGACCCATCATTTTTCCCTGACTGATACAGCATCTAGCTCTGCTGAAACACAGAAATGTTGTCCTCTGAAGGAGCTGAAACCTGTCTCCAAACAAGACCTCACTTGAACAGGAGTGGCATTTGGCTCTGCACTCTTCCCATCACGCTGATCTGGGTGTGCTGTGGCGTTGGAGTAGCAATGAGTACATGGCGTGGATCTCCACTGATGCCACACAGCCATCGTGTGCTACTCACTGCCACCAGAAGGGCAGAAGTCCCATAGGATCAGAACTAGCCCCAACAGGTAAATGTCAACATGAAAAAAAAAAAAAAAAAAGGAAAAAAGCAATATACTCTGTGGGCTTTGGCTGGAGGTTGCTACTAAGAAACAAGGGATTAAAATATGGAAGCTGCTGTACAATAAGGGAAGCTAAATCCTTTAATGACTGAGCTTCCTGTATGTCTCTGCTGGCTCCCAACCATCCCAGAGGCTAAGCAGATGAAAGAAAACTGGTTGCATATTGCTGCAGATCATTAATTAGAGGGGCAGCACGGATGAAAGCAGAGGACCCAGATTTTGCTGTTCCTTTGGCTGCTGAGCTGGCAGGAGAGCGTGTCAAAACTCCTAGCTACAAAGACATGCTCTGAACTATGACTGAATCACTTACATTAGCATCTATCATATTTAACACTGAAAATGAGGATCAGTTAGAATACTGTACATAAACCTCAGACAAACATGAGAGCCTTTTAAGTAGGGCAGGTTCCCTCTGTAACAACTCTTTTTGAGTCAGAGCATTACACTTCCAGGCCATGACATTTAATGCTGCACCTCCATGAACAGTACGCGTCAGCAATAAAATGCCACAAGAAAGCACAAATAATTTTGCAAAAGCCAAAAATAACAAAAGCTCACGTCTGTAAGGATTTGTAGCTTTGTGTAACTGAATGCCTTTGCAAATGAATGCTCAGTTATTTCCACACATGCCCTGCAGAGGTTTTGGCCAGCAGCACGGGGTTACAGGTTTGGTGAACTCACCACTGGGCCGTGGGATATGTTTAAACCACAGCTCCTGCTCTAAGAAAGTGGTGGGATTTGTGGAGCCTCCTTACAATTTGGAAAATCAACCAGACATCTTTATCCCCTCCCTTTCTTGTCCCACAGCCCCCAAACATCCCCCAAGGTGGGTATTTTGCAGATGGACATTCCCCATATAGCTTTTCTGATATTTGCATGAGCAGAGTTCAGCATGACACTTCTCCCATCATCCAGGTTTCCCTCCCACATGGACTTTCTGGTGTGAAAAGAAGAAATGCAAGCTCCAGTCCAGGCTTTTTCACAGAGCTGATATTTATCAGGTCTCTCTCCTCCATGAATTCTCTGGTATCTTATAAAAGGTGACTTTATAGCACCTAACAGGGCATAAAATTTCTTGTGAATTACTTATCCCAGACTGAAACTTTTCTTTTCCTTGACGATTTCAGTCCACTCAACCTTTTATACTACCATTCCTTAACGTGAAAATAGCCTACTGACAGCACTGTACAATGTCTTCAAGCACACATGAGAGCTGCCCCAGGCAGTTCATAAGAACAAAGCAGGAATTGCGTAGGGGCTGCTTGGAGTAAAGTTTACAGACGGGTAAAAAGCGCGTTCTTTGGTTTTGTTTTCTCTTATACAAAAAAGTGAAATGGATATCTTCAGAGAAAGCTTTAGAATGAAGCTGGAAGGCTGCACAGCTACTAAGATTAATTTCTGTGGCTTTCTATCTAGCTCCCTGCTCCTGCCCTGCAGGTGGTACTGCAGTGGTGACAGGTTCTGTGGCTACAGTAGGGACTTTGGTCTCCAGCACCTCCACTCTGCGGTCTCCCTCTCATTCACTCGCAAACACACATGCAAATAATATGAAACTGAGACAAACCTCAGCCAGACACGGACACGTGAACAGAACCAGGCAGATGTCAGCTGTTCTGTGGCTCTGCAGTGTTTACCAAGCCAAAACATCTGCTTTTCTACCCTACTGCACTTAGATTGCTGGTTTTGTTTTCAAGTTATATTCTTCATTTTCCTACTACAAAGACTTGGAGGAGTTTTACTGGATTTGGTATTGAATATTCTCTTGCATTAAAAATGAGCAAAAATGACAGAAATGTTGTTAACTGTGTTTCATGGCCAGGTGGCGTTTCTGACCTCCTCTGATCTCTTTCCACAGCAAAACCTTTTGTTCCCACATGCATTGCCCACCTTGCCTTGCTAAATCTAATGGCTGGGTAAGGGAAATCTACTTCCAGCTCAGAACCAGATGGTTTGATCCCTATATACTGAATGCCTGGCCAGACTAGCTAACCCTTTGGCTGGAAGGCCAAACGGTTGAACTTTGAGATCGCATGTGGTCTCCAAACCACAGTCTGTTCACAACACATGAATTTTAATATGAAATGCCTGAAAATTAATATCTTCACTAATATCTTTTGAGATCTCTATGCTTCTGTGAGGTTAACTGAAGATAGGAAACATTATCATATAGTCCTACTTGCTTTGGAAATCCTGCAAGGAGAGAAAGATCTTGGATGCCTTGGAAGATGGAACTCAAAGGCCAGCATGGTGAGATGAATCAGTTCGTAGACCTTCCTTCAGCTGTGACTGAAGTTGAGACTGTGATAAAAAGTCCCAGTGCTGGTAGGAAGTGGCAAGCAGCCCAGAGCGGGCATTCAGAGGAAGCAAGGTAAGCCAATATTCAGGAGACAGATGCCCACCAAAATGCTCCAATTAACTTTAGAAGATGGTGATGACTTTCAAATCAACACTTTTTTTTTTTTTTTTTTTCTTGTTTAGTTAATTCACTGCTTAACACTTCAGTTTGGGATGTAATATTCTGTATGCAAGGAAATGAGCCTGGATGGGATTTGTCCCAAGCAGGTGTCCCAGCATAATTCTGAGTATTTCTGATACCCACGGAGTTGCCTTCCCCAGGGCTTACATGGGGGCATCACCCAACCACACATAAAGCAGGAAGGATGGGGATGTGGCAGGTGACCTCATCTCACAATTATATAACTTCTCCTCTCCCCATTTCATTTTTCAGATCTTACCCATAATCTCTACAATCTCCTGTCCCTCGTCAAGGGTGAAGATTCAGAAATCTTTCCAATAATTTCAGCGGCCTTTCTTCCCCAGTGCTGCACTTCTCCTGTCTTGAATGCTGGCCTCATGCACTACAATAAATTCCCATGATGTTTCACTATGATATTGTCAACCTGGAGAGATTCCACAGCTGGAAACTGGAGCTGTGTAGTTCAGCAGCTGTAGCACTAACTGGCTGTGACACAAAGCCCACCCACACGTGCACCTCACCACATCTGATCTGTGCCCTACCTCGTGTTGTACTCCTTAACTGTGGAATCCTTCTTTCCAATTCTACTTTCTGCTGTGAACAGAAAGTGATCTGGCTTCTTTAATGCCCCAGGCATCTGCTGATGTTTTGCATGGTGGCATCCTTCCTCCAGCGTTCTGTTCTGCAGTGCAGCTTGAAGAAGTGGGGACATTTTGCTCATCTTAAAAAATGGCTCATTTCCCTTCTGGAAAGGGGAGAGAGCTTTATGAACCTCCTCAGGCCCACAGCACGTGTATTTTCCTTCTTGAGACACTTTCTAGCCATCAGGCGTGATGCAAAAGGCATGCTGAAGGCAGTATCCTGACAGCTTTTGAAACAATAGCTGTCTCTAGCTGTTGTGTTCCTGTGTGCATTAAGCATGCAAGGAGGGAGCCCACAGGCTCGCTCCCTCCCTGGGACGCAGGCTGAGGTTATGCCCTGTTCTGCCTCATCTCCAGATTGTAAAAAAGCTCAGACAAAGGCTGAACATCCGCAGCACAGACACATGGGTTTTCACTAGGCAGCAATGTAACATCATAATTCCACACAAATGTACCAAATGTAGGCACTTTGAGACTAAAAGTGACAGATTCCTATATGGCGCACCCAGACTTAGGTACTGAACTTGTGTCCAACGGCTTATTTTAGGTACAAAATAAAATTGCCTCAAGTGTTTTCATGTGAAGGATGCTCAGTAAATTTTAAAGAAAACAAAATTCAAGTTAAGGATCTTGCATTACAATAGCTCACAGCTCTATCAGGAACACTAGGACCAAAAAACCTAACATGCTTGGACTCCTACAGTAGGACCTGCACCTGCTTTTAAGCCAACAGGGATATCCCCATGTCAGTGCCCTCCTTGATTCCTAGAATATCCCAGAATTCCATGAGACCAAGCCATCAGAACGAGGGTTTCCAAGCAGTAGATCACAGTTGGCAGTGCTCAGAAAGGCTAGCAAAGCTTGAGCAAAAACCTCCAGACTGTTTGATCTGAAACATATCAAAACAAATATTAATGATGAAATAATCATTAAAGGTGAAAAAGATAAAAGTAGTGGCTGCGAGGATTTATCTCTGCCAAAAACAGTGAACCATCTTCTAGCTGTTGGCAGCAGCACTGTTTTTCCAGAGTGGAGGAGTGTGGATTTACATGTGCAGGCAGGATTCATAGCTGATTCCTATTCCCTTGCCCAGAAGATGAGAGAGCTACATGCCATGAAAGGGGGTGAGCAGCTCCTGGGCTGAGGTGCCTTGCTCTAAAGGGGTTTCACGCAATGGCAGATGAACAGAAACGATTTGCAAAACCCATGCAAAACATTGCCCTAAAGAGGAAGACTGACACTCTTGAAAGGGTGACCTGGCTGCCAGATGAGCAACTATCCCAGTATCTTGTCTCACAACATTAGAAGTTCTTATTTAGTTTACAGCAAACAGAAGAGCTGAATAACAGCTATAGTACTATTTTCATTGTCTCCTGGTTCTCAGACCAGCAGTATGTACACATACATTCAGTTGAACCTGAAACCTGACAACAGATACTACACTCCTGAAGGGAAATCTCTGCCATCCATGAAATATCCATTTGATAGAGACACAGGGATGTTGCTGTCTACTATTATCTCCTTCATTGGTTTGAATACATACTAACGAAGTGTGACTGTTATACCACCCACGCACCTGTATAGAGAAGTTACACAAAAGAATGGAAAACTGCCTATTTGGAAATGCATGGGACTGAGAGATGTAACAAAAGCAAGCATTTCATTTCACCCTATGGGAAAAGAACGCATCCGCCACCTGAGAGATAATACGGGTGGGACTCCAAGCTATGGCTTCCATAGGATCTTTAGTTCTTGGGTTGTTCTAGAAGCTGGTACATGGGAATGAGGTGGACCCATGCTGCTGATGGCAAAGCCAAGTACTGGCAATTAGATGAGGGTCGGTTATGTGCTCAGAGGACAGTGATGTAACTAAAAGGACACTTTGGCTTAAAGCACAAAGCAAGGCTGTGCCCTACAGTCATATCCAAAGAGGTTTACACCTCAAAACTGCGCTTTTTTACAAGCAAAGATGAAAAGCAAACAGGTAACCAAGCACAAATGACATCCTGAGCATACATGTTTTGCTTCCCAATGAACTTGATGAGTTCCTTGCATGCTCAGGTCTGCAAATGCGGCCATCACGCATTGTTGCTGGGCAGCCTGGAAAATCACAAGCTTTTATTGAATCCTGTCAGCCTGAGTGTGCGTGTGATAATTAAAGCCCATTACAGCTCCTTGGTGCCATGCTAGAGGCCAACACTGCCAGATTTGCCCAGCTGTAGCTGTCTCCTACACTGAGAAGCAGCAAATGCTCTCCAAAAAGTGGTGGGAGTTTCTATGGGTGCAGAGGGGATAATAACCACTCTGCTTCTCTCTTTCGAGCCTTGATCTCATATATTTGTGCCATTAGGACTGCTGTGCACCAGCTGTGCTTGCCTGCACGCTGCCTGCCTGGCTGGCCCCAGGACCATGTGCCTGCAGAGTGGTGAAGCCCCGCGGCTCACAGTGCTGGAGCAGAGCTTTCTCCAGGCTCCCATGCAATTCCTAGCTGGCATCTCAGCAGCGATCTGGCTCAGACAAGCCACATGACAAACCCGTCAGCAGCAACCTGCCAGAAAACCCCCTCCTCCCCACCAAGCTACTGGGAAGCCAATTTATTTTATTTATTGAGAAAGACAGAAGGATAAGTAAGAGGCTAGGCTGGCTTTCACGTCTCATCATCACTGTATTAGGACACTCCTACACAGAAGGCTGCTCCCCCAGCTGCCTGTGGGAAGTGCCAATAGCCCTCGGGTGACTCATACACACTCTATACCATAAAAGAGTAAGTGGGAAAGCTCTGCACAGCAGGGGACTGATCTCGGAGGATGATCACACCGCTCTGTGTTCATTAGGAGTTACTCAATCATGGTGCAGAGAAAGCCAAACTCTAGGGAAGATTTGCATCTCCTGCCACCAGTGTGAAAGCTGTGGGACTACTGAATGTCCTGGAGCCACTGTTCTGCACAGCGCGTAATGATGGAGGAAAATACAGCCCCCTGTAACCGAGCCTGCCATCTCAAAACTAAGTGAAGGCTACTGCTGTTCAAGTTCATTTTATTTTGAATCTTCTCAGAGAGTGGATGCAAAAATATATCTTCTACTTCACTGTTATTGGGCTTGCTTTGCACACAGCCCTCAGAAAATAAGCAGGAGGAGGGAAGAGAAAGGAAACTCCTGGAGTATTTTCCAGAACTCAATGGGCAAAATTAATCGTGGCATAATTCAGTTGGGGCAAATCTTGAAATCTTTTATCAGGCAAGACTGCTGGGAGTCCAGCTTGGCTGGATTAAGATCTTGGCAACATCACCAAAGAGTCTAAAGTAGACCTGAACTTGACACACCAAGTGGCATGAAAGTCACTTAACAGGAACAACATAATTAGCAGAAATCCATGCTAATAAGGATGCATTTGGCTTGTGTATGACAGCTAATTGGTTCTTAACCAGGTGAGAATAGGTCTGCAAAAGTTAACCTCCCCAGTTTTACAAAGGATATGATAAAAGGGATCTAATTAAAAATTAAATAGTGTTGAAAGTTCATTTATTCTTGCTACTTGTCTTACTGTGGTGTACAGGGACCCTATGTATAGGTTTCTATTTTTGGTAGAGAGAAATCTGGATTCAAATGTCCCCAAAGTGCCTTTGGGGAGGTAGCAGAGGAAGTTAAACCAGAAGCCAGGTCTATACTTGCAGGCACCTACCCACAAACAAGGACTTTAAATTGCAGTTCCTTCTTTTGCCCATGGCATGGAAGCAAAAGCTTCAAAAACACCCACTTAGTAGTCAAAGCCCAAACTTCTAAAGATTATTAGGCACCTTATGATGCAAGTAGCTTCCTACAGTAACTAAGCATCAAAGCACTTTCAAGCTTCCTCCTGGATATCTTCAGACAGCTGAATATCTTTAAAATATATCTGCAGATGAGTGCCAAAGGTGATATAGGCACAAAAGAGCTGGAAGCCAGGAGCCTTTCCATAGTTTTAAACCCTAACGATCACTGTAGATGGAATTTATGGTTTTATTTTATTATTTTTTTTTTAATATGTCACTGCAGTGCTGTCCTGCTTCAGAACATGGAGCCTAACAATGCCAATGCTTCAGACAGCAACAAGTGGAATACTAATGTCATAAGCAGTAATTAATGTTGAAAGACAAGAAATACCTCCTGTAAAACAAGGGAAAGTCAAACTGTAGGAACAGCAGGCCTAGAGAAAAATATTGCAATGATGTGTGGATTATTTTTCCATTATTCTAGGTTTTATCACTGCCCATTGATTCTTTGTATGCCATGATGAAGAAATGGGAGTGAAAATGGTTTGAAAATAAGAGCTCATAAACTTATTTCAAAGGATAATGACAGCAGATTTCTCTTTGTCAATTCCTTGTTTTCATTCACTCATCTAAGAAGAAATCAGTATGAAAAAGTGGGTTGTTCCATGGCATTTAAGAGCATGTTTTCCAACCGAGTTATTAATTACAGTGCTATAGATTTCTAATACTTTATGCAGCCAAGTCACACATACAAGTCACACACAGTGACTCATTTTTTCCTAAGAAATACGTCTAATTAATTCAAGGTATTTAGAACGAAAGGAAGCTATTAGATGAAGTCTAAAATAAATGCTACTAAATGCAGCCTTAGAGCTGTTGGACACAGGGCATTCTGGCAACGTCAGCCTCTCCTCTGTGTTGTACACCACAAATAACATTGAGTTAATCAATTTAAATCATGTACTTTTTAAAGTGCATCTGCCAATAGAGCTTGTCAGGATGGTGTGAGAGGACCCTCAAAACAACAAATGTGTCTTCACTAAGGGTGCATCAACTGGATGCTAGGTGGAGTGCATGTTTGGGAAAAAGGCATTTTCCAGCTTGGCTTCTCCTACAAGAAAAAAGGAGCTACAAAGCAAGGGGTGTGATTTTATAGCACCCACTCCTGGTTATTGTATGCTTGACTGGGGCAATGAATTATTTTATGGCACTTCATGAAACAGTCATTGAAATTGCCTCTGTTTTATCATTACCTCAGCTTTATGTAGCTTCAATAAACGTAATGCTTTCATACAAATTGCCAGTATATTTGTGCTTCATATGCTAAGCTAAGCACTGTAAGTGAAAAACAGTGTGGTGAATAATCAGTGATGTGATTAGCTTCACAAACTTTAGAGGTTAGAAGTTCATTTCTAAATTAACGTACACATTCTCATAGGTCTTGCCATCTGTGCTGTGCTGGATGTAGAACAAAGTTTACAGAACATCTCAATTCCAAACGCAACACAAATACAAGTGCAGATTTCTGCCTAAGCTTAAAACCTAGAATTGCACAGGTCCGTGTCAGCTCCTGTTTCACACTCTCCTGTGAAATGCCTCTTCCAGTTTAACTTTGAATTGCTTAGATATCAGAATTTCTTGTAAACCCTGATACATTTGTTTCTATTGAGATGTCCTATCCTAGTCTTTTTATCTCATTTTATTACTATACCCACCTACCTATGCCTCAACTTGTATACAACTGTATTTCTACGTTATTCTGTGCTCTGATGGGGTTCTAAAATAACAACCTATTTGATGCAAATAATTATTTCCTCCAGTCAGGAGGCCATTTGTGTGTTCTCAATAACACTGTAGGAGGGAGGAAGCTACCTGCTGAGTTAATGTTTGCAGCTCTGGGTTTCTGTTAACCTCCTAACTTCGTCCATTTTGTATTATAAAATCATGACCTTCACACCAAGCATATGGAAAAAAGTGCATTTCTCCCCACTCACATAGCTCTGAAATGTGGCTGGAAACACTGTTCTCACACTTCAGAAAAATCCACCTTTGAGCTAGGACCAAAAATAAAAACTTGCAAAGCCAATGGAATCTGTTCAAGAAGTTATAAGCATTTCAAAGGAAGCCAGAGTTAGCATGGAAACATGCTTGGGCTTCACACTGGCACAAGCCACAGGTAAACATTATAAAAAATACTCTGGAAATAGTTAGGACAAAGGATCATATATCCACATTTCCAGAATATGTTCCCTTTCACTTAGATGTGTCCCTTCGTGCCAAATAACAGGCATGTGGAGAGGCATGAACAGTAGTCAAGAAACCAGCTGGAAACCTACAGAGATACTGGACACCAAGGAATGTTTACCTGTCACCTCATATATCATTATGATATTACCAAGTGAGACCAGTCAGATGGGACGGGCAGAAGACTGCTGGTTCTTATACCAAGGGCACACCCTTGTACATATCAAAAGTTTGATGTCAGGTTGCCCAAACCTCGTGTCCTCACTTACCCCTGGGTATAACACGCTTGTGCTGGTATGTACCTCTGAGCTGGTCCTGTGGTGGCCATAACACACAAGATGAGGGAGAAGCAGGTCCCCCAAGGGGTAAAATGGAATTCAGTGACCTGAATCCAGGTCTGTAACACTGGTAAAGTCACACAGCCATAATCCCGTGTACAAAATCTGCTGAGTAATTAATATTGCATGAGTCATGCATGTGCTCAATTCTCACACAAGTCACTGTTGTCTTTTGGATTACATAGACTATTGAATTATGCTTTGCAAATTCCATACCAGATACAGGTGGGAAAGGTGAGGATCTGTTTCGAAGATGTCATTTTGCTTTTGACAGGCATAAATATACTTCTGAGAAGACAATCAGAGTTGCCAAAACTCACA